>CALZFC010000248.1:2915000-3297500 GCA_945643635.1 Allodiplogaster sudhausi
GAGAGAGAGGGAGAGAGAGGGAGATGAGGAGAATAAGAAGAATAACAGAGTAAGTAGTCATAAATGCGTCAAGAAAAACGGTTACCTCTCACAATGGGCTGACTTCCCTTTTCTTCTCTCTCATTCATACATCCAGCATCTGAAGGGCAGAGAAAACGCGTAGGGAAAAAAACGAATTACATGTTGTGCGTAGAGTCAAAAAGAGCGCATATTTTCGTAGTCCGTTGTAATGCTGTCTTGATGCATAAATACTTGATGTATTTTACTGGGGAATTTTTTTTCTTATACTTATGCGACAAAACAAATTATCAAATTAAAGGAGGGCGGTCACCTACTGCGGCACTTCACACTCTCATTTGCTCATGCTATTTTCACGCAGCGCATTTGTGCGACCTGTGAGATAGTTTGCGAAAATTAGAGAGTCTAGGCACTCCAAGGGCAGAGTTGGCAATTCGAACTTGCATTAATTAATTTTCGGTGATCGTCCTCCGGTAAGAATAACCGGAAAAGAGTGGAGCTCTTCAAAGGCACACGATAAGCATTTATGATTATCGGCTTTTTGTTAGGCAGAACACCGAGAAGTGGCCCTATAAATGACCTATAAATGCCCAATAAATACATTCGTTTACGGCTTATGATTTGTTGGGAAAAACCCCGTGACGGAAAGAAATAGTGGAAGAATTAAACTAGCATAAGAGGAAGGAGTAAGAGAGGGAGAGAGAGAGAACGAAGAGAGATGGAGGAGAAAGAAGGGGGAGGCAACGAATTATCAAAACTGAATTGTATCAATTCAAGAGAAGAAGGACAATTGCTGCGGAGAAATCAGAACGTTGAAACAATGAAAAAGTGCTGTCTCGTTACAAAAGTCAAAGAGTTCTATAAAAAAAAAACTAAAAGAACCGGTCTGGCGTATTGAATTAAATATGCATACATTTAGGTCTTTTCAGCTCTCGAGAACATTTTGTGGAGAATCTACTCAAGTGTGCTTGAAAATCGCGCACAAACATATAAGCTATGCATATATGTACTTTCCTGGTTACGTTAGTTGTGAATAAGAAAGAAGCCTATAAGGGCCACTTATCTAGCAATTCAAAAGAGTTTGTAAGGTAAGAAGATGAATGAGGTTAGAGGAGAGAGATGGAGAGATAGAGATTGTAGATAAAGCTAGAAAAAAACGCAGATAGAGAGGGAGGCCGAGAATGAGATGGAGGAGGGAGAGAAGAGAGTGAGAGGGGGAAGCATGAAATATCTTTGAATAGACATAATTACATGTTCTCTTGGCTCAATCATCTTTTATATGATTACGAATGAAGGTAACGTTGCATGAATACGATAACATGAAAATAAAGTGTTGGCCTGGTGGTTAACATTGTAAGTAGTTTTGTCATCAGTCGTGCAATTAATCTTGGAAGAAAACTGAAACGTACGTTGATTGAAATTTGAACGAGCACAAATAAAAACTTCACGTAGGTTTTATGCGGGTTAACTATGGAAAATGACCAAACTTCACTCACATTCCAAATAACGAAAGGAAAACCTTGTGAAGGTTTAAAAATGCATTCAGCAAAAAAATTCATTGAAGTTTGTCAGTGGAAACGAAACAGTATTTGAAAGTGAGAGAGCAAAAGTTTGTAAAAGCTCTTTAGAAACTTTTCTTCTCTCACTGTTGCACGCTATTTCCTATCTTTGACTGAAAGATTGCTCAACTTTAAATGTCATTCAACTTCACGTTTTGTCTTCGATAGGCATTTTTATATGACAGGCACCTTCGGTTAGCACAAGTGGTGGCATAGAGTAATGCAAAGGGGTTGAGATTATGAATCTTGAGGTACCGGGTTCGGTATCTGGCGTTGGTGGAGCTTTTGCCCGATTTAGAATAAATTCTATTTTGCATTATCTTATTATTAATCATCAAAATATCTCTAAATACCTACAAATATATCTCTAAAAAAAACCAGAGAAAAAACCCGGTAAAAAGACATAATATAAAAGATCTCCTAAAGGTCTCCTCAACCTCATGAAACATTTCACTGAAATTTCACTGATTGTGAGCTCAAAATGAAAACTTCATTAATATTTGGCCAAAGTGGCGTCAGTTTTGTCAAGATTAATTGCACGGCAGATGGATGAATGAATGGCTAGGTGGTTCAAGAGAGTCAGAGAGTACGAGAGAGCGAGGGAGAGAGAGAAAGAGAGAGAGAGTGAAAGGACGATAAAGAACAGTTTAGAGACCATTGGCTATGTAGACGACAGTTAGAAAAAATAGTAAATAGTTCATGGTATTTGTGAGAAAGACTTTGGATCATTTTATAACAGATTATTATCTTTTTTTGACTTCTTGCGTTAAAATATCTTTCTTACTTGGGTGAAAATTCTGAGAGGGAAATATTCAATAGAAGAACGGGAGAGTGAAAGAGAGAGAGAGAGAGAAAGGGGGAAAGAGAGACTGAAACCAAGAAATTGACAAGGAGAGGATAGGAAAATTAATGAAAACAACGGAATGGCTTCGTACCGTATATTCTCGATGGCAAATTATGTGTTGAGAAATATAATAATAATAATGCGTTCCACTTCGTTCTCTTCTCCACGAAGACTCGGGAATAATTGAAAACAAATGCTAGGGAAGCAGGAGGCGGTACATGCGAAATCAGATATGCTCGAGAGAGAAAAAGAGAAAGGAGAGGGAAAGAGAAAGGAAGAGAGAAAGAAGGAACAAGAGAGAGAGAGAGAGAGGGCAGATAGAGAGAGCGAAAATGATGGAGAGAGAAACAGAGATGGATAGAGAAGGTGAGAGAGCGAGAGAAAAAGCGAGAGTGGGACAGAGAGCGACTTTTTGCTCTCTCTATCATGATACTTTATGAAATACAAGTAGCCGCCACATGCAAAGTGTTCGAGGAGTGAAAAGGAAGATGCATTCGCGGACGACGTTCAAAGGAAAGACGAGACGGAACTGAAGGAGAGAAAGAGAGGATAGAGAGAAAGAGAGGATAGAGAGAAAGAGAGAAGGCGACTAATGAATGGATACGACCTTTTCTTTTTTTTCGAACCGAGACCAAGTACATATTGTTTCCAGTGCATTGTTTTTAAATCATTTCTATATTGCAAATACTCCAGGAATAATGCATTGCATAATATCCTTGATATCCTTGTATATACAAATTGAAAACATTTGGAGAAAAAAGTTCGAAAAAAAAATTAATATCGCCAAAGCAAAACACTGATTGTGAGTGTCATTACTATAGTGCGTGCTTTCTTACGAGAAAGAATTTAAAGCTCTCAACATTTTCAAAAGTCCCGATAGCACTTCAACAGGAAGACAGCGTTATAAAAGAGCGATGTTTTCGATAAATATGTATATCCTCAAATATGTACGTATGCATGTAAATAAATGAAAAATTATGAACAGACGCACAGCAGCCATCAGTCCCTTCCCATTCTCTTTTCTCTTCTTTTCTCCTCTTTTCTCTATTTCCTTTTTCAATCGTGCCTACCATATGATTATTTACTTCAGAAAACGCTGTAATCTCATGCTAACTTTGACGTTAAAATATGTATTTGAAAATAAATGAGTAAATAATAAATATAATAGCTAAAAAAATTTAATCAATACAAGCCGAACTGACGTCCGCCGTCGGTGCTGCCGCCGCCGCTCGCGTCCTCGACGGTGTAGGTGTGCGCGCCGAGGCGGAAGCGCAGACGGCGCGTGCCGGCAGCGGAGTGGCGACGGCGCGCGTGCAGCGCTTGAAGCGGCTGCTGGAGCGGCGGCGGATTAAATGGATCATGCGGCCGAGCGACCAGACAACAATTTTATTTCTCACAATCAGTTCTAATTATTATCCAATCGCAAAAGCTACTGATTTCTCATAATCCCTAACAGGCGCTAAAACTGAATCTTGAATTCGCGCCCTTTTTGGGAAATAAAAAAAAGAGCGTATTTTTAGCTGCTTTAAGACTTGCTCCAGCTTTCCGTCTTTTTTTTTGTTGCGTAATTCACAGATTATTGCATGAATGATGGAGAACGATGAAAAAAATTACCCGAACGAACAGTTTAACTCGTTTTATTCTAACGAAAACAAATTAGCAACTTTTACCTGAGTCTCCAGAGTTGGTGCAGTTGGCTGTCGTTGTAGTTTCGGGGTGCAGGCGTTGCGTATTATGCTCCTTCCAAGGAATATCACAGACAGTGTTTGCATGTATTGCCGAAATGATATTGTTATTTAAAGGAGCTTGAAAGTCGTTAACTCCTCGCACGAAATGCCTGTTCTATCAAGACCGTAGTTGTGAGCAGCGCTTTCGAAACTAGGAACTAGGATTGCCAAAATCCTTGTTTCGAAAACTTTTCTCCCAAGCCGCCTGGAATCAGATCCAGTTTTTACTTGTATTACTATTTATTTATTTATTTCATAATTCGGATAATTTGAAGGATTATCAGGCAGCAGCAGTGATATAAAAGAAGTGCTTATTAGAAGATTTTTCATTTTATAGGCCATGTCTAGTTGGCGACAAATGTTAAAATTCGAGTACGGTTGTTCACACTAATATTTCCCATAAGATCAAGCAACACATTTCAGATGAAAATTACTCCTTTAACTTTTACTTTTGAACGTTATATCTTTGCTAACGCATTCGCGATCTCAATCCGGTCACATATTCGGAATCATCTTAATAGCGAAAAAATTGAGTTTTCGCCTCCTTTAAGTAAAAGAATCAAATGAATTTAATTTCTATCAAGTAAGCTGTACTAGTTTGCTTTTTTTAATATATTCAGAATGTCAAACATCAATAGTTGATTTCTAAAAGGATAGGAATAATAATCAAATGGTAGCTTACATGGAGCAGGAGGGCTGCGACGTCTTCTCGCCACTGGTGGATGGCTGTTCTAGATATAGGCAAAGTATTTTGTTTACTTTCATTTACTATTTCTTTCTTAAAAAAATGTAACTTTAAAGTATTTTAGGAGCAATTAACTTGTATATCTTATTCATTTTTTTAACTGTTTTGACTATAGAAAAATAGTAAGCCTGAAAATTATGATAAATTTTAATAATTAAGATAAACAACGCTCCATTAACCTTCTCGGTACGTCGAGGCTAGTGATTGCACTTTTTCCATGCTCCGATTGAGTCCAATTTAGTCTAGTGTTTTCCTAAAGAAAACAATTAAGTATTTTACGTTCTCCTCTATTCCGTAGATATCAAAATTATGTAACAGATATGCTTCGGTGGAATAACGTGAGGTTATGATGATAAAGTGGAGAACAACGAAAGAGAGCGAAGGGGAACAAGAGAATGAGAGAGAGAGGAAGAGACAAAGAGATGGAAGAGTAAAATAAAGAGAGAAAATAGCACGAGGAAGAAAGGGAGAATATTCCAATCATCTCTCTCTCTCTTTTTCTCTCTCTCTCTCTCTCTCTCTCTCTCTTCTCTCTATCGTTTTCCTCTTTTCTCTCACAGCCTTTTTCTCTCTCTCACTCTCTTTCTCTCTAACACACACACTCTCTCTCTATTTATGTATGTAGTTTCGCCGACTCATCGCCCGGGAATGTGTGGTTCTTGAAAACAGCGGCTACTGGAAAAGATCAGAAAGCACGCAAACAAGAGTTCGAGACTAGTTGTGTAGGCAGACACAGACAGGGCATACTCTGGAATAACAAGGGAGAGAACAGAGAGAGAGAGAGAGAGAGTGAGAAAGAGAGAGAGAGATGAAGAGAAAGAAAGATAGAGTGACAGAATAGAGAGAAGTAGGTAGTGAGTTAGAGAGACGTGAGAACAGTGAGAAATATGAGAGAGGGAGAGGCACATAGAGACCGGCAGAATATTGAAACCGGAAAATAATGCGTTTAATTAAAAAATACACAAGATAAAAAATAGACCGCAATAGAGCTATGTATGTATGTAGATATGTATGTTGATAGATGAGTAAACGTGGATAAAAAAAATCGCGAGTAAAATCAGTGTCTATCATCATTCTCACTTCACTCTAATAGAACTTTATTTTCATATAATTAAATAAATAAATAAACAGAATGAGGAATAACTAATTCTGAAATCACATGAAATGTGTGAGTCAAAGGCTAAGTCTAAGGTGGGAGGGAAAAACTTGTGGAATCCTTCTTTATTTGTTTGCGCGTTCGGGGCCCGTCGAATCGGAGAAGAGATTGTGGCAAAGACGGAATAAATTGTGAACGGCAGAGAGAGAGAGATAGAAACAAAGAGAGAGAGAGAGAGAAAAAGGAGAGAAACACAAATTGAGAGAGGCGGAGAAATAGAGATAAGAGAGATGCGTATAATTATGGGAAGTAAAGATGCGATACAGAGAAATAAAGAAGAGCAAATTTTTAGAGATCAAAGAGTTCACCAAAAGGTGGTTCGATGATAAAGGACGAGAGAGAGGCAGAGAAGAGAAAGGGAGAGAGAGTGGCAGAGAGAGAAAGAGAGAGAGAAAGAGAAAGAGAGAGAGAGAGAGATGGGCGAAAGAAATTCAGAGAAAGCCAGCAAAGAATATGATTGTGGAGTAGTTCTGCGTGATTGAAAAGCGAAATGTTGCTGCCGATGTGAAGATGAAATTGTTGAAAAAAGGCTCTCCCGTTATGATTAAACCCAGGCGAGCTCACAGAGTTTTCAAAGAACCAGAGAAACTCGAGCCTAACAGCGAAACAGACAAACTTGTTTGAGACCATTCCTTTCAACCGCATAATTCTATGAAAACCATCAATGGACATGAATGAGTACATATATTATGAAGATAATTGACTCAAGGCCAGAAATAGTTCAAGTGAACATTTTGAAAAACAATTTTCGCTAGGAATACGTCGAGATGAAGCAAATTCTCTCATAAATAGTTGGGGGGGGATGTGACAATGTTGGGGGCAACCAAAAGGAAGAGAGAGAGAGAGAGAGAGAGAGAGAGACAAAGAGAAAGAGAGGGAGAGAGCAAGCGTGAGAGAGCGAATAGAGAGATACGGCGAGAGAAAAAGAGAACGAGTGAGTTAGATAGAGTGGAGACTCGGTAGAATGATAATGCGGAAGTGGGAGAAGGAAACGGGCAGAATCGTTCCACTAATGAAGCAGCACCTCGGGGGTGGGGGCAAAGCTTAAGACTGTCCGATGGCCAAAACAAAGGTAATGTGGCCGCATCGGCGACGGTGTCAAGGAAAGGAAGACGCTCAAGCGAGAGAAGGAGGCAGAGAAAGAGAGAGAGAGAGAGATTGAGAGAGAGAGAGGGAAAGTAGAGGGAGGAAAGGGCAAAAGTGAGAGAGTAAAAAAAAGAAAGAGAGCGAGAGAATGAGGACAAAATAGATAATGAGACGTGTGTAAGTAGTATAGCACATTTACAGAAATTGGAAGAATAGTAACAGAGAGGGGAGTGAAATAGAGACAATTTGGGCGGTAGGCAGAGGAGAGGCAATCGAGGAGCGTGGAATTGCAAATGACCAAGAAAGACTGTCGTGCACAGAAGTAGGGGAGTTGCAAATTGAAAGATGGAGAGAGAGAGAGAGAGAGATAGAGAGAGTCAGAGTGCGCTGCAGTAACAGAGGAAGGCAAGAGAGCGAGTTGAAAAACGAGAGAGAAAGAGATGGAGAGAGAGACAGAGACAGAGAGTTATAAAGGAGACAGATTCTGATGAGAATTGGATGTAGTTTGTGCTTATGGGCTGCAGTTCCAGGAAAAAAAACTTGTTTCCTTCCGTGTTAGCAGTAAAAAAAATGAAATTTGCCATAGTTCCATATCTTTTTTTAAATGAATATCATTCTAGAGCGAGAGATCGAATTGTATTTAGAGGGCCATTTCGGTCTAAGATCGTCGGTCCATTTGTGGTGGGCCGTGAATTGATGGTCCATTTCCCGCAACGAATTCATGGTCCACGAGGTCGCAGAAAAAGCATCTATCTACATGCAAACACATGCACATGTGCTTCTTCACGCAGTGGCTGAGATGGCGGGCGTCCTCTCTCAATGGTTCTCTAATGGCATTTTGGGAGCTGGAGAATGGAGAGAGAGAGAGAGGAAGAAAGAAAGAAAGAGAGAGAGAGAGAGAGAGAGAGAACAGAGAACAGAGGCAGAGAGAGAGAACAGAGAAGGAGAGAAAAAGAGTGACAGAGAAAGAGAGATAGAGGGATAAAGGGAGAGAGAGACGGAGAGAAACAGAGATAAGGAGAGAGATAAAGAAGCAGACAAAAGGGAATGGCGGGACACATTGGGAGAATGCATGGGGACATCTCATGTGTTTAGAACAGCGGCCATAGAGACCACCGCTCTTGTTTGGAAAGGCATGGGAAAATGGGATATGGCGGATAAGGTGACATGGGATATCCACCGTGATACCGGGATATCCCGAATTGGAACAGGAAGAAGACCACCTCTTCTTCAAAGTAACTGATGCAAACTACTTTCGCACACAATTGGCTATGGAGCACTGCACTAGTTGGAGCTCCAAATTCTCTTCTATTTCTCTGCTTTCTCTCCCAGTCTCTCTCTCTCTCTCTCTCTCTCTCTCGCTCACTTCAATCTTCTTTGCTGACTATGTCAAGCCCTTCTTTCTCAGTTTATCTCTCCTTTCTCTCTCAATTACTCTTTCTCGCTTTCTCTCCTTTTGTCTCTTTCTCTCTCTTTGTCTCTCCCTCTTTCCACTCTCTAGCTAACTGTTTCTTTCTCTGAGTTTTTTTGTTTGCATCTCTCTTTCTCTCTCAGCCATCCTCAGATATGGAAGCCTCCCCAGGCAGCGGTACGAAAAATCGAGTTACTAGAACAAGACGTGCCGTTGGGTTCATTGTGTAGTCGTTCTTTCCTACTCTGTATCTTCATATCCTTTCTGTCCTCTCTCTCTCACCTCTCTCTCTCTCTCTCTCTCTCTCTCTTACTCTCACTTTCACTTTCACTCTCTGTCTCTCTCTTTCTCTCTCTCCCTCTCTCTCCCTCATCTCTTCTTCTTCTCTGATTCAAGCGGATTGATGCGGAATGATTAGAATGAAGAGAGACAAGAAGAGAACCGCCGCGGTCACTCGAACCAGAGAAGCGGAAGAAATCTCGGCACACTAAAAAGAAGAGGAGAAGGAGGCACACTAAAAATACGCACGGCTAGAACGAACGGCCAGACTATGAAGAGTTTGGCCGGCATTGATAGAGATATACAAAGCGAATGTTTAAAGTAGGACTTTTAAATCTTTTATTTAATTGTAAGCTCCTTAAAAAAAATATGCTAGAAAAAAAATAGTGTATTTATTTTTCAGTGTAAGAAAAATAAACATTTCCATTTATATTTCGTTTTCATTTGCTCCTGTTTCACATGTGACATCACAAAAGACGCACTCGTTTATCATGACGTCAACAACCCGAATGCTAAAAGTATACGCAATTCTTCAAGATCACACCAAGAAGATGCGCCAAGAAATCAGAGTAAAGAACTTGGTCATCGCTGGCAATTTGAGCATTTGTCATTTGTGATGAATAAGAGAAGAGTTAATGATAAATGATAAATGAATGCCAAATAATAACATTGATATTTAGGTTAAAATCATGTATGTATAGATTATAGGCTGATTCAAAGAGATTAGAAATGATGAAAAGTGTGCGTGTTTATGTATGTACATTCAAAGGAAGCAACATTTCCGAGAATTACGGATGTGGGAAAAAGAAAAGTGTAACACATGAATTTGTGGCGTACATCATACTATTTATTTATGCGTATGTCTCTCTTCTTTGAGAAACAAAGATTATACGGCCGTCTGGCAAAAGATCAAAGATCACGTCTTTTCTTGATTCCATAGTTCTGTACGAATCATTCACAGCGGAAACTGCGGCAGTGGATCCGCTCGCTTTGGCCCGAATGACGTGTCCTGCAACGACTTATCAGTCATGGCCAAGAGCAGAGCAATCAAACTGTGTGATTTAATGCGATTTTATTTGACTGCTATTCATCTGTCGACTCAAGAATGACCATCGACAAGTGATAACTGCCTGACGGACACTCTGATTGTGAGTTCAGGAGGGAAACGGAGAGAGGGAGAGAGAAAGAAAGATTGAGAGAGAGAGAGAAAGTGATAGAGAGAGAAAGAAAGATGAAAAGAGGGAGAGAAAGATATATAGTAAAAGAGAAAGAGAGGACGATGGATAGAGAGAACGAGAGAGATGGAGAGAGTAAGAGATGTGAGGTTCCTCAACCTGATAGCCTTCCTTGCTCCATTCGGCTCGTTCCGTAGTCACGAAAAGGCAGAAGACGACATTGCAAACGATGAGCACTACGCCGTGCACGATGAAGAGCGCTTTCCACTCGTCTGGAAGAGAACGACACTCTTTCATACTGTAGCCAGAGTACTGTATCTAGATCTGCTGGTCTATCCTACTGTAGCTACACAGATTCATCGAGGCAGAACATTGCGGGAAATAATAATGTTCGAGAAAAGAAAGTTAGATTTCAAAGCGAAAGTCGGTCCTACTGTATTCCTCGTTGCGCGAAATGAGCACGTTCATGAGGCCGATCGTGAACATGGCGACGTAGCAGACGGCATGCAAATTGGCCACGATGAAGATCGAGAACTTGCCGGCTCGCCTAGGGAAAGGGAGTGAGAGAGAAAGAGAGAAAGAGAGAGAGCGAGACAGAGAAAGAAGGAGAGATCGTGGGAGAAGAGAGCAAGCAAGGGAGAGAGAGTAATGAAGAGAAATTGGACGCGAAAAGAGAGAGCAGAGAGAGAGAGAGAGAGATGTTAAATAGCCGAACCTTCTAATCGAGGCAAAGAAGCCGCCGCCAGAGAAGCCGAGAAGCGATGCACCCGCGACATAAAGGATCTCAGAGGGACAACTTCTTATAATTATAATTTAAAAATAGCTTAAATTGAAATTAAATCTTTTTCGAAATGACTCTGAAATCGAATTACTTGGCTCACCGTCACGAGACCCGGATTGTCATCCGGATCGAAGAAGGCGAGGACAATGAAGCAGACGCCAGGCATCACCGAGGCAATCGAGTTGAAGACACGCATTCGGAGAAGAGTATTCTCGCGGAGCAGCCTAGGTGAGTGAGAGAGAGATACAGAGAAAAAGGAGACATAGAGAGAGAAGGTAGAGAGAGAGGGAGAGATGACCGGAGATAGAGAGGAGGATAGAATGAATGAAACGGAGGGAGCGAGAGAGAGAGAGAAAGAGAGAAAGAGAGAGAGAATGGAAATAGTCAGCAATTCTTATAAATAATTATGCTGTAAATAGGAGCTTCAGAAATTTTTTTATATATTTTAATTAAACAAAACACTATTAAAGAATGAGCTAACGGTAGCTTTGGATACTTGAGCGCCGTAACGATCATGAGCACGAAGCTGACAAAGGGAGGAAGCGCAGTCAGCAGAGCAGTCGGGATCGTGTCGTAGTTGGCGACCTTGTAATTAGTTAATAAGTTAAATAATAAACACATATTATATATGTATTATGTAACATATTATATGTATGTATGCATAAATATGTACATACATACATATATATTGTTTTCATTATTTATTCTGATTAATTATTAATTTTAATTATATACATTTTTAGTTTGTCTTTAGCTACAAAGAAAATTGGTAAAAATAATGCACACCTTAGCTAGGAATAGCGGCGCGTACTGCAACGCGAGCTGCTGGGCGCAAAAGTAGCCAAAGCCCGCGACAAGCGTGCCCCAGACGGCGATATCCTGAAGGGAACAGAGAGAGAGAGTGAGAGAGAGTGAGAGAGTAAGAGAGGAAGAGAGAGATAGAGAGTGGGGGTGGGAGAGAGGGAGGGAGAGAGGGAAGGAGAGAGAGAGAGAGGGAGCAGCAAAAAAAATAGAGAGAGATATGTATGAATGTACATTCCATATTTCTTCATTTTCATTTTAAAATTACTCGGAAAAAATTGCATCGTTTATAATCCTGCAAGTGTGGTCGCATAAAGTTATTTTTGGTGTAATAAGAAAATAAGATGTGAGAAAACAATAATCTAAATGCTCATAAGAAGAGAAACTTGATAGATGGAGAGATACGGCAGATGCAGCGTGAGAATGCTCGAGGAATGATGCTCGGCCGTAGTGCCGTAGAACACCTGCAGGAATGGAGATATTTGAATTTAAAAAAAAAAATAAAAAAATTCTTTCTACCTCAAAGAGTCTGCTCTGGCGCACGGTCCTCCGATAGCCTTCGCTTCGATGGTAGACGGTGTAGACAACGAAGAGCAGCGCCGTGCCGATGCAGCAGCTTAAAGTCATTCAAACTTATTTCCTTCTTCTCTTTTACAGGTTTTCAACAAATCAAATTATAATCTGATTTACTGAGCTTATACAGAAGCAATAATAACGGAAACGAAAGTTTGATACATTAAATGTAAATTAAAATTAAAATATTAATACGAAGAAGAAAAAGTAGAGATCGGCTATTTGTCTTTAAAACAGCTACCCGTAGTGGACGGAATGCCAGCCGAGTGGAGAGACCGAGAGGAGGCCAGCGATCGGGAAGGTGATGAAGGCCGAGATCTAGCAGTTCATAGTTCAGCATATCTCTTCTTTTCTTTCTTTCTCTCACTCTCTCACTAGTTTTCTTTCTCTCTCACTCTCTTTCTCTATTTCCATATTTCTTTCTCTCATCATCATCTCTCTCTCGCTCTAGAGCGTTACAAAATGGCAGAACCTGGAGGTAGCTGAAGAGGAGAACGGAATTGAACGTAAATTCTTCGATCGAGAGATAACTGCTGATCTTGGCAATCACGGGCAGAAAGGCGGCCAGTGGACAGCCTGCATATTTTCATGGATTAAAGATACAAAAAATTTATTTGTTATAGTTTTTTTTTATTTCTTTAGAAATATTTGTTTACAGAGACGACCACTCTCCTAAATTAAAGGAGCCTAATTCTCACACTTGAATTGGCGCCCTTTTTCTTTTCCTGATACAAAGGCGAGAGAGCATGAGTTTTAGAGAGATAGTGGTCAGGAAAATTCACTTTTGAGTTGCCTTATCCTTTAAAGCACTCAACCATTACTACTAACGAATTTAGCTAGGATTATCTCAGGGTTACCTTGCAAGATGTGCACAATGGCCGCGAGTGCGAATGTCTGAGCATTTGTAATCTTTGGAAGGGTCAGCGAGCAGAGGACGGAGAGCACTCCGCAGGAGACGAAGATACGGCTGAGAGAGAAAGAAGGAGAGGGAGAGCGAGAGAAAGAAGGAGAGAAAGAGAGAGTGATAAGGAAAGACAGAGAGACTGAGAGAGAAATGAGGGAAAGAGAGCGAGAGAGATACGTATGAAAAGAGGGTGGGAGAGAGAAGGAGGGAGATAGGGAAATGAAGAGAGATTGAAATAGAGAAGATGAAACAGATGATATTGTAATTTGACTGCGGTAAACAGACTGGCAAAAAGCACACAGAAGAATGATTACAAAGCGAGAGAGAGAGAGAGAGAGAGAGAGAGAGAGAGAGAGAGACAAAAAGGCTAAAGAAGCCAATTATTTATTGTTTTCCGATGATGACTAATGAGCGGGTTTTTCAAGTTTCGATATTAGAAATGAGCGTGAAATAAAAATACATGAATATAAATTATATACATTTCAATGTATTTTATACAAAACCTGAAGCCGTAGACGCGATAGAGATAAGCGATAGGGAAGAGAGCGAGTAAGGAGCCGATCGATGCCACCAATATCAGCGATTCCTGTTTAAAAATTTTTATTATTTATAAAGTTTTTCTAACCTTCATAGCCATGGATCATAACTGTTTATCGTATTCATGTTCAAGTACATACACCATAGCTAGACATATTTTTTGTTAGAGTGCAACCACCTAACGAGAATAATCGCTAGTTTGGCCTCTCCTGTGCTGAAGAAGCACTCTTTCATTCTCGCGTGCTATTTCGCATATCGCAAAAAGCGTTGAAAAAATAGCAGACGCGAAAATGAAAATGACTTGAGTTCGACCGAATTTGTGTCGGTGGTTGGCCTCCTTTAAATATGCAAGGCAAATGATCTACCTTTTGTGGATTGGACAAGAAGCGTCGCCTGTGTATGGTGATGTTCACGATTTGATGCCACTTGCGCGAGGCTTCTGCTGGTGTATCATCGTAAATGTTGTTAATCTCTGAAGAGATTGGTCAAGCATAACATCTCCATTGCTTCTCTTTTGATATCCAAATAAGATTCATGGTAGATTTGGCAATGTTATCATGCCAAACGGCTCTCATTTCAAGTTAGAGCAATAAAACGCACATTCAGTGCAAAAAGAGAAAGGCAATTTTAAAGCAAAAATCTAATGCATGCACCAGATCCGGTTGGAGAAGCCGCTCCAGAGTCCACTTCACGGTAGTCGAAGACGTTGTAAACTTGAGGAGAAAAAAAACTACATAGATATGTATACATGTTTGTTAGTAGATGTACTGGTGTTATTTGAAGAAAATATATGTATGTAAGTGTAAAACTGATCAATTTACGAAAGTAAGAGAATTAAAACATTAGCTTTAAACAAATTCTGTTCTTACAGTCAGCTTCCGATCCGTTGCCGTACGAGTGGAATTGAGTGACGGTGAAGCTGTACGTGAGCACGTTGGCCAGGATGGCAGACATGCAGAGGAGCACGATGAGAATGAACGTGTAGGGGATCTGAGGAAGAGAGGCGAGGAAGTTGGAGAAAAGTAATGAGATGGAAAGATGGAGAGAGAGAGAGAGGTGAGAGAGGAAAAGTGAAAGACAATCAGAGAGAGAGTCAGAGAGAGAGAGGGAAGGATGGAGACAGGTGAGAGAGGGAAAGTGAAAGAGAATCAGAGAGAAAAAGAGAATCACAGAGAGAGAGAGAGAGAGAATAGCTCGAACATGCGGTTGCCGAGGCGCGCCGTGCTTGTCGTCTTGGTGCTGCTGCTTGCCATTGGACATTCCGCCAGCCGACGGAGCAGAGTCGCCGACGGCTGCCATCTCTCTCTTTCTCTCGCGTTCTCCCTCTCCTCTCTCTCGTCTGGCCTTCTCTCACAGCCACCTGTTAGAGAGAAAGAGATAGATCAAAAGGAAGACTTGTAATTGATCGCTGACCCTGTATGAGATACATAGCTTTCTATTTAACACACGCCAAGTCAAATAGAAAGCCGCAAAAAGCTTGCATCGAACTGCTAGCAGTAGCCTTGATTAAAGACGCGATGATAGTAGTTTTATACAGTACCGCCCAACATTTCAGGTACATAAATTAATTAGATTAATTAGATTAATTTAAATAATTTCAATTGGAATTTGAGCGATACTAGGCACTTTTAAGCAGTTTCTTGTGTTTGTTAGGGTGATTTTTGACATGCTGAACAAGTGTATACAGTCAGATTTTAAAAAGAATCCGAAATGACCGTTTAAAAACGAATTCGGCCGTTTTTAGGAGGGCTCATGGCTGTGTTTTAGGTGCCTTCGATAACACAAGACGACAGCACCTAAAAGACGGTCATGACTCTCCTAAAACCGGCCGAATTCGTTTTTAAACGGTCATTTGAGATTCTTTTTAAAATCTGACTGTATGTACTTGTTAAGCACGTCAAAAACCACCCTAGCAAACACAAGAAACTGCTTAAAAGTGCATAGTATCGCTCAAATTCCAATTGAAATTATTTAAATTAATCTAATTAATCTAATTAATTTATGTACCTGAAATGTTGGGCGGTACTGTAGAAGAAACTAACAATGGAGGAGAGTAATAATATAAGTTTGTAATAGTTGAATACAGTAGCAATTGAAGACAATAATAATGCAAGTATGTGACTAATAAGTGAATGTGAATGACAACAGCGTAATAAAATAACATATTTATGTAAATATATGTACATATGAATGGCGACAAACACTAATGAGCATAACAAAAATCCATATCAGCCTTTCGAGTATGAATTGGCCACAAGAGAAAGTTGATAGATAGCACATCAAAAATCAGGGTTTTGATGAGCTTGTAGAATAAAACGCAAGAACAATTGGCCTTCGAAGGTAGGAGAGAAGAAGTTGTAATTACTAAAAGAAAAATTACACACGAGAACATATTTTGGCATCTATCCCTTGCTTTGGCTGCATTAGCCTTATAGCCACCCTCTTTCTACTTCTTCATCATTATCTCTTCCTTTCTCGGAACAAAGAATATTTAATCAAATACTTCTCTGTCTCTCGTTCTCACTCCCACTCTCTCTCTCTCTCTCTGTCTCTATTTGCCTCTCTCTCGCTCTCTCTCTCTCTCTCTCTCTCTCTCTCTTGTTCTCTCCCTCTTTTTCGCATAACAATAGCTAGCTCTGAGAATTGTGAGGAAATGGCCTCGGTCGAAAGTCGACGACTGACTCCGTCAAAGATTCGTTCTCACCTCCACTCTTCGTCTCCATCTCTCTTCCTTTCTCTCTCTCTCTCTCTCTCTCTCTCTCTCTCTTTCGCTATCTTTCTCTTTCAATCTTTCAATCTTTCACTTTCTCTCTCTCTCTCTCTCGCTCTTTCTCTCTCTCTCTCTCTCTCTCTCTCTCTCTCTCTCTCTCTTCGACCGACTTTTCCTTCGCTCTCAATCTTTCTATCTCTCACTATCTCTTTCTCCACCTTCCTCCCACAATTTAATTCTAGAAAGAAAAAGACTATCCAGCTTGGCGCCGATTCAGCAATCTGCTAACTTTGATCATGCATATTATCATTCGTCCTCTGCTCTGTCATGTTCTCGAAAATCATTCCCATTCACCCTTCTAGTGTGTCCTCTCGCTTCCTGTACCATCTAACTCTCATGCACTCTCTCTCACACTCTCTATTTCTCACTCTCTTACTCTCTCTTTCTCTCTTTCACTCTCTCTCTTTCCCTCTCTATTTCTACATCTTCCATCTTAATCGGCTTAACATCCAACGGTTGTTTGGTCGCGGAGCCACAGACGCAAAAGACTGAAGAGATAGAGCATTTAAAACGAGAGATCGAGTGAGAGAAGAAGAGGAGAACAATAAAATCGTATGTAGACAGTAGTGAATGGACGTGAAAGTGATTGAGGCCCAAAAGTTTATGCTCAGAGAAATGAGATACGAGAAGAGATCATTTGGAGAAGGAGAAGTTGACAAAAAGCAAGCAAACGAGAGAATCAGAAAATACTGAAAAAACGAAGAAATAAGGTGATCAAGAGCGAGAGAGAGAACGAGAGAGAGAGAGAGAGAAAGACTGCAGACTGGAGGATTAATATTTGGCAGTGTGATCTCTGTCATAGGAAGTAGCATTACATTTATTTGTCCTTTAAGTCTCGCTGCTCCAGCAGAGGACTTTCCTAGAGGAACAGAACCACGTGACATTGAAACGGATATGGGCTCCCTAGAGTTTGGTGACCTAGAATTTCATGTTATTTGTCTTTCCATTGTCTATATCGTGTTCCTCCCCTCAACGACATTTCTTTTTGAAACAAATTCAGCTTGATAAATGTTGCCAATGATTAGCTGGCTTTCTTTTTCAGAGAATTTTTTCTTTCTTTTAAACATGTATGAATACGCCATTAGAAAATGCTGATAGTGCCCTCTCAACTTCATTTCTTCTTCATTCTTGATTAAGATTCGCCAGAATTCGACTAGATCTCTTGTTTATTTTTTTTAATGATACGTGAAAGTGCTCTCCTTTTATATTGATTGGGATGTCATCTGGCTTTCGTCTCTTCTTCTTCCTCTTCGCTGCCGTCGCTGGTCACCTATGCTTTGTTGGGCAGTCAACGAAGGGCATGAACAATTCCATCTTTAATTTCGAGAATCGCAAAGTCGCAGTGGAAAAATGCGAAGCATGTGCACATGTAAGTATTTTAGCTAATACTTACTAGTATATATACTTATATCCATAGATGAAATGAGAATTTCTAGCGATAGGCTTTAACCGTTACATTGATCTTATGTATGTATGTACATACATATATACGCACATACAGTCCCGCCCAACATTATTGGCCCGATATTAATAATATTAATAATAGTGTCGAAATAGGTTACCACAAAAGCGAAATGGCACGAAAATGCTTATTCAGCGAGCTATTCCAGTAAATACTATTTATATTAATATTATTAATATTATTAATATCGGACCCAATAATGTTGGGCAGGACTGTACATACATAAATATGTATGTGTACATACTAGCAGATTCGCGCGCGCTATATATATATTATTAGAAAGCGCTTTATTATTAGTACGATGCTCTCGAGCAAATGTAAGAGTTAGGAAGCACAACCTTTTTTTTCAGGGACGTTTCGTGATATGCATTGGAAATCAAACCTGCGGAATATTTAGCGATGCTGCATGCATCGACTCTTCAAGCTTGGAGGTTTAAAGCTCTGCAAATCAATGGGATTTCGCTAAACGGGGCTTCCATAGGATCTTCGCGAGTACGCGGAGAATCTGGAGACATTCACGCAGGCGAAGCTGCAGTCGAGGCAGCAAACATGGAATTATTCAGCTAACTTCACTGGTTATTCAGCTAACTACACTGGTTATGAAAACGATGGAACTTTGACTAAAATATCTTCCACGGCATCTTCGAGCACATCGAACAAACCCAGTGTTGTGTCGGTGGTTGCAACAACTACCACGGCATCAGCCTCTCGCATCCTCGCAATTCTCCTACTCCTTTTTCATGCTTAAATGAAGTGAGTGCTTGCAGTTGAATGTTGCCAAAAAAAGTTAATAAAGCATCTGTAAACGAAGAAAATGCATTGGAAAGAAAGAGAAAGAGTACATAATTTTCAAAATATGTTAATAATTTAGTTGAATTGACATAAATTTTAGGTTTTGAAATATATTATTATTATAGGATTCTGGAATATATTATTCCTATGCCTAATAACGAATATTCGCGAGAAAAAAGTTTTAAAACAAAAACTTTGCTGATTCCACGTAAATATATATATATATATATATATATATATTTGGAATTTTGTTGCACTGAAAAAAATAAACAGAATTCCATAAGGAATGCCCTCCAAAAGATTCTCTTTTGTTGAAGCGAAATTGCATTTAATTGCAGAGCTGTAAACCTCTGAGCATGAAGAGTTCATGCATCTATAATCGGCAAATATTCCGCAGGGCTGATTTCCAACGCATATCACGAAATGACCCTGAAAAAGGATTATGCTTTCTAATTCTTACAATTGGTCTATGCTTTCTAATTCTTACATATGTACATACATATGTAAATATATATCTACATCCATAAGATGGAAACAGGGATGGTCAAAACCAGGCCCGGGCCGGGCCGGGCCCGGCCCGCTGTCCCGCGGGCCAGGCCGGGCCGGGCCGGCCGGGCCCTGGGGGTAAGCGGGCCGGGCCGGGCCCTATTTTCAAAATCTCCGCCCGGGCCGGGCCCGGGCCCGCCAAATTGGCAACGGGCCGGGCCGGGCCTATGTTAAAACGGGACCGGCCCGTGGGGTATGCGGGCCGGGCCGGGCCGGGCCCTGCCTTCAAAATCTCGGCGCGTTGCTAATTTGGCGGGCCCGGGCTTTTCAGTGACGGTAGAACCGACCTCATCCCACTCGGAATCGTTGGCGTCTGCCTCCGTCTTCATCTCCGAGTCCGGCTTCTTCTGGCCAGGGGAAGAAGGCGGCGGCTTCTGCAAAATAGAGAGTGAGAGAGAAAGAGAGAAATCAAAAGAGAGAGAGAGAGTATGAAAGAGAGAGAGAGAGAGAGTGATGGAGAGATGGAAAGGTGAGGTTGAGAGTGAAAAGTCTTCTGTAGATAGAAAGAAGCATACGGCCGTGATGTTGGTTGAGAGGGGCATCTCCTCCTCCGGCGGGCGATCCTTCAGCCCCTCGGTGCTGGAAAGGAATAGGAAGGAATTCCATTATCTTATATATTTCCTCTAGTTATCCTCTCTTCCTAATTAGAATCCGTTAAGTTTACCTGACGACGTTTGCTGGCTTCGGCGTCCGCGCCGGTGTCGCTTCTCCCTTGGCGCCAGGAGGCGGCTTCTTCTGACCGGCTGCATTTTTGGCTCCGCAAAGATTTCGAAAACAATCGCTAATATGCATATCCGATCGGAAACAGTCAAAATAAAAAATAGATATGCCAATTTGAATTAAGTACAAAAAACGTCTAAATTATGTATATTTGGATTTGATATTTTAGGAAATATTAATTCGTCGAAAATCACGTATTTACATATGAACATAATAAACTAACTATGTGGGATATTGCAATGGCTTCATGGAGTTGAATTTTAAATATCTTTTTTTTGAACGACTTTTATTTAACGTCTAATGTTTTCTTCCTTGTGAAAGCGCAAATCCAATTCTCGGTTGGTGGATCATCCTTCAACCTCTCATATATAAGTTTTGTTTCAAATATATTGCTCATCATCTTTTTTATCCGTTCTACTTTTTTCCGCAATCGCAGAGAGCTTTGGAAAGCTGAGGAGATGAGAGAGCAAAGTAGAGTTAACCGCTCGAAGAGAGATGTGGATGAAACAATTAATGACCAAGGGAGAGGTATGGCTTCTCTATTCTAAACTCTCGATCGCAGTTACAATTTCTCATAGAAAATTGTATGAATATGACGTGCTTTCCGGGAGATTATAAGGTATCTTTTCTTCCAAATTACGCAAATAAAATAATCATTGGGGATTTCACTTATGAAATTTTTGAAATTAATTATACCTAGAGATGCATTTTTTTTGTGTTTATATCAAGTATAATGAACAGTCCTCATACATATATTATAATGAAGTTCTCATTGACTATTTATTTTTGATATTAATTAGCAAACGAATATGGAGAAATACAATATCATGTGGAGAGTAAGGGAGGAGTAATGTGGATTTTTTGAATACGATTGTATTAAACTTGCCCTCTTTTTGTGTAAAGTTTAATTTTGCATAACAAAGTTTCAGTATAAAAGAGACGAGTCGAACGGTTCTCCATCAGTTTCCGGCTCTCTTTCCTCTGCCTTCTCCTCTGCTGAAATGGCACAGTCCGTTCCCCCCGGCGACATCGCCACTCAGCCCAACTCCAAGGTCGTCTTCAATGCGCCCTACGACGACAAGCACACCTACCACATCAAGGCTTTTCTGAGCTATATTCTTTAAAAAATTGCACTGTAAAAGCCTCGATTACCATCTGCAAATCTCTGAACCATTCCCCCCCCCTCCCGCCATGTTCTTCCTGACAATAATTGAGTTTCCAACATTTAATTACAGGTGATCAACAGCTCCGCCCGCCGCATCGGCTGGGCCTTCAAGACTACCAACATGAAGCGTCTGGGAGTCGACCCCGCGAGCGGTGTCCTCGACCCCAAGGAGCCCGTCCTCGTTGCTGTCTCCTGCGATGCCTTCGCCTACGGCCAGGTAATATTTTAATCTTTACGATACAATGACATTAAATACAGGTGGAATATTTATTAAAATTTTAATTTTATAATATCATAAACCATTGCAATTTCCAGGAGGACACGAACAACGACCGCATCACCATCGAGTGGACCAACATCCCGGACGGCGCCGCCAAGCAGTTCCGCCGCGAGTGGTTCCAGGGCGACGGCATGGTCCGCCGCAAGAACCTTCCCATCGAGTACAACCCCTGATCCTCTGCCCCCAGTCTCCAGACCCCTTCTCCAAAACCACACTCTCCACCTCTCCCAAACAATTCCCGCATAAATGTTTGCGCTTTTGAATCTTGGTAACACTATTGATCTGTGTTCTTACAATTAGTATTCGGGGGAAGCGGGACATTTTAATGTTGATTATTTAATGTCTGAGTGCCTCTATCTATGTATGTATATATGCAAATCAAATTGGCATCAGGAACACACAATTTGACTGGATATTTTTGAAATGTCCGATAATTCTGAAAATTCCTAAAAACCTAATTTTTTAAATTACGCTTCTTATTATTGAATATTATGTTTGAATAATTGCATTGATTTGAGAAAACCTCTTCTCGTGAAAATACAGCAAGTGTATCGAAGAATTTTTTTTAGATTTCCTCTGCAATCATTCGCCAAGCGCACGAATTCATCAACTTGCAAGGCTCCTCGTAGTGTATGAGGAGCCTTGCAACTGCAACTGCAAACCGTTCAACTGCAAATACGAAACAGCAAACGGAGAGCACCGTTTCGACATATGTACGTTACTTCTCTTGTTAAGGAAGTAAACCTTTTATTGGTTTTTTCATGGAATTGAAACACAATTGAGAGTTGAACATATATAATCGAGTCATCGATTATATATGTTCAACATATATAATTGCTCACTCGTTTCTTCATGATCAACAGAGTAAACGGAGGGCACAGTTTCGAAATACTTCCTCCTACAAAAATAGCTTCAAAGCTTGAAGCAACTCATTTCATGGCAAAGTGGCGTCTTTGTAAACAAGGCGACGTCAGATTTTTTGCTATAATGCAAAGTACTAATGTTGTAGTTAGTTCGGTGCAAGGGCTGGAGGCAAACTGCAGTAAAGCAGCAGGGTGAAGAGCATAGAATTTGTTCTAAATTAAATACTTCTTTCAATAGCTTCACATACGAGAAAATTTTTCCATACAATTTTGGAATGATGCATGAATGTACTTATATAATACATATCAATCATACGTCACTTTAGCTCACTCACGCAAGTCACGGGGCTATTCTCGCCTCCGTCTTCCTTCCACTCGGCGTACCAATCGCTTCGCCGGCCTTTGAGGATCAAATTGTCATGAGAATAGTCTTGAATCTCGTGGAATTCAGGGACGATTCTTTCTCATGGAATTGTTCTAGAGCATAGAAATTGTTTCCTTACACGTTACAATGCATTTGCATATCATTCAACTATCAAGAATTATGCCCTAGCGATGTGAATCCACAAAACAAACTGATATAGCTATGTACATGTATTTCGACAGGGTTCTTATGTATACATACATAAGGAGATAAATACATGATAAAATAGCTTTTTGCATAGACACGAAAGTTGTCATCATCACGTAGATTACGACACCGCCTACGATATTTCTTAGTGAAGAAAAAAGCTATCATGCCATGAACTAAAATTGTAGTTTGCTTGGTGAAAGGGCTCTGCCACCGTTGAAGGACTGAAGTAAAGAGCTGATATATTTCTTCTACTTAAACATTTCTATCATTCCTTCTGTGCAAGAGAAACGTTTTCTGTAAGATATTGAATTGACGCTATATGTATTGCTTACATGCATATGTTTGTTCATTTTACTTCATTCTTGCAGAAGCATAGTTTTGCTCATGCATAAGAAAAACCATGCATATTTGTGCGCATACGCACAAATGCATTTCACATCCAATTGACCATAAATTATCGATCCTTTCATTGATCAACATCTTATACGAGAAGCATCGTGCTATTAATTAACTCTCACAACTATTTCTCATTTTGCGCATCTTTCAGATGATCTATCGCCCACTTCTCCTTGCTCCTCTCCTATTCTTGGCAAATGAGGTTTCCCGTGTCGGCTGCTTAAATTGCTACTCATGGAGCACCTCTAAGAAAAGCTCCCCGTTAGTTTTATACTTTGCTTTTTTCTCTTTCCCTTACATGCTCACTTCTTACCATTAAGCTGTTCATCACTTACAGGCTAGAGAAGTGTTGTGGCGACACTTGCGTCATAGAGTCCATGAAATTCGGCGCAAACACTACGTTTACCATGCTGGTGCGCATCTTTAGAAAACTTTAAAATGACTGATACTGGAAGTAAAAGTTTGAGAAAGAGACATATGTAGGTGCCGAAATAATATGCATGTACGGTCGAGGAACATATTAAATTTCTTCATACTTCTTCATTTGCATTGATTTCAAGTTCTTCTGGTATTTTCTTTGTTGCTTGAAGAACTGCATTTCCGGCATACTCGAGTCGTTCAGCGGCTGCTACAGCAACGACGTTCGTATGACGTGTTTTTGCAAGTTGGGCAGTCTTTTCCACATTCACCAATGAAATGTTCTTGTTAAGATGCAAATAATCAGCGTAATCTTGATTTCATTGCTCCAGTGAGTCTATGTGCAACGAATACGACGGCTCGGTTCATGTCGAGAAAGACGGCAATCTGACCTGCACGGTCACTAATGTTAATGACCCAATGTCCTTGGTTAGCGATGTCACAAAATCGAGAAACTGGCACATAAATATTCAAAGATAGCTGTTGTAATTATGTATTGTTACTACATGTATTATTAATCTATCCTATAAAGGAACACTAATCTCAACCATAATCTATTTTAATTTTTACTGACTATCGTCGCGTCTCTCATTAATCTCATGCTTTGTCGCCCTTCTGTCATTCAAAAACGCGAATACAAGATTCAGATGTTGGCTCCTACAAAACTCTAATTCTTCTCTATAAGATGATTATGTATATGCGTCCGGATTGTTCTTGGAAATGCATCAGGAAAGAGTGAATGTTCTGATCTAGAAATTAAAGAAGTAATTTGCATATGAAATAAGTCCATGGGAATATTAGCGAACATTAGTGTATTCTTCCGTATTTTAAATTTAACATTTGTCGCAAACAAAATATATTGTTGTCCTGAAGGCCTGAAGGATTTGAACGAGAAGAGATTGGCCGTGAAATAAGACCTTCATACATATAGTTATACCGGAAGCAAAAAATTTAAAATCTTTAATGCAAAAACTTGATTTACGAGAAGAGTCGAAACAAGGACCTTGGTTGCCATAAACGCGTTGCTCAAGCCTGCCGTGCTATCTGATTGGCCATTTCATGTCATGAGTTAGCGACTTTAAAGCTCCTTTGATGGAGCACTGAAATCAAACCTAATCCAGTCGTATTGCCTCCTGAATATTGTTGTATATTCACAATTTGAACGACCATTTGTTTGCTCTAGCAAGTTGAATGATGATCTTCTAATTTAGGCGTCCGGCTGTAGATACTGCATGGCTGACATGATCGAGGGAATCAATTCGACTCTAAACAGCGAGTGCTCGAATGGCTTCGAAGGGCTGGGGTCGAAATCGCTTTCCTTGTTAGATAATTTGCTGATTACCGTACTGATAATTTGATTAAATAATAAATCAGCATATCGTTTGCAGCCTTTTCGAGGACACGTGCTACATGCAGCTCTTGCGGTACATGTGGCCGGAACACAACCTGCATTGCCGCTGCAAGAACGTGCGAACTAAATATATTATTGCTAGATACATACATATATGCCCAGTTTCAAAGTTGCAGGCTGACCGCTGCGCAGATAAAATCCTCTCCATTTCGACCAATTACACCAGGCGACCTTTCAAGTGTATTGAGACCAGCAATCGTGGAGGCAACGACACTTGCCGGGTCTTCATAATTTGTAGAAAAATACATTAGGCATTTACCTTTTATTATCCTTACCCTTCAGGGAACGCATTGCTACAGCGTAGACGACGGGAATATATGGCGCGGTTGTCTAGTGACTCTCGACGATTATGAATTACCGGTACACTTAATATATTCACTAGTCAATATCCCTCTCTAATATGAAAATATCGCCATGTGTCAGCTCGGCCGATTCGCAATCCGCAACACGGTCTACTACGTGTGCGCGAGCGACTTCTGCAACTCGGACACGGCAGCCACGCTTGCTTCCCTCAGCTCGGCAAACGCGTCTGCCGTATTACCCGAGTGCGAGCTTGACCTGCCTCTACCTGAAATGACAAATGAGGTTTGAAAAGAAAATAATAATTTCGTCAAAAACTAACGAATTTAAGTTTTCAGACAATTTTTTCAACACCGTCTAGTGAAGAAATTGGACTTCTTTCTCCCTGCAGAGTCTTATATCTCTATATGTTTATCGCCATGTTCGGCGAATGGTAGTGAAGCGCAACAGGTACATAAATACATAGATGACATGCTCATTATCGACCACAACGAAACCGTCCACTCTTCATCATTACTCATATTCTTATGTTTGAAGTAATTTGCAACAATATTTAAGTCCTATTACATCGTCCTTTTTTCTCAAATTGTTTGTGTGTTAAACTTTCTTTTCGAATAGATGGATTTAGACTTTTTCATAATCCCGTTGACCGATTTTTTTGGTGAAGATTTTCAGTTTGCTTAAATATACATTGAACGTTGTTCCAATAGAGTTAGAAGCAAGGCCTGAATATCATTTCTTCGGAATCGTTTCGGGAGCCAGATGCATTTACCGTAGTTTCTCTATTAGTGCCCCTCCCTCTATTAGAACCCCCCCTCTAATAGTGCCCCCCTCTCGCGAGGGTATTGAAAAATAGTACCCCCCCCCCCTAAAATAGTGCCCCCCCCTATTAGTCTAATGCCTCGGCTCGATATGTACCTCGAATGGATTCTGGAGGCTCTTCGCAATGTATTAATTACAAATTCATTCAAAATTTACAGTAAGATCTTCCGGTGATGATTCAATTGAAGATGAGCTACAAATCTCTTTTGTTAGGAATAAATTGTTGTTTACAAACTTTTAGCCTATCACATTGAAAAATAGTACCACTCCCTCTAATAGAACCCCCCCCCCCCTCTAATAGTCCCCCCCCTCTCGCAAGGGATTGAAAAATAGTGCCCCCGGGGGCACTAATAGAGAAAATACGGTATGTGCATAAAGGTTCTTTTTTGATTAGCCAGCATGTGAGTTTACTTACGTTAGAAACAAATTTCGTGTTTGCCGTTAATTGGAAATGATGTTCCTCACTTGCCAATGTTGTTAGTTTCTATTGATAAAGATGATGTCTTTACCTTCAAAAGTACCTTCATTGTAGCCAGAGTGACTACGTCCTTGTAGTTCGAGGGCTAGAACCCTCCGCGCGCCATTACCAAGAGAATTACTACTCCTGATCTGTCGCACTAGAGTACGATTTGTTGTATTGCTAGGCAGAAGGGTCACATGATATTAATAGTGACGAGAGCAATTATCAACAACACATGTTGACGCCTAGTCAAGATTGGATATCTGGTTTATCTTGAATGCAGTGACGAAATAATACAGAAGGAAGGAGATGACGGCCGCACAGTAGGATCACGGGACGTGCATATACAGTCGCGCCCAGGATCTTGGTACAAAGGACGCTTCGGACGATTCGTACGCTTCCAAATGCATCCTCGCTAATAACTTTTGTTCTAGGAAAAACTAAAATATTTTCAATGGTACATTAGTTTGCTTATAGAGCACGGATGCTACTGTTAAAAAATCGATAACTTTTTATCATTTGATAAGAAGTTATCAGTTTTTACTTTTAAAAAATTTCATTTCTAATGTTTTTCAACGAAATTTCTCCTGCACCATTATTTTGTCTCTACCCACATCCCCAAATAATGAAATTAGAGATTTTATCATTTATAACGGAAATTGATAAATCAGACCTTATCATACATGTTCATATGATATAGAGATTCGCCTTACGATTCTGAATCTAATTATGTAATCAGTTTTCAGAAGAAAGTGCCGGTTACCAACATATTTTTGATTGTGTGTACTTTGCATTAGTTTCATCAGGATTCCCCATCGTTTCAGTCTTTGTCAAAACTTTTGGATGGTATGATGCTTCAAATATAAGTTGCTGCGCTAGCATTGATACCTAGAAATGTAGCGCGCTCCCTTTCCGTATTCGGTTTAATTACCCAAGTTTGAGGTAGCGAAATAGCACAGGCAGAGAAAAAAAGGGTTAGGCCCCGCCCCCTCGGCCTGCGACGCCTCCCTGCCCTGTTCTTTCTGAAGAAAGTAATGCAAAGTACACACAATCAAAAGTATGTTGTTAACCGGCACTTTCTTCTGAAAACTGATTACATAATTAGATTCAGAATCGTAAGGCGAATCTTTATATCATATGAACATGTATGATAAGGTCTGATTTATCAATTTCCGTTATAAATGATAAAATCTCTAATTTCATTATTTGGGGATGTGGGTAGAGACAAAATAATGGTGCAGGAGAAATTTCGTTGAAAAACATTAGAAATGAAATTTTTTTAAAGTAAAAACTGATAACTTCTTATCAAATGATAAAAAGTTATCGATTTTTTAACAGTAGCATCCGTGCTCTATAAGCAAACTAATGTACCATTGAAAATATTTTAGTTTTTCCTAGAACAAAAGTTATTAGCAAGGATGCATTTGGAAGCGTACGAATCGTCCGAAGCGTCCTTTGTACCAAGATCCTGGGCGCGACTGTATGTACCAACTATGTACTGCTTAGGATACTCGAAATAAAGAATATTCCTAACACCGTAATTATCTGATCAATAAATACGATAATATTTGAATGAATGGAAAATGCATTTGGCATTAACACCGATAAACACCTCCTTCCAGCTGTTTGCCTTGTCGAGATTTCAGATTCATCGCATCGCCTTTCTTCAAGCACGAACGCTCCTTGTGAACATTTCGAGCTCCCACTTTGTTGTTGAAGTTCTTCATCTGATGTCGTTGCTGAAGCTTTACATCCACCAACCATACTTGGAAAGGGCTCTTTAATTTCGAGTACCAGAAAAAACCTCCCACGTCCTCGTACAAAAATATGCTCATTCTTTGTAAAGATCTGAGTTTTCTATAATGCCACGAACGAAAATTGTAGTTTGCTTAGTGAAAGGGCCGTGTAACCGTTGAAGAACTGAAGGAAAGGGCTGGATATATTTCTGCTACTTAGACATTTCTCTCATTCCTTCGATGCCAGAGAAAATTTTCTGTAAGATTTTTGAACAATACTATATGTACATAGTATATGTATACATAGCATATATGTATATATGTATATATCTAGTACAAACTTTTGTTTTATTTGACACACGCAGAAGTATGTATTTATTTGCTCATGCATCACAAAAGCCAGGCAAGTGCATATACAAATGAATTTCATATCCAATTGACGACAAATTATTGACCTTTTCATTGATCAACATATACGAGAATCAACGCGACAATGCCCTCAGGCTATTAATTAACTCTGACAACGATATCTCATTTTGCGCATCTTTCAGATGGTCTATCGCCACCTTCTCCTTGCTCCTCTTTTAATAATTGCATACGAAGTATTCCATGTCCACTGCTTAAGTTGCTACTCATGGAATACTTCTGAGAAAAACTCGCCGTTAGCTCGTTACAATTCGTGTTCCCCTTCTCCAAAGATTTCATCTTTCCCTCACACGCTCATTTCATAAGCTGTTAATCAAGTGCAGGCGAATGACGTGTTCTGGTGACACTTGCTTCAGAGAGTCAATCAAATTTAACCCAAACACTACTTTCACCATGCAGGTGTGCTTCTTTAGAAAACACTAAAATGACTGATACTGGAAGTATGCATTTGAGAAAGAGATATAATCGCTGAAATATGTTTGTAAGGTTGAGGAACGTATTTAAATTATTCATACTTCTTCATTTGCACTGATTTCAAGTTCTTCGTAAAATCACGTTGTTAATTGAAGAGCTGCGTGTCCGGCACAATACTCAATTCGTTCAACGGCTGCTACAGCAGCGACTCTCAAATGACGTGCTTTTGCAAGTTGGATAGTCTTTCCACATTCATCAATGTTCTTATTAAGATGTAAGTAATCAGCGTAGTCTTGATTTCATTGCTCCAGTGAGTCTATGTGCAATGACTACGACGACACGGTTCATATCGAGAAGGATGGCAATCTGACATGCACGGTCACTGACGCTGGCGGCAACATCTCATTGGTTAGTGATGTCATCAAATCGAGAAAGGGCGCATACATAAATATGCATAAGAATTAGAGTGTATCATTCAGATGAGCATGATTCCCCTTGATTCAGGCTAACTTTGTACCCTTTGTTTATACGCAGGTGAAAATTTATGCGAAGCAAAATTTCGCGCCTTTACTTGAATATTATATGAAAAAGATTTTTTTTAAAGAAAGGCGCTTTAACGAACAGATCAAAGTCTGTAGTTGTTATTATATTTTGTTATTATACTGTTATTCAATCCATCCTTTAAACGAGCACTAAACTTACAATAATAGTGTATATGTATTTTGGTTTTTCATTCGTATATTTTTAATGTAGAGGAAAGTTTATGCAATTTTCAGGGTTACTACTTTATACAGCCAGACATCACATAATATTGGTTTCATTGATCTACTACTGCGCGATAAACAGGAGGCGAAAATTGTTTGCAATAATGAAATGATTCTGCATATGTATCCGAATTGTTTGAAATGCCCTGCTTACTGACAAGCGATATGATGACAGTGCGTGGCGTGGTAACCTTTTTGTAGTTTGTGCTCAGCCCCTCTCTAGTTTGTGCTCAAGCCTAAGCCCCGCCCCTTTTTATCCAGGGGTGAACACAAAATACAAAAGTAGGTCACCGCACCCCGCATTATTAATAATAACAATAATAATAATGTTAATAATAATAATATTGAAAACAATAATAATAAAAAGTGGGACTCTCTCTCTCTCTCTCTCTCTCTCTCTCTCTCTCTCTCTTTTCTCTAACTTTTCTCTCTTTCTCACACTTTTCACTCTTTTTCCCACTTTTCTCTCTTTCTCACACTTTTCACTCTTTATCTCTCTCTCTTTCTCTCTTTCTTTTCTCTCTCTCACTTTTCCCTCTTTCTCACACTTTTCTCTCTTTCTCGCTCTTTCTTTTCTCTCTTTCTCTCTCTCACACACATTCTCTCGTTTTTCTCTCTTTCTCTCTCTTTCACATACTCTCTTTACCTTTTCTCTCTTTCTCACACTTTTCACTCTTTATCTAAATTTTCTCTCTTTCTCTCACATTTCGCTCTTTCTCACACTTTTCACTCTTTATCTCTCTCTTTCTCTCTCTCTCTCTCTCTCTAACTTTTCTCTCTTTCTCTCACTTTTCGCTTTTTCTCTAACTTTTCTCTATTTCTCTCTCTCTCTCTATCTCTCTCTCTCTCAATCACCCGCTCTCCCAGGACCGACCGCTCCTCACCAGCGCTCCGCTTCCACTTCCAAGCTCCGCCCCCTCCCTCTCCCTCCCCTCTCCCTCTGCTGCATAAGCTCCGCCCCTTCTTCTCTTCATCTCTCACTCTCTCTCCCTCCCCTCTCATCACCGCAACAACTGCCAGGAATTACGGTATACACACAAATACACACACACACACAAACACACACACAGAGTGAAGCACACTGAGTGAGTAATGCAATGGCAGGGAATAGTGCGGCAAGAGAATGTACATACACAGAGAGTGAAGCCTACTGGGTTGAGTAAGACAATTTGGGGGTAGTGCGGGAAGAGAATGTACATATGTACACTTTATTTTTCATCAAACATCTTGGCGCGGCACCATAGTAAAATCGTCAATACCTGGTGCATGTCTGATGATATTACAACTATTTCGCAATCTTCTTTCAAGACTGTGCACAAGGCATAATAGAGTTACGATGACGTCATACACACTTTTCATTTTTCAACTATTTCGTAATCTTCAATACACGTGCGGACCACCAATCTCCGTAGCACTACCAACACACTAATCGGTTAGTCGAACGAAAAGCGTACACGTTTTCTGGATGCTAGGGCTGCCTGGCTGGCTGGACACACAAACACACACACACACACGCAAACACACACAGAGTGAAGCAGAGTGAGTAATACAAGGGGGAATAGTGTGGGAAGAGAATGTACATACTCAGAGAGTTAAGCCAAATCTGGTGAGTAAGAAAATTTGCGGATAGTGCGGGAAGACACACACACACACACACACATAAGCGATCTCTCGCTTTCATAATTACAGTAATTTCACATGTATATATATATATATACTATTCAATTATATAATAACTCCCGCCAATTTACATTTTCAAATTTTCGTATGCGTACTTTCCAACATTTCCGTCTATTTGCATATTGTAACCCTAAACAAAAATACATATTCACTGATTTTACACTTCTTCATATATTCCAGATGGTGACTCCATTGCAAGCATTAACGTCATAGCACAACCAAAATCCCCGAATTCACAATTTTTCTTTCTATCACTAATGTATTTTAATCTGTGTGTGACTAATTGATATATCAAGTTTATTTTCATCAAACATCTTGGCCCGGCAGCATCGTAAATATAAACTGCGTGAGAATTCATGTTTCTTCCCTCCCATTTCACAAGGCGACGCCATCCATGTATTCTTGTCATTGCATAATCAAATACCAGTGAATTCAACAACTTTAAAGTGTTTCAATGTGTATTTGACACACAAGGAGTTTATTTTTCATCAAAAGAAGGGGCCGCCAGCAACGTAGATATAATCAGTATACTAATTTTCAAACGAAATTTCACATTTGATGCCGGAATGCATCAAGGGTGCATACGACAATGTACATACAAGAACTCCTTTCATATGATTCATACTTATCATTTCCTAGTTAGCTTTTTAAACAATAAATAAAATTTATTCAAATGATTTCTCATTTTCATATGCACAGATATTTCAGCGATATCTTTTTTCACATGTTATGGAATTTCATATTTTTAATTAGCACATGTACTCTAAATGTCACTAATTTGTTTAGGTGCGTGGAAAATTTAGAGGAGGAAATTAGAGAGGTGTTAGCCTCTAACGGTGCTGATGATGGACGCCTCAAAAAATACAATGGGTTATTGCTTAGTCTTATGCAAAAGCTCCATTATGTGCCTAATGTTGAAAACGAAAGAATAGTAGAAGATAACTATTCCCACTCTTCTGCTTCTGTAGATACAGCCATTCAAGCCATTCCGTCGGTCACAATTCCCACAGCTGTTTCACTACCTCTTGCTCCTTCAGTTCCTGCAGCTCATCCTGTGTCAAAAGTTACCCCAACTGCTTCAGTTCAAACAACTAATCAGAACAACTTACTAGTAGTCGAAAAGGCAAAAGCTTTACTGTCGCACCGTCGCAATTATCCGAATTATTTTAATATAAATGGAGAGGATATTACTATAAAAGGTGTAATTTTTAAATTAAGCGACCTAGTTACAGATTTTTCAAGTCCTTATCGTAGTAAATCTCAACCACCAGAGGGAGCTCAAGAGTTTGCTGACCTATTAATAGACACTAATTTTGATACCAATTTAATTGGTAATCCTACGCGAAGGAACCAGCTTGCTTCAGGGCAATTTATTGTGAAGAAATGGAATCTTTAGATGAAATATACAGAGATATAAACAACCCCGGAGCTTTAGGTAGTGTAACCCGGTTATACAGGGCAGCAAGAAAGAAAGGTTTAAAGGTAACCTTGAAACAGGTTAAAGCATTTCTACATACCAACGATACTTACACCGCACACTTTCCACGTAAACTCCATTTAAAGACGAATAAATTACAATGCACTTGGATAGATAGTGATCACCACGCAGATTTAGCTGTAATGATGGATTTAAAGGAATATAATTCAGGTTATCAGTATATTTTAGTAATTGTCGATATTCTCAGCCGATTTATTATGGTTGAAGCATTAAAATTAAAAACAGCGGAACAGTGTGCTCAGGCATATCTGCATATTTCAGAGAGAAATAATCGTATTCCATTCCGCTTGTATACAGATGCTGGAAAAGAATTCTTAAATTCTAAGTTTAAGAGTGTTTTGTCCAAATTCGATATTGACCATCGAGTTCCTAAAAATCATGCTGTAAAGTGTGCACTTGCCGAAAACAGTATAAGAAGAGTAAAATCTAAACTTTATCGTTATTTCTCTGAACATAATACGTACAGGTGGCTGGACGCACTCCTGGACATTGTGGCATCTATTAATGATAATCCAATCAAATCAATAGGTGGCATTGTTCCCTCAAATGTGGCAAAAGATAACGCTGAGCATGTATTGCAGTTGCTATATGGAAAGGATTCAGATAAAGTAGCAAAGCATGTCTATAAGGTTGGTGATTCAGTAAGACTATCGATTACAGACCAAATATTTAGAAAAGGTTACAAGAATACTTTTACGCATGAAATATTTAAAATCAGGAAATTGCTATTTAAAGATCCTCCAGCATACATAATTGAAGATTTTGACGATAACGAGTTGGATTTCATTGTATACGAAACAGAACTAGTGGCGTATAACCCTCAGGAATATAAAATAGATAAAGTCCTACGAACTCGCTATAAGAACGGGAAGAAAGAATTGTATGTAAAGTGGCAAGGGTACCTTGAACCCTCTTGGATATCTGCTAATGATGCCCGAAAACTCTAATTCTTGGCATTTAGGTGAGATTACATGTTCACGCTCACTTATAGTTTATATTGCACAAATTACCCTGATATACATGGTGGTGCTAATTTCTATATATAACCTAACTTTTACCCAATGCCGTGACGAGAAGCTGTGGGTGGCGGTGTTGTCTTCTAGTATTGGTTACATCCTCCCGGCGCCTTCTATTAATCAAAAACAATGAAGGATTTTACATCACTCTCCTTTCGAAAGGGCGGGGTGGCCCAGTGGCAAGTGGCGCCGCTCTTCATTCGCTCCCTTGTCAAAATGACAAGTTCGCCCCCCGCCCCGACCCGCGCTCGATCATCCCCATTTCCAATCAATCGACGCTGCTCCCGGAGAAACCGTTGGCTGGCCGGGCTAAGATCTGCCTAATCCTCGTCGGCCACTTCGACGAACCCGCCGGTGCCCATCGATCGCCCACTTCCATGTGATAGATCCCCGTGTATTCCATCAACACACTGGCCCGATGCGCGAATAAAGGTTTTTTTTCTCCTTTCGAATACTAATGCTGACGATTTGATTGGGAATTTTAAAGTGAGGCTGCCGGCGCCGATTCATTTACCTTGTGAATATGAAGTTGCTCTTACTGAAGTTATATTCCCCTACAATTTCGACCTAATTACTGATAAACGAGAGAATGAGAATTTTAATGAAAATAATATATATGTCAAGTACTATAATCGTGATTTAAAGGACTAAGATAACTATCAGAAGCTAAAGGTGGACGGGGGAATTGGAGATGAAACACTTACTGTGCCAACGAATTCGTACAACACGGGTAATGCACTGGTTACTCAAGTGAATGCTGTTTTACAAAACTCTTACAGAGCAAGATATGGCGTGTATTCCCAAGGTCTACTTTATTTTAATTCACACACAGGACGATGTGAATATTTGAATGATGATAAAATTTATTCTATTACATTTTCCAAAAAGCTGGCATACTTACTAGGCTTCGAGGAAACGTTAAAAGAAGAAGGACCTACAGTTGTTCCAGGAAAACACCGTATTCATGTCGCAAAGGAAATGTTATTCATTTATGCAAGTATCGTTGAAAATAAGATAGTTTCAAACACTCTCTCTCCTTTACTCAAAATTGTTTACTGCTAATCATGGAGAAAATGTACATTTATCCTTTTCTAGACCACAGTACATAAATGTAAAGTCCAAAGATTTCGAAAGCATTAATGTTCATATAAAAACCAGTGCGGACGATATTGTTGCATTTCACTCTGGATATTCCTGTATAATTTTACATTTCCGCCCAAAGCTTTAATGCACGTGCATTTTGATCCTAATCAATCTATTGATTGGGCAGATGTGTTCCTTGAGCAAGTGCGCCAAAGCGGCTCTGGTTTTCGTGGTTTTCCTTATCAGCGTGGCAGTTCTGGCATCGGTGGACTACTCCATTTTGCCAATTGCGAAACGCGTCGGAAGAAGTGTCGCAACTGAGGCACTTACGGCTGGCGAACACATAGTTGACGATATTAACCTTGGACGTAATTTTAAAGATGCTATAAAGGAACATGGTGCAAATGCCTATAAAAGACTGTCTGCACGTGGAAAAGCTACACTTCAAGACGGAAGTGGCCGAAAACGAAGAAAAAAGAGAAAAGAGACTAAAAAGCACAAAACTGTTAAGCATCGAAAGCGTAAACCCGTTCGAAAGTATAAAAGAAAGATCAAGCGTAGGGCGCCATCATTTCCTCGAGACATTTTTTTCTAAATAATGGGTAAACTTTTGGATGCAAAGTCACCACCTGCTATTCGTAGCGAATTGGCGCTATTTGAGGTGCCAGCTACTCAGGTAGTTCTCGATTCAGCCCGATGGTTGTCCATTCCAACAAGCGCGCCCATTAATAAGAGCGGTCCTTATTTGTTCAACGTTGTCGATTCTCGACACTACTTGCAATGCTCCAAAACTTGTAATTATTCTGGCTACTAATTCTGGATATACCAAACGTGTAGCTGCCGCCAAATCGGGAGAGATTGATGTGATCGCACCAGTTCATATTGATCATTTTTCAACAGATAGACTATTTGTGCCGCATTTGAACCTGCAATTTACTTTCCATAAAAACACTAAAGGTTTCATTTTGGAGTCTCATGACCCTAACGCAAAAGAAGATAACGTGAAAGTTGAAGTAGTTTCAATGAAGCTCTTAATTAGAGCTGTCGATGTAATTAGTTCAGCAAACCTTGCACTTAAAATAGCCTACGGTCATATCCGGCACGTTATCCCTATAAGCGCACACGTGTAAGAGTTGTTGCAGTACCGGGAGGTAGACAACAATTTCGAGCTGGACTTCCCTAGTCTTCTCCCAAATTCCAACTCATTCAAGAAGGTAGTGGTGGGCATGGAGATCAGAGGCCGGCAACACTCGTTAGGCACTCGACCAGTGCGAATAATGGTCAAGGTGAATTATATATTTTTTTTTGAAAATTTCACATTTTTACCTTTTTATAGGAGTACAACCACGCCAAGCATGATGTGCAGCTGCAGCTCCCGCTTATGCAGCTCGTCTCTGCCCAAAGCGGAGCACTTTATCCTGTGGAAGTGCTGTCTGTGTCATATTAAATGTATATAAGTTGTCAATTTTTATTCTTTGTTGATAAAGATGTCTGAATCGCTTACGAATATAGAACTTGACAAACTAATGGGAAGCTGTCCCGTTACAAGAAAATATTACATTGGGAGTTACCCCTGTGATACTTTAATTCCTTTACCTGAAAAATTGCCATTTTGTGTTATATTTAACACAAGGGACTCTAATAGCCCAGGAGAGCATTGGGTTTCTGTTTTTGTGAATAATAGAATAATTGTTGATTATTTTGACTCTACCGGAGATGAAATGTCTGAACAGATTAGTTCATGGCTTTCATTGTTTATTACAAGAAGAGACTTTAAAATGAGAGTACAAGGAATAAACAGCGAGGTATGTGGGCATTATGCCATGTTCTTTCTATATCAACGTTGTTTGGGGAAATCTATAGGTAATATAAGAAGAATGTTCAGAATGTTGAATTTTGGTCAAAATGACAGATTTGTACTTCGATGGTATAGGCACCAGCTCCAGTGATGTATAAATTGGCCTCTAACTTCACTCTAATCATACGCCATGTCGGACCGTAAGAATACCCCTCCCGTTGAGCCAAAGAAGCCTGAGGCTGTCATTCTCCCTACTATTGAAATTAAGGCGGAGAGAGAACCTGTAAAGTCTGAGAATCAAGTTGAAAAGGCTTTTAATTGTGATGACTGCCATAGAACTTTTTCTACCGGTTTTAATCTCAATAGACATATGAAGCGCTTGCATCCAGTTGAAGAACGAACCACTCGTTATATTCGACCCATTGGAACTATTAATCTCATGGTTGACGAATATGAAAATCTCTATGTTGAGTTCCGTGACGTGTAATGTCGCAATCTTCTGAGTCATCATCCTCATCACACACACGAAGGGAATCACACAAGGTTCGAGTTATTGATAAACTATTAAATTTTAAAACTTTAGAAATCGTTTAGCGACATGGTGGAAGCATACAAGACGCCTGAAGTAACACGTCCGGCGAATATCCGTGCACAGCATTTGATTTTCTTGGCAGTCTGCCAGCAGTGTGCAAAAAGAAATGCGTCTACTTCCACATCTCGTAAAATTACTCTCACTCTATGTGAATCATGTCACCAGGCAAACCGTAATATACAGACAACGATATTTCATAATATCGTTGTGAAGAACGGCAGTGACCGTCTCAATCATTAATGATTTCAGCTCACCTAGCAGGTGATGTCACAGGTTTATCTCTAAATTGTGCATTTTAATTACTTATTTTTTTACTTTTATTTTTAAGAAACAACTGGATGCTACATTGAAACAACTCGCTGGAAACTGGCAGGAACCACCTGGAATCGCTGATATTCGATGTCTAAATTTCCCTCGAACCTTAATCGTACCTTTATGCCTTGTTTGTGCAAATCTTAACGCAAGACAGCAAGACGGCAAGATTGAACTGATTCTCTGTCAAACATGCTGTGTCACCTACAAAGCTGTAAAGAACATCATTTTTTTTATAATATTCGTGTTAAAGATGTACATGACTCAATGCGATAAATATATTGTTAAATGTGTTTGAAAATGCAGACCATAGGGAATGTGTATATGAAAATTTGAAAATGTGAATTGGTGGGAATAGGCGGGAAATGATTGGAAAGTGCGAATATGCAGCAATTACTTTGAATAGTGCTAAAAAATTAAACGTATGAATGACGTCATCGCAAGTTTATCAGAACGCGTGCAGCCTCTTGAAAGAAGATTGCGAACTGTTTGTAATATTATCACCGTCCCATGTATTGAAGTTTGCGAAATAGACTAAAAATGAAGCGCTTGTATGACGTCATCGTAACTCTACCATGCAGCGTTCACGTTTTTTAATTGCGAAATTGTTGTAATATCATCAGACCTGGACATGTATTGAAGATTGCGAAATAATGTCTTGTTGTTACACTACTGATGATTCATCACTTTGAACCTAAACAAATTAGTGACATTTAGAGTACATGTGCTAATTAAAAATATGAAATTCCATTACATGTGAAAAAAGATATCGCTGAAATATCTGTGCATATGAAAATGAGAAATCATTTGAATAAATTTTATTCATTGTTTAAAAAGCTAACTAGGAAATGATAAGTATGAATCATATGAAAAGAGTTCTTGAGAGTGCGAAGGGCAGCAGCACTGAAATGGTAGGATCACAACCTTCGGAAAACTTGACGGATACAGAACCAGGCATAGTGAGGCCGGGGGCAGCTAGTGGTTTTTTTCCGTACGGGACACTTCATTAGTCAACTACCTGTTTTGAATTGTTTGGGCAAACATTCGCCGAAAACATCCTTTAAAGATTGATAAATACATGAACATAAAAAACTGTTCATTCGTAAAAAGATCTACAAATATAATTATTTAGGCTATTTGCCCAACGTCGCCTGTTCCGGAACATGAAGAAAATGGACTTCTTTATTCCTTCGCAGTCTTATATCTCTATATATTTATCGCATTATTCTGTGCTTGGTAGTGCAGCAGCATAGGGAGCCTGCTCAGTTTCGATCACGATAATTCCGTTAATTGTCATCATTTCTTTATCGTCATGTTTGAACAAATATTCGATGACATTCTAAGTTTTATATGTACATAACTCCTTTGATTTCCTAATACTATTATAAAGCCGGAACGAGCATGACATGCTTGATAAAATACGAATTTCATGACCAAGGGCTGCGTACACAACGTCGGCGCATTCGTTTTCCAATCGACATGAATTGTGGCGGAACCTGACTCAAATTTTTCGTATAATACGGCTGTGATACTTCCCAGGTTCCTACTACTATTATAAAGCCGGAACGAGCATGACATGCTTGATAAAATACGAATTTCATGACCAAGGGCTGCGTACACAACGTCGGCGCATTCGTTTTCCAATCGACATGAATTGTGGCGGAACCTGACTCAAATTTTTCGTAGAATACGGCTGTGATACTTCCCAGGTTCCTACTACTATTATAAAGCCAGAAGGAGCATGACATGCTTGATAAAATACGAATTTCATGACCATGGCCTGCCTACACAACGTCGGCGCATACTTTTTCCAATCGACATGAATTGTGGCGGAATCTGACTCACATTTTTTTGTAGAATACGGCTGTGATAATTCCCGAGTTCCTAATACTATTATAAAGCCGGAACGAGCATGACATGCTGGATAAAATATGAATTTCATGACCATGGCCTGCCTACACAACGTCGGCGTATACTTTTTCCAATCGACATGAATTGTGGCGGAACCTGACTCAAATTTTTCGTAGAATACGGCTGTGATACGTTATTGATTTGTTACAGCCGTTCCACGACGAAGGAGGCCGCCTACAGCTTTTATGACTTCTAAGCGAGTGCATCCCTTCTGACGCCATTTTGATATATAAATTTGTGCGAAGAGATTGAGAGATAGTTTACCAATGACCCTAACTCAAAATTCTCACGAATGCTCTTAACTATGAACTTGACACATGAACTGACATAACAAAGAAGGTAATTACATTATATTTTAGTATTCAATTATACATCTACCTTTGTATGTACATACAGTACCGCTCAACGGCGAGGGGTCAATGCTGCGTCTCCTATAGCGGAAGCAGCCAAATGGGCCAAGTGGAATATCTCGCTGCAGAAGGCGTTTTCAGGCAAATCACATGTCAATATGAGATCCTTGAATTTTTCTTCACTAATCACGTTAAACAATTCTTGAAAAATGGAGCAAAACAATTGCATCAAAACCTTTGCTCCGCTTGGGGTTCGAACCTCAATCATTCAAAAGCAGTTATTTCAACGCTGAGTAGAAAACTTTCTATCAACTTTTTCGAGAATATTTAATAGTATTACTAATTGTGAACTTTTCTGTCACTAGGTGCGCCTTTATTCCTGAAAATTTAAACATGTAATTTGTTTTCTTCAACCGAATAATTTTTGAGGAATAGAAAGTGGAAAGATTGCATTAAAGATAGTTAAACCTGCTCTGTTAAGTATTCAAGTCAAAATCGGAGTATATCCTTACGAATCAAAGGAGATTTATAAATAACATCATAAATAACATCGAGAATGAAGTAATAATTCAAGTCAATAAATAAAGGCATAGGATCATGGTAGACAGCAAAAGTCTTTCTGTTCGGCCTTCGATTGTTGACGTTGAACAAGTTCCCTTAAAAAAGATGCATTTATTAAGATAATGGTATTGTTGTCTAATTCAAATGCCTAATTTTCTCAGGACAGAGAGATTTGCGTGACTTCGAGCCACTTGCAATTGAAGTTGGACCTGACCAAATAAGGTGAAAAAACGAAATATGTTCGTCAATCTTCCTTAAAAAAACTGTTTTGTCCATAATTGAATGCTCTTGTTCTTTTTGTATCATAAGCTCTCAAGGTCCCACAATTCACTTGAATTGGATGGGCATCGTGGCAGGCTTGTCAGCTGCGCATTCGGGCGACGCGGCGGCAGCGCCGGCCGCGCAGAGGGAAGCGCGCGCCGCTTCCGCGTCCACGTTGCACAAGTCACTCGCGCACACGAAGTAGTCTGACGGAGCCACGTAGAAGTGGCCGACCTGGCAAATCAGAAAGGGCGTATCTCGTGACTTTAGCATTAATCCTTAACAAGCTTTTAGAAAGCGTTTTAAATACGCATTATAGCGAGACAAGAAAAGACTGTCAATGAATGTTGTTTCGAGCCACATTTAAAAGGAAAAGAAGTTAGAAAAAGAAGTGTTCAAATGCCAGAATTACAAAGATATAAAGTCTGTAACCCACCTCTAACAAATAGCCGTCAAGCGTGACAAGACAACCTCGTACTGTTTTTTTCCTCTGCCATGTATAGATAGCAGTGGGATCCCTGAGTAGTTTGAGTCAAGGTATTTGCTATGCATTTAAGAGCATATGTATGACATTGAAGACACTTCCATTGAGTAGAGTAGCGTTATATTCAGCTTAAAAAGAGAAAAAAAAAGACCCGGCAGGTTTCGCCGATCTCGTTATCTCCGAAACTTTTAACACATATAATTGGTCGGCTCGCGTTTTCAGTCGAGATTGAGAGGATCGAGTCAGAACAGTGGTCGGCCTGCAGTGCTTTTTACGATAAAATCAATACTAAAACGTGCACAAAATTTATAGAGATCATAGGAATATAATAAACATGTTAAAAAAACACACACACATTCGAGCAGTGGCAGTGTAGGTTGAAGTACGTCTGCCAGTACCTTCTATTAAACCCGAAGTCCTGTACGAAGCACGCATTGTCGAAGAGGCTGTGTAAATATGCATGTAAAAATTTATATATTGATAGTCTGTCTTTTTTAAAGCATTTTAGATACAATCCAAATGTTCTACTGACAATGTAAGTTCGGCCCATTTGCCAAGCGTCTCAACGCCGTTCGAACAGCCACTTCTCAGCGTACTGTTGTCGCCCTCGACAATGTCCGCCGTGCAATATCGGCATCCGGACGACTTAATCAAGGACGAGTACGGAGACGGAGGAATCGAACTTGGTCTAATACACAACCTCTGAATGTGGTTCGCTGCTGCTCGGCACTGCCACTGAGCATGTCAGATTGCCTGCCACTGGTGGCGTGTATTCGGCCATGTCGTCAAAGTAGTTACACATCGATTCACTATGAGATTGTCAAGATGAAGTCATTTATGATAAATATACACTTAAAATGAAATGATTATAAATTCAAAGATTCGTATAAGTGGTTTAAGCATCAAATTTGCAAAAGCATCCGAGCTCCTCTGTTGTTTCAGATGAAATATTTTCGTAGCAGCCTACGAAGGAGCTAAGAATGCTGCCGGACATGCAGCCCTTTCAAACGTGTTGTGTTGACAGAGTATTAGCATAATATAAAATTCCAGAAAAAAAAAGTAAATTTTAAAAATGCCGACCATGAATGTTGACATGTAGAGGGGGCTGAATTTGATTGTACGGGAGAAGCACATCTCACCACAGCATGTCTCAAGCCTTCTTCAGCAAAGGATAAAGTTTCTTTCTAAGAATTCGATAAACAAATAAAAACTAAAATATAAGTATAAAATGGAATAGATAAGCGTGGAGAAAACGAAGAAATATAAAATCATCTAAAATGAAAATAAATGCAGGTTGGAAGGACGAACGCGTTTGAATCATCGATGTTCCCCGAGTAGCAGCTAATCCCGTTGGCAGAGTTCGTCTCTGTGGAAATGTACAGCAACAACGAACACCGTGATAGGAGTGCGTGACGTAGCAAATTCATCTATATTATTCAGAAAATGTGTTTTTTTTTAATTAACAATAAAATATCAATGAGTTATCATAGTCTTGAAAGAACTTTTCCTTCTATAGATATTTCCCTCATGACTATCGTATAAAGGTACCGACTCGTATTTGTGAAGCTGTACATGTACTCGCATTTTATGTTACAGAATGAAGATAAAATCCGTTAAAAAAAGTCTTTCCATGCCATTTATGATAATCGTAGGGAATCAACATTTCCAATACCACTACAATCCAGTTATCACCATTACGCGCACTTTTAATTTTAGATGCAAGTAGAAAGGGTGAAAAGAAAGCTCAGTCGCTGTGCTACAAAACGTAACAGATACAGGGAGCAGTTTCCCTCAAACTCAATGCATGTGTATATTTTTTGTTAAAATACACAGTCATTATATGAGAGAACATCAATTTATGGAGGTTATCCATGCACACTAAAATCTCCCATCTTTTCACTATTCGCGTCTATCGTCTTAAAGTCTTTAAACTACGTGGACAGCCTCTTTAATTAGCTAAATGCTCCTCTGCGAAGAAGAATGGAAAAAATGTCAGACATGCGGTGCAATGTTGTGACCTTTATTCCAAATGTCATTTACCTTTATTCTTAGACCAAAAAGGACTTCTTAATAACAGAGATGACTCAAATTCTCAAAGGAATAGTTATCAAGTTCCTTGTCGTGATACAAATGTGTTCCTCCAGGCCAAGGACTGGGAATGGGGCTTTATTCAATTGCAAGTGGGGGAGGGAAAGTGAATTCCTTGGGGTGGGAGGATAGGGCTTGGATGAGAGTGGGCAGCGAACCTCTACTCCTTCTTTTCTTCCTCCTCCTTCTCTTCTTCCTTCTCTCCATCCTTGTCTCCGTCCTTATCCTGGAATGACAAAAATACAACTTAAAATAAAAAGTCGCGTTAGCGATAACACGATGACTGTACAGATAAATATTTCAATATTGTAATCAAAGCTCCCGCCTTCTTCGAGCCGGTGGCTTCCTTCTTGGACTTCTTCGATTTCTTTTCGTCCTCCTTGCTGTTCTCCTTGTCCTTCTTCGATTTCTTGCTACCCGCGTCCTTGGCCTTCTTTGACTTATTACTGCCCTTCTTCTAAAAGGGAAACACACTATTATTAGTTCTACTCTCTATTGTGGATTGATTTTGGGAGATGGGGCTTTTTCCAACGTACGAAATGGTATTTTATTAGTTTCACAATACCTCTTCATCCTTTGCGCCTTCCTTCTTCTCATCTTTCTCTTCCTTCTTCTCGTCCTTCTTTTCCTCTTTCTTGTCCTCCTTCTCCTCTTTCTTCTCTTCTTTCTCTTCTTTCTTCTCCTCATCCTTCTTCTCAGCTTCCTTGGCGTCCTCCTTCCTCTCCTCTTTCTTCTCTTCCTTTTCTTCCTTCTTCTCCTCACTTCCTTCTTTCTTATCCGCTTCCTTTGCTTCTTCCTTCTTTTCCTCTTTCTTTTCTTCTTTCTTCTCGCCACCGGCAGCAGCGCCCGCGACAGGCTGAAATTATAAGGAAATATTTAACTATTTTGAATAAGTTTTGAGAATTCCTCGAATTAAGGTATTCAAATGAACGTTTGTCAATTATTAGTTCAAATTGGATTGATCTAAACAATTTCAAATAGCAAGCAAACCGCGCCTTCACTTGCGACCCGCCCGTCTTCGCTGGCGCCGCCGTTGGTTTGGCAGGGGGATTCTTCGCTGCCGGCTTTCTAAACTGACAGGAAATTAATTTTCACAAATATTAAACAATCAAATTTTTTATATACAAGGAACTTTATATATAAAAAAGTAATTATTCCACTTCTTGGCGCATTGAGCGAGCAGAAGGATGAGGGTCAGCGACGGCAGAAGCATCTCGAAGGCGATTTTGACGATGAAAGACATTGCGTCGAAGGAGGAGAGAGTGAGAGGGGAGAGAGGAAAGAGAGAAAGAGAGAGTGAGAGGGGAGAGAAGGGGAAAGAGAGAGGGGAAGAGTGTGCGGGGAAAGGCGAGAGGGAAGTGCCGCCCGGAACAAGTAGAGAAGTAAACCAGGAAATGTGTCAGAAATGGCGAAGGAGATGCCTTTTAAACCTTTTTGCGACGTGCCAAATGACATTCTCCTGCAAAGTGCATATTGATTAGGTGCATGCAAATATAGGATGGTAACAGAGAAATATTATTTCGTGAAATTTTTTAATATTGTTTTCTCCTGCTGCACTTTCCGCATACCCAGTGTTAGATTGCAAGCAAATCCTCATACTAGACGATGTTTAACTAAAGAAAATAGTTATTTTTTCCTGCCTCTGCATTTTAGGTGTAGTTACATTAGAAATGCCAAACTATGTAATAAAAAACCAGAAAAAGTAGTGTTCTTGGTTCATCAATAAAGACGTTAGTTTGTTCGTGAAAAAAACAGTCTTGTTTTGCGTCCTTCAGTTCTTCTCACCTCATTTCGAACTGTTTGCTTTTTCCAAAGTTCTCATGAATTTAAAATATTTCTTCATTTATTTAATATTAAGGTCAAATTTCAAACATACATACATGACCTTTTTGGGAGTATAAAATTCATTAAATAAGATGATTATTAGGATATTGAAATAGCTCGAATTCGAGGAAAGTTTCATCAGTTTTTTCGCCAAAGACATCTATTTTTTTCAGACATCAAGTTTAATGATCGGACAAAATGTTATTTTTCTCAAGGCCAAAGAATATGAGAGGGGCTTTATTCAATCGTTAGTGGGGGCAGGGAAGGTGAGGTCCTTTGACCAGGGGAGTGCTTGGCTGAGAGCGGGCAGCGAGTCTCTACTCCTTCTTATCTTCCTCCTCCTTCTCTTCCTCCTTTTCTCCATCCTTGTCCTTTGAATCCTGGAATGACAAATTTTAAAATTTAAATATAAAGCACGATGATTGCACTGATAAATATTTCAATGTTGTAATTAAAGATCTCGCCTTCTTCGAGCCGGTGGCTTCCTTCTTGGACTTCTTCGCTACCTCTTCTCGTCCTCCTTGCTGTTCTCCTTGTCCTCCTTCGACTTCTTGCTGCCCTGCTTCTAAAAGGGGAACACATTATTATTAGTTCTACTTTCTATTGTGGATTGATCTTGGGAGATGGGACTTTTTCCAACATGTGACATTGTATTTTATTAGTTTCACAATACCTCTTCATCCTTTGCGCCTTCTTTCTCTTCACCCTGTAAGAAAAATGTTTTTGTTTGTTTGTTTGTTTGTTTGCTTGTAATGTTGAAGAATGCCTATAAATCAATCGAAATATTAGTTATTCATTATTGACCTTCTTTTCATCTTTTTCTTCCTTTTTTCTCGTCCTTCTTTTCCTCTTTCTTCTCCTCCTTCTCTTCTTTCTTCTCTTCTTTCTTCTCCTCCTTTTCTTCTTTCTTCTCCTCATCCTTCTTCTCTGCTTCCTTGCTTTCGTCCTTCTTCTCCTCTTTCCTCTCTTCCTTTTCTTCCTTCTTCTCCTCACCTCCTTCTTTCTTCTCCGCCTCCTTTGCTTCTTCCTTCTTCTCTTCTTTCTTTTCTTCTTTCTTCTCTCCACCGGCAGAGGGGAGAGACGAGGAAAGAGAGTGGGAGAGAGTGGGAGGGGAAAGGCGAGAGGGAAGTGCCGCCGGGAACAAGTAGAGAAGTAAACCAGGAAATGTGTCAGGAATGGCGAAGAAGCTGCCTTTTAAACCTTTAAATATTGTTTTCTCCTGCTGAACTTCGCATTCGCATTCCTACGTGCTACTTAGCAAGAAGCATGACTCGTGGCGCAAAAAAATTAACTTATTTATGCATATATAGTAAGTACGAATATCCATATATGTTAGGTACCCAATCACTTTTTGTTGCTCGCCTAGGCTTGCACCAAAAAATGTTCTTACAATGTAACATGGCTAGAAGAGATTCCCATGCTTTCCTGATATCATAAGAGCTCCTTTCTCCGAGCTCTCCGCGCGAATTTTGTTTTCTCTAGCTGCACTTCAATAACAAAACCGAACAAAAATTGTGAATTCTGAGTACTGCTTGTGATTTATCGTCTCTTAAAATTAATCGTTCTCGATCCGGAACCCAAATATACGGCATTTACATATATTCGCGGATAGGGCGCGAAGAAATTATTCCTTCTGATCAATCAGAAAGCAAAAGTCATTTTTATACTAATAAGGGTGGAGGTCCCAAAGTAACCTTAAGGGTCCGAAAGCTGGTATGTGGAATAGCCAACGGGTACTTAAAAAATTGGGTCGTCCTGGGTTTCGTCATTGGCCTGAATTCCGTAAGAAATGCTTCCTGAATGTAGCATAAGGAAGTCAATGGAAGAACAATACGAGCAATATTTATATTTATTCATATTTATTCGGATCATTACATGAAAATATAATCCGAAAATACCGTTATAATTTTTCAAGACTATTTTTCATATTTTTCTTCCTATTCCCTTAAGCATTGGCGTTTTAACAGATTGTTTGATTTGTTAACTCGCGCATAAACAACGCACACCTTGCAAAGCCCCCATCGAGACTAATCTGAATTCATATTTTGAAAACATATTTGTAATTGATCATTCATTTCTACATTTCCACTACAATTTTAATGCAGCATACAGAAAACCCGAATATGAAGAACAAGCCTACGTGCTTTCACTTGTACTGGAAACGCAGATGATTATAACCAAAGATAAAAAACCGCAAACATTTATGCAGGAATTGTTTGGGAGAGGTGGAAGGTGTGGTTTGGGAAAAGGGGTCTGGGGACTGGGGGCAGAGGAGTATTTCAGGGATTGTACTCGATGGGGAGGTTCTTGCGGCGGACCATGCCATCGCCCTGGAACCACTCGCGGCGGAACTGCTTGGCGACGCCGTCCGGGGTGTTGGTCCACTCGATGGTGATGCGGTCGTTGTTCGTGTCCTCCTTGAAATAACTATGGTTAAGCTTGAAGTAAATAGTTAATGTTGGTTCATAAGGAAGTATATTTTTCATGCAAAGAAATTACCTGGCCATAGGCGAAGGCATCGCAGGAGACAGCAACGAGGACGGGCTCCTTGGGGTCGAGGACACCGCTCGCGGGGTCGACTCCCAGATGCTTCATGTTGGTAGTCTTGAAGGCCCAGCCGATGCGGCGGGCAGAGCTGTTGATCACCTGTAATTGAATGTTGTAATAAACTCAACATTATTTAGATTTTCAATTTATAAAGTACGTTTTGCAAAATTTTAATGTGTATTTGTAAATCTCTCTCTTTTAGAAATACATATAATTGAAAATGAATTGTAATAATGAAGTGATTTTTTTTGAATATGACTATATTAAACTTGCCCACTCTACATGGAAAGATTACTTTTGCATATCAAAGTATAATTCACAATTATCGTTTCTCTGTGATTGAGAAACTCAATTTCAAAAGTAGAGTAATGGAGAAGTAATGTACCATTTTTAATATGATTATAATACTTTTACTTCTTGCGAGGAAAAGTCCATTCTTGCATGTCAAGCTCTCCGTATAAAAGAGTCGAGTCGAATGGTTCTCCATCAGTCTCCGGCTGTGTTTCCTCTGCCTTCTCTCCTGCTGAAATGGCCCAGTCCGTTCCCCCTGGCGACATCGGCACTCAGCCCAACTCCAAGGTCGTCTTCAACGCGCCCTACGACGACAAGCACACCTACCACATCAAGGCCGGATTCTGACCTAATATTTCCTTTAAAAATTACCCTGCAATCGATCGATTTTGATATCATGTGTAAATCTCCGACCCATTCCCCTTCCTTTTCCGCCATATATTATTCCTCCTAGCTGCAATAGAGTTAACAGCAGTCAATTTCAGGTGATCAACAGCTCCGCCCGCCGCATCGGCTGGGCCTTCAAGACCACCAACATGAAGCGTCTGGGAGTCGACCCCGCGAGCGGTGTCCTCGACCCCAAGGAGCCCGTCCTCGTTGCTGTCTCCTGCGATGCCTTCCCCTATGGCCAGGCAATATCTTTATATGAAAAATTGGCTTATGGGCTTAAATTCTATGCTACGATGTTAAATCCAAATGGAAACAATAAAAATCTTTATTTTCACTGTCAAAATATCATAAAAATTATTAATTTCCAGGAGGACACAAACAACGACCGCATTACCATCGAGTGGACCAACACCCCGGACGGCGCCGCCAAGCAGTTCCGCCGCGAGTGGTTCCAGGGCGACGGCATGGTCCGCCGCAAGAATCTCCCAATCGAGTACAACCCCTGAGTTGGCGACACAGCCTCATAAACCCCGTAGGGGTCTCCTCCACCTTCGTCACGATCTGTCTACCCTCTCTGCGCTCTTGCTTGTCGGGCCGTATAAATTCTTCGGAAAAATTGTTTTTGTCTACACCAAATGATTCAGATAGAAACTGCATTAAAGGAAGTATCCGGCGAATAATTCTACAGTAGCGCCAGAGAACGAGTTTGAATGCGCGCGCTCATAAAGTTGCCTGTCGCTCGGTCGAGAGAGCATGTGAAATAGGACGGCGGCTCTGACCCACCGTAGCTAATTCTCTACCCGCCAGTTTTCATGTTACTATTGCTCAGAATGTGATGGAAGAAAATCGCTCAAACTTCCTGGTTACATGTTTTACGCCAAGATGAACATGTTCATACAGAAAAAAAACCTAGGTTAATTATTCCCCGGATACCTCCTTTAAAGAGATGAAATAAAATAATTTCGAGAAAAAAGTCTACGGCAAATAATTGGAAATTGCACACGAATTAGTGGAGGCGATGTAACAACGGTCACCATTCCACGCACTACACTCGCATTGGCAGAGATTTTTTGAAGAGGCTATTAGCTATTACGCAATAAATAAACTCCGAGAGAGTTAAAGGATGCCAGGGCAGAGGGGCAGACATTGACGACTAGTGAGATCTTTTCAATGTTCAATTGGTTGTGCAAAACTCACACAAAAGAGTTGATTATTTTTGAAAGACAACTTTTTTTAAATAACTTTTGCCCAATTGATATGTAAGTGATTTTCGACAAACTAATATTTCCTTAAAGAAACTATTCAAATGCAATAAAATTATTAATAAAAAATATTTTCATTTATTCAAATCGTGATAACTTTATTTCTCAATCGGAAATGTATATTGATGATTACTTTCGAATGCTTTCAACAAACAGAATTTGCTGATTCCACGTATTATGTTAATCGCATAAAGTGGATCTTCTAATGAGGTAATATCGACAATTTGTCGATATTACCTCATTAGAAGATGCACTTTATAAAAGGACTCAAGACCTCGTTCTCTCGAAATGCTATATAAAGGCTCGTATGCCATTGTGAGATCATCTTCCTCACGCGCTCTCGTCAGCCTTCTCCGCTACTCATTCTCCCTCAACTGATTTTCTCCGAGAATGGGCGGAAAACAGAGCGGCTTGCGTAAGAAAACGAAGACGCCGAAGGGCGACACTCCGTCCAAGGCGCCTTCGACTGCTGCACCGACATTGCAGAGGAAGACATCCATGACCCAGACGGCGCTGCCTAAAGGTTCTAAGTGTTTTTAACTATTTTTTTTCCATTTCACTTATTGTTAGGAAAACTGTACAATTTCTGAATTAAAATTCCTGAAATTTATTCAAATTAATTCACATCGAGATCATTTTCCAGAAGCTCAGAAGCCTCCGGTGGTGGGCGGCGCAGGAGGGGGCGCGGGAGGCGCCAAAAAAGCAGCCGAGCAGAAGAAGCCGGCTCCTGGCGCCAAGGGAGAAGCGACACCGGCGCGGACGCCGAAGCCAGCAAACGTCGTCAGGTAAACTTAACGGATTCTAATTAGGAAGAGAGGATAACTAGAGGAAATATATAAGATAATGGAATTCCTTCCTATTCCTTTCTAGCACCGAGGGGCTGAAGGATCGCCCTCCGGAGGAGGAGATGCCCCTCTCAATCAACATCACGGCCGTATGCTTCTCTCAATCTTCAGAGAGCTTTTCACTCTCAACCTCACCTTTCCATCTCTCATGATCTCTCTCTCTCTCTCTCTTTCATACTCTCTCTCTCTCTCTCTTTCATACTCTCTCTCTCTCTCTTTCATACTCTCTCTCTCTCTCTCTTTCATACTCTCTCTCTCTCTCTCTTTCATACTCTCTCTCTCTCTCTTTCATACTCTCTCTCTCTCTCTTGATTTCTCTCTTTCTCTCTCACTCTCTATTTTGCAGAAGCCGCCGCCTTCTTCGCCTGGCCAGAAGAAGCCGGACTCGGAGATGAAGACGGAGGCAGACGCCAACGATTCCGAGTGGGATGAGGTCGTTTCCACAGTCTATGAAATCTCTTTTCTCTTTAGAATCATTTCTCGTCCATCACATATTTTTTTAAAATTAAATTCCATTACAAATTTTTCTTTTATTCTACTGCAGGTGCTCAAGACCCCGGATGCGAAGAAAGGTGTATAAACTGTCGACCTTTTTTTTCTTCTGAGACAGATCCGAGTCTTCTCTTCATTATTCACCTGCGCCGGCTTTCTCCGCCCTCTCCTTCTCTGCCCTGACATGTGCAAAATAAAAGAGCCGGAAACCATCTCGTTTTCATCCTATACATTGTTAAAGAAAAATTATAAAAATATCTTTGAATATTCTTTGTGGCCAAACAGTCGTTAACATTCTCTATCTAACTTCATTCGTTTCAAATAGAAATGGAAGTGGGAGAAACGCAAAATCAATTATGAAACAGCAATGTAAAACAGTGGAATATTCTTTGCAAGCTTTTTAGCATGACTAGAGAAAGCCATGTTTATTTTGAGATCTCCTCTCCTTAGCATGCATGCAGATAACAAAATAAAATAAAAGCTGCTTTAACCTATGGCGTCGGTAGATTTGTTCATATTTACTTGCTTAACGACTTCAGATTCATATGACATCACTTATTTCATTCTGCATAATTGAATAGTATTATCAATTGTATTGTAATAATCACAACTTTGAGGCAAGGTGAGTGCGAGAAATGACATTTGAAATGTCATTCAATACATGCCCAATAGCAGCATTTTGGATATCTCCAAGTGCCCCGTCAATGGCTGCCTCGTATTCCTTTCGATGGAAGCGGAGATGCTGAACGTGTGGGGAGTCGATGAAGTGGAGGGGACGGACGCGGTGGCCACGTTGATCATGGAGATATTCGTGGAAGGCAGTTATCGGGCTATCAAAAGACATCAAATCGACTGGAATTTCGTGCCACTTCATTGAGCGATGCAATGACACTGGATATAATTTTATATTAAATAAATAAATATATATGTATATTTATTTATTTATGCGTCCAGCATAGCCTGTTCTTGAGCTTCAACACCAATGTGAACGCTTTCTGGCATCGCATGCGAACAAAATATGGCTAAATGAATATATATATATATATATATATATATATATATATATAAATATATATATATATATATAAGCTCTAACGGCGCAGGAACGAGCTGGTCGGCATCGGAGAAGACAAAGACGTGGTTCGAAGGGAGGTCGGGATGGTCTCGCAGGTAAAAGTATGGGTTGCTGTCATTCTTCTTCTGCGATAGAATGCTCGTGCCGAACCATTCCTGGGCGTGCCAACTTATTAGTATTCTATCAGCCTACTATTCTATATTCGCTGGGATGTGATAAATTTTGCAAAAAAAAATTGTATTTACATATGAATATTGCACTGACTATACTCGGCCACCCCGAATTGTATATAATTTGGCTGGCCCTAAGCAGTCCGAGGCCGACACGCGACATCAGCCAGTATTTCCAAATGAACGGCTTCAGGAGGGCAGTCTCCGCTTGCCATTTCTGCTGCACTTTGTCAATCACTTGGCCATAGTCGCCGAGGCTGTGATTCAGCGAAAGCGACGTGAAGTCGACCGGGCAGCTGTTAAAGACAGAACGTTGCTTTGTCTCATTCGCAATATAAGCTCTGTAAACGTGTTGATCGTTCAATTATTTATTTCCAATTGAACGGAACCATGGAACATTAACATGCCTGTCCCAAACGATGAGATCAGTCTGTTTGAGCATATCCCGGAAGGCGGTCGAATGCAGCAGACTCACGAGGGTGAAGACGCCGTTTGTGCCCAGGATGTGGACGAGCAGACGGCGCTGCTTTACGCGCAGAACTTCATCCAGCGAGGGGACGAGCTTTGAAATGTCGCGTAATGCCTGAGGGTATTCTGTTTAAAAATTTAATTTTAAGGATTAAAACTTTCGAGATCGAAGCTTTTGATAAAAATAAACCCAACCACGAAGAGAAATCCATGAGTAAATTATTCACCGGACCGCTAATTCAAAGCAGATATATGATAGAAAACGAACAGCGTTGGAGTCGGAGACTAGCTTGAAGTCGGCAACGAACGACAGCGAGTCGATGCCCCTCGCGCTGTAGATCTTGGCGTACTTTTCGAGCTGCGAATGGCGAGAGCCGACCCAGCCAAGGAGGAGCGCGCAGTGGGAGGAGGAGAGACGGCTGCCCGCTTCAACGCCAGCCAACCACGACACTCCATTGTTCATTTCACAGTCAATCTGAGAGAGTAATGAATGAGCCAAACTTTTACAGCATACATATATTAAGAAGAAATATAATGATAAGCACACAAGTCTATTTATAGCAAGTGAAAGTCTAAGGACCGCTCAGTAAGACAACTAGGCACAGTATTTAGGAAAGTCCACATTTAGCTAAAGACAGGCATATACCAAACGGAATAGTATCGGCAGTCATGGAATGCACTAGCATTTCACTAGAAAAAGAGATCAATGTAGTATTACAGGGAAAAGGAATGCGGTATAGAGAGTCATCGTTTGGGAGACCCATAATGTATCCTCCCCGTTTGATTACCTATTATCACAGCAACTCTTCGCTGGGCAAATCGATAAAGAACATATCGCTACAAATGAGGCAAATGCAATCCTTTGCTTCAAAGATACAAAAATAGAGGTGAGACAATGAAAGAACATTGTTAGACTATTGTATAAGCCTTCAAAATGAGCATATTTCCGTAGAAATGTAATTAAACCAATTTTAATGTATCAACAAATTTGCATTGTTATTTGAAATTTTTTTAACGCAATTTGTACGCTAAGCATGAGAGAAAAAGAAAGAAAGAAAGATTGTGAGTCAGACAGGGGATGCAGAAAAATGGAGACGACACCATATAAGAGAAGCGACACATGCTGCATAAATATAAACTACAAGGGAGCAAGAAAATCGAGGATGGAAGTGGAAGAGAAGGGGACAAAATGAGAAAGATAGAAAATGAGAAAGAGAGATACTGATAGAGAGAGGAAACGGAACAAAGAGAGAGAACGAGATAAAGAGAGAAAGATATCTTCACCTGTTCCTATCACTTCCTTTCTCTCTCTCTCATGCTTCGCTTTCTCACTCTGAACCGCTGAAGCTTCAATGATTCAGTCTACCAATTATGTTTACTCAATAAACAGAAATGCATAAAGTATAATTTCCTTTTTTTCAAACTGCGACACTTCTCCCAGTCGAAGCATCCTAGCTTCTTTTTGAAGATACGAAATATTTAAAGCGAACAATGGGTGAGCGAGCGGAGACGAATTTCTCCACAGTGTGAGAGAAGAGAGAGCAGGGATGTCCATAGCCCGGTAAGGGCCCCAGGCCCAGCCCGTTCCGTTTCTAATTTGGCGACACCGTCTCGACTTCGAGTAATATTCAATGTTTCGCATCATTGCAGAGTAAGATACTTTGAAAATTACTGCTGCTTCCGAACTGCTTAAATATTTTGATGCTATCGGAAGATTTATTTTGAATAAACAAACAATAATTGTGGTATTGTCCAGTTGGGAATAGTTACTCTTTCAAACAGTGACAGTTCTCCGGGTCGAAACATGCTAGCTTTTCAGAAGACCTTCGAATTCATTAACATTTAATTCTCCCAGAACAATGGGTTTTATAAATTTTATTATTTAATTACATTTCGTTAACTTTTGCCATTTAAGTTATCAATTGACAAAAGTTTTGTATGAAAACTCTAGCTTTTGTATTTGCTGTGTTTGCAAGTATTCAATGGTGGCAATTCTTTCCCGAGCTTGTCGAGGTTGGCGTCGAATTCTTCCGTTTACCGCGAGACGTTCTTACTCATTCGCCTGACTGTGGCCACAATTAAGGAGATCACAACGACTGAAGAAGATCAAGTAGAGAAGAATCTGGAAAGGGAAAGAGAAAGAGTGAGAGGTAACGTAAGAAAGACAAATAAAACAATTCAATCCAATTCATACAGGATAGGTCAATTCTTCATTAAAATAGAAGGAATCTTTGCAATCTGAATCCTAACAAGGTTTTGAGATATTTAGTGGAATTTGATTAGATAAGGAAAAAACAATCTAAATCATAACAAGAATACTGAAACGGAATACATATTCACAGATAAATTTATTGGTTCGAAGACCACAAAATAAGGACAATAATTCAAGTCTGACGATTCTAGGTGATTTGGTTTGGAAAGTCTTGAGTTATAAGGACATTCTATATTCAGGAGAGGACAGTGTGAAAAGAAAGTTTACTGGGAAAAGTAAAAGCTACTTTATAATTACAAAGGACAGTTTGAATAGACTGTCAAAGAAGGGCATCATCAGTTTGGGGGAGGGATTCTTCCATTGGGACTCGTCGTCGAATTGTGAGAGGAATGCTCGAGGGGTCAAAAGTATGTAGTAGGTAATCACACAGCACAACACGTGATGTGTATCTCTTCTCGATGACGTCATTGTTAGGGGAAGGCTTAGAATGAGAGGACGAATGTGTCATTCATTCTCTCATAATCCTTCTCTTTCTCGCTCTCTCAATCTTTCATTCAACGCGCAATGGATTTGTATTATTCATTGCCTTTCTTTCTCTGGCACTCTCTCTCCTTCCTTCACTCTCTAATCGCCACATGACACCGCCTCACCATCAGCTTGGAAGCTCGATGTTCAAGCGGCTATTTTCTCTCGTTGTTTCTCTAACTCTTTTCTTCTCGCCCTCTCTGTGTCTCTCGTCTTTGTCTTTCGCTCTCTCTCTTTCTCGATCTCTCTCGATCTCTCTCCCCCTCCTTTTCCTCCCTCACTTGGCATACCAAACGGTTCGCTTCCTAATGTGCAGCTGGTGCTAGCGCACATTCCTCTCGGCTTGTTGTTCGATTCCCATGAGCCTTCGCTTCCTGTTTCTTTTTTTGGTCTAAATTTGAGTTAGCTCTTTAAAAGCTTAAAGATTTTTTCAAAGAATTACAAAAACGAAACTATCGTATTCGAAAGGAAACTGAAGCTTCAACGAGGTGGCTTTCAAAGTTCTTCATATCCATACAAATGTGTACATAAGAGAAAGTCCACCCTTGTCCTCTCTCTTTTCACCTCTTTCACTGTGCACTTTTTGTGCGGATGCTGCTCGGCGAATTCACTTCCCCGTACCTCTCTCTCTCCCTCTCTCTCTCCCTATCTCTCTCTCTCCCACTTTCTCTCTCTCCTCCTCTCCCTCTCTTCTCTCTCTGCTCTCTCTCCCTGTCTCTCTCTCTCTCCCATCTGACCCTTTTCCGGTTTTCCCGACCAGCTACAGAGTCAGCAAACTCTCATGGCAGCAACCCCACTCGCTCTCTTCAATTTCAAATGCTTTCTTCTCATGAGTGTTGTTGAATTGATTGGAAAAGTATCTCCTCGCGGTTATCTCCAGTGGCCTGGACCTACTTTACGACTCTGTTATCTGATAACGACCCGCGAATTTAGTTGATTTCCTTGTCTAACAGGTCAAGTGGGCTAGCAATTGTGCACACACGAGGTGAGAGAAAGAGACATGGAGAGAGAGAGGCTAAGAGAGCAAAAGACCAAGGGAGATGGACAGAGAACAAGAGAGAGAGAGAGAGAGAGAGAGAGAGAGAGAGAGTGATGAAACCAGAAAGAAAACCAGTGAGCGAAAGAGAGTGAGAAAGGCGCCATTATCCTTGAATTATTGGCAACACTTGGGGTTTTCCTTTATACATACATACAGTACCGTCCAACATTGTTGGGTCCGAAATTAATCCGATTAATTAAATTAATTTAAATAATTCAAACTGGAATTGCGAAGTGCTGAGGACATGCCATGCGATTTCCTCCGAGGGTTTTATGTCTTTTTTCATTGCGCGTCACCCTAGAAAAACCGTTTTCCAAAATATGCCGTAATGACAAAGTTCTGTCAATTTGACAAAGCTACGCTGTTTAGCGGAATTTTTTGCTAGGTGTTTGGCTGAGAAACGAGCTGGCTGAATCCAGCAGCCAAACTACAAACAACAAATTAGAGTGAAATTTTCTAAGCACTTCTTATTTTGTTTGAGTTTCTTCCTTTGTTTTGCTTGAGTTTCTTATCATATTTGGGTATAAATGATAAGAAAAATGGAAAATAGGATTTTCTGTTGCGAGCAAAAAAATCGCTCTTGCAAAGCATCGAACCACGGACCTTGGGACTCCTAATCAAACGCTGTCGCGATACACCACACGTAGCTCGAGGATAATGGAACGTACCTTTCCTATCACATTGTCCGCAGCCTCACCAAAGAAGCGTGGAGGATGACGATTCAAGGGGCTTGTCTGGTTAATTTTTGTAAAGCGTAGACCGCAACACTTTTCATTGCGAAGAGTTGATAATCTCTGCGATCGACCTCTCTCTCTTCGCTGTCTCTCTCATTCTCTCTCTCTCTCATTCTCTCTCTCTCACTCTCTCTCTCTCTCTCTTTCTCTGTCCCGTTTGCAAATACTCTCTCTCTCCCTCTCTCTCTCTCTCAATCTCTCTCACTCTTTCAATCTATCCCCTCCTCGCTTTCTCTGTCGTTCTCTCTCTCTCTCACACACACACTCTCTCTCTCTCTCTCTGTTCACTATATCTCTCTCAGTCTCGTTTTATCTCTCTCCTTCTCCCCCTCTATCTCTCCCTCTTATTTCGATCTCTTTTTACTCTAGGCGATAACTGCATTTCTGGTTGATTTTTGGTCGGGTCGGGTCAGGATAGAAAAGGTACATTCCCCCGTTCCCAAGCTACGTGTTGTGTAGCGTTTGATTGGGAGTCCCAAGGTCCGTGGTTCTTCCCTTTTTTGCTCGCAACAGAAAATCTTATTTTCCATTTTTCTTATCATTTATACCCAAATATGATAAGAAACTCAAGCAAAACAAAGGAAGAAACTCAAACAAAATAAGAAATGCTTAGAAAATTTCACTCTAATTTGTTGTTTGTAGTTTGGCTGCTGGATTCAGCCAGCTCGTTTCTCAGCCAAACACCTAGCAAAACATTCCGCTAAACAACGTAGCTTTGTCAAATTGACAGAACTTTGTCATTATGACATATTTTGGAAAACGGTTTTTCTAGGGTGACGCGCAATGAAAAAAGACATAAAACCCTCGGAGGAAATCGCATGGCATGTCCTTAGCACTTCGCAATTCCAGTTTGAATTATTTAAATTAATTTAATTAATCGGATTAATTTCGGACCCAACAATGTTGGACGGTACTGTATGTATATAAAAAAGAGATATTTTGACGCTCACTCACTCTCCTTGTGTCTTGTTGACCTTCTCTCTCTCTCTCTCTCTCTCTCTCTCTCTTTCTCTCGTTCTCTTTTTCTCTCGCTTTCTTTCTCTCTCTTTCTCTCTCTCTCGACTCTCTCTCTCTCTCTCTCTCGACTCTTTCGTTTTAGCTTGTCCCTTCTCCCAACGATGCTCTCATCAACCACCGACCCGCTGCCCTCTTCGGCCTCCGCGGCCTCGGCCACTGGCCGCCAGCTCATCGTCGTCCGCCACGGCGAGCGATGCGACTTTGTCTTCAACCGATCGGGCGCGCCCTCGTGGGTCGCGCGCGCCTTCGACAGCAATGGCAAGTCAGGCGCATTCTGTTGACACTTTTATACTTCCCTTTGAAGCTAACAATTTAAAGTTTCACGAAACACAACCGTAATCTACTTAAATTGCACAGACTATTGTAGTCGGGTCCATTTAAATCGCATGCGATCTCGCAGGCAAAACGCGTTTATATTTCTCATTTTCTTTCTCAATCTTCAAGATCACAATACCACCTCTTGCAAAATGCAGTAATGATGCTCTTTGATAAGAAAGACAATGATCTCAATCTCGTCCTTAGGTACAAACCATTCGACGTGAATTTGCCGCGAAGTCTGCCGAAGAGGAGTGACGGCATCGAGCAGTTCGAGCACGACACTCCGCTCACCGAGATGGGCTACCTTCAGGCCAAGCTGCTTGGTGCGAACGCTTTCTGCCATTTCACATTTCGAGCTGTATGCCATCCTCCTTGTGCAAAATATAGCTGCGAATGACCAAAAAGTTTCAAGTACAATTTTAGAGGTTTTTTCTGGTTTTTTTTCTTCCTTTTTTTCGCCGCAATGGATTGGTGCGAGTTCTGTAAGATAAAGAATCGTCGAATCGTGGATATTAAACGCAACAAACTTGTCATAATTGATAGTAATTTAAAATTAGTTATTTTAATAATTCATCTAAATTTAAGCAACAAATTTAAAATAATAGTTCAAATGTTAATTTAAAAAATTATAGGGCGAGCAATGCGCGACCGGGGCATTCGCATAGACGCCGTTTATTCTTCACATTCACTCCGTTGCGTCCAGACGGCCGTTGGAATTCTCAAGGGAGTCGGTACTGTAGGCACACTGTAAATAGTGGCGCCATTTGATCAATTACAATGGGCACACTTAAAATATGTAGCTCTCAGGCGCGCCATCCACACTGTCGATCTGCATTGAGCCGGGCCTCTTCGAGTGGATGCAGTGGTGCCGCGGGACGAAGCCGTCTGCCATGAGTCGCTACGAGCTGGCCAAGAATGGTAATCACAGCGAATACAATAAAACTTGCCCATCAAAATAACTCGAAATTACTGAAATCCAACACAAAGCGTTTCGGAAAAAAAGGATCCTTTATTGCTACTTTCCAAAACTGTGCTGTTTCTGAAAGTGTAGAAGGTGTCAACCGGGCCTTTTCCTATTCACTCCACTGAAAACGAGTGGAAGGTCTCTATAGAGATTATAATTAATTATAATTAATCTATTTAGAGCGTACTAATTCCTTACCTAGTTATGCTGCGCAATACTGCGCATATACATACATTAAATAGAATGAAACGAGATTAATTGTAAGATGCAACAACAAATTTGAAGAAAAAAAAGAAGAAGTGTGTTAAATCCAGAAAATTGCTCGCAGGCTATCCCGTGAACATGCAGTACGTGGAGATGGTGCGCGACTCCGAGCTGCAGCTCGACGAGACTCTCGAGCAGTACTACCATCGGTCGGACTCGGTCATTCGAGCATTCTTGCGGCAGCAGACGGGTCCTGGTAAGGAGGAATTAGCGAGGCTGAAATGAGGGAGAAGAAGAAAGACTCTAAAACAATGAATATCTTTGTTGTATAATACATAATTATGCGCACGTATAGATGTACCTATTCGGTGCTACCTCTAATTTATTAATACGATTTTTATTATTTAAGAAAAAATTATAAATAAAAGTCTCTTTTTTACATTTAAAGGCACGATCCTTGTGGTGGCGCACAGCGGCTCACTCGAGGCGTGCACGCGGCTGCTGTGCGGAGGGCCCGCGCGCTCTAGCCAAGACTTCTATTACATTCTCAGGTATTCGTTATTCTCGCTAAATCGTTCAAGTCACATACATATGTACATATTTTTCCATTTTCTTCGTCTTCTATTTCCGTCACGTTTACAGTATCTCATGACATACATATAAAGGCTGAAAGATATTAGACATATTTTTTTTTATTTTTTAATACAATTTATGTTTTCTGAAATACGCCGTTCCTGGCGGCAACACGCGTCGTCGAAGAGAAGGCAGGCAGCTCGACAGCGTGGAGGCATGCAGGTGGAGAGAAGAGCTAAAATTTACTAATAATATTCATTAGCACTAAATACATATTTCGCTTACTCAAACCGCTTGGCCTTTCGATCTTGTTTTGGAATAAGCATTGTCAACATTGTCATTTACGACATGCATAACATGAATGACAAAGTTTTATAGTAGAAAAACAAATCAATAATTAATCAAATGATAATTAGTATATTAATGACAAATTAATTAGTCGATAATTGAATAAAATGCAGGTACACCAGCTCTTCCATTGACACACGGCGCAAACAGCGCGCACGACGCGTCGCTGCTCGCCATGGAGAGCGGCCAGCTGAGAGATCACGCGGAACGGCAGCGGAGAATGCCTTCGTAGATGCAAATTTCTTCTTATTTCATTCTGTTACCCGCATTTATTGATTGATTAGATTGATTGCACTTATTGATAGATGTCTTTATTACATACTTATCGATTTAATTCGTTGCATTTGTCTCTTGGATCACTTAATTATACTTGTACTTTCCGAATCTTCACCCTCTAATAGTTTTCAATTCTTTGGCCATCTCCCAGTCCTTGCACGCGTCCTAGATTTCAACTTCTTTTCCAGTCGACTTTCTTGCTTACGGGCCGCTTCGCATGATTCTTACATGATCTCCTGACTGAGGAATAAATGGCGTGTCTAATGATGAAATCTTATTTTTGGCGGTCAAAGCCAGGACACTTTGTTAAGAATAGAGCACTTTGTTTTGTATAAAAGATTTTAAAGAATTTGATTTTAAAGGAGCTATAAAGTCAATCTTGAATTCGCACTTTTTTGCCTGACACAAAAGCCAGTGATTGTGCGTTTTAGAGAGACAAAAGTCGGGAAAATTTCTTTAAAGCAATCTATGCTTATATCTAGTGCATTGCAGTGCAAATAATAGTGTGTTGTTCTCTCATCGACAAAGTCATTTCAATCCGACAACAATTCGCTCCGGGCATCGTCTGTCTCGTGTTGCCAGCCGGTTTATATTTTTTATTACAAAACGGCTGGGCCGTCGGAAACATTAAGGAAGCACAGACGTTAATTTTGTGCTTATCCAAAGGCGTGAAATAGAGAGAGAGAGAGCGAGAGAGAGTGAAGCAAGAGAGAGAGAGAGAGCAAGAGAGCGAGAGAGAGAGAGATAGAGCGCGCGAGAGAGAGCGAGAGAGAGAGAGAGAGCCTCTATAAAACAGCTGTCAACGCCGCTTTTAGCCGACGGTCTATTTCATCACAATGCGTCTTTTTCACTGTCTTCACTCGCTACTATAATCTTCGTTGTGACGTTAGATTCTATGATCTACATACATTTTCTAGTCTCCTACATACCAGAGAGACTCTTGGAAAGGCTTCCTATTGTTCTCTCTTTCTGTCAAGCATTCTGCATTTGCAAAGCAGTGATCTGATAATAAATATTATTTAATTAATCATTAAATAATCTTACATTTTTCTTTATTATATTTAACAGTAATACTCTTTTAGCTGTGACGTTGACTGGGCTGACGAACTTGAGCTCCAAGAGGCATGCGAGAAAATGGCCCTTGCTCTGGTGAAGAGGCAGCATACGCCAAATCTTTACTTCAACTCCCTGCTATTCTGCGTCAGGGACCATGGTGAGGTATAAAAGAGGAGACCATATAACGGCCCCAATTTCCCTCGAAAAATAAATAATGAAGTTATTTTTTTTCTTCTAATAATTGGAGGAATAAAAACGAACTACGATTTAGACTGCTTCTCAGCGAGAGAGGCGGTCTCCCAAGATAGTCTATTCAAGCTTACGGCGAGTCTCTTCAAACTTACGGCGACGCAGCCAGTGAGAATTTAATTTAATTTTCTTTTGAGACAAAAAAAGAGTGCGAAAATGTTTCACTCATTCATAGAACGGAGCAAAGACGGTAGTATACTTCTGGAAAAAGGATTGCCACCTGATCAGCTATCACGCTACGCCTGCTGCGTCGACGACAAAAACGTGAGAAACAAATGAAATATGGCATTTAGGATATACATACATACATACATACATACAAATAGAATATATCATCTTCAATATAATATAAAATCAATTTTTGATTGAAATACGTACATTTCTTTATCATAAGTGAGCCTGTCTGTTAGAGAACAGTGGAATCTGCTAGAGATGGGTACAGATTTCATTTTCCATACCAAACGTTGCATAATTTTTTTACAACCATTCTTGACATGGCATCAGCAAAGAAAAAAAAACATTTTATGTGCTACGGCTACAAATGGACACCCTCCTTAATCCTTACGGAGAGGCTCTCTCAAAGAGAGAGGCTCTTTTTTTCGGGCAATCACCGAAAAAGAATGAATACAGACTCGAAATGCCGCGTTCACTATGAGCGCAGGCACTCTCATTCTCGCGTGATATTTAGCAGGTCGTACAAACATGCTGCGTTAAAATATGTAACACATGAATGAGATGCGGCGGCAATTTGTAATCTCTCAGAATTTTTTTTTTCGGATAATCTCCTTCCTGTATAGATACACACTTGGTAGACAGGACCGACAAGACTCTCGCGAAGCAATGTGCATTTGCTCTTCGGCCAACGGATGAGAACGATGGAGAACCGGAGAAAGTGCGGCTCGCTCGAGAGGCCTTTCTCGAATGCTTCAACAATGACGTTGGGGCACAACGAAACTAGTTTTGATTTTTGAACAATAATGTTTTTTTAAAGAGATGTTAACAATACCGAAAATTAATCTGTTAATGCCTTTTTTTTTTTGAAAACTGCCTCGCGAAGGCAAAGAGAAATGGCAACCATTTCGAGCTCACTGTCAACTTTCAGGTAGCAAATATTCAATATATAAAAAATATAAAAATAAATATAAACATAAACATCCCAGAATAAAGGCACTAATTTTAGGAGAATTTAATGGCTGTGGGCACATTCGTGACTCCTGACTGCACTCTTCAGACGATCGGCGTACAGATGTGAAGAACTTCTCGGAAATGTGTACTTGATAAGTAACGGTGGTCGCTCCCGTGGATATATGTATTTCGATAATAAACTGTGCGGATGTTATATGGCATGTAATCGATGTTAGCATCAAATTACAAGACAAGAATAAATGTTTTGATGAAATATGTACTCTCGTAAAAGAACTAATTAATGAAGAACGAACACTGAAAAATAAAAATAAAAATGCAGGGTCGAATTGCCTCGTTCACCATGGGAGTAATTACTATCGTTCTCACTTGCTGTTTCCCAGGTACATATGTATGTGAGCAAATCCGCTGTGTGAAAATAACACCCGCGTATGTGAAGGCAGATGGCCGCAGCAAATTGAAATCTCGAATATTTTTTCGTGGATGGCCCTCCTTTAATCAAACATTGCCAAAGACAGCAAAGGATTCTTTCTTTTGCATCTTGTTTTCAATTGCACATCATTATGTTTTTTAATGAATTAACGTTCAATTTATAATTTAATTCTAGACAAGTTGCTCATCGTTGTTTCCTAATAAATAAAGTGAGAACTTGCAGCATAAGTGATGGATATTCAGCTGCCTAACACAAGAAAAAGTTGTTTTTCTCGTGTTAGGCCCCGTTGGCCTATATTTTTGAATACGAAACGGCTTGTCTGTCTGAAACTATTAAAAAAACATGAGACATGAAGCATTAAAGGAGCATAAGCCATAAATTTCGTGCCTGTCAACATGAACGAAATTGAGGGTGAGAGCCTCTATAAAATGGCTCCCATCGCTGGGTCCTTCCCAAGGTCCTTTCCCAATGCGTCTCCTTGCACTCTCTTCACTCGCTACTACGATCATCGTTGTAACGTTAGGCTCTATTATAAATTGTTTAATTAGGTAAATTATGTAAAAATTTATATTAAAAAGGGAAGTCATCTTACGGTAAGTCAATGGCTTTAAAGGAGTGAGCTTTCAAAATGCAACAGCCCACAGCCCAAAAGCGGGTTTGCGAGACCTGCGAAACAGCTCTTGGGAATGATAGTGCGCCTACTCCAATGGCAGACACGAGGCAATTTGAATTAATTTTTCTGATGATCGTCCTTCTTGAAGATGCTCGTACACTTGGGATCAGATGGAGTCGCTGAAAGGAATGGCGCCAGATGCGCGTCTCAAGTTTCATTGCGTGGAAAAGGTCACGTCGCTTGGCCCGAAAGAGCATCCGAGCAAGAATCCACAGGAATGGCACAAGATCCTCTTCGTCAAGTCGCTCGCAGCGTGCATCCATGACAAAGGCTCAGACATGACATTGCTTTTGATTCATTGTTTTCTGAATTTCGCTAGCCATTTGATTCTTATGACCACTGGTTATGTGTACTCTGCAGAATGTTGGGCGACGAAGAAGAAGGACGACAAGGACGTCTACAGCCTCACGACTAAACAACCTGTTCGTTTACAACCGATTCATTTTGATAGTAAAAGAGGCTTGAACGAATTGAGCGCTCTTTTCTCCACACAAGTCAGTTTAATCTTATTCCGTTGACTAATATAACATGCTTTCAAGAACGGCGCTCGAACCTCCTTCGAATTCTGAAATGAGACTTGCGAAGTGGTCAATTTGGTCACGGTTCCAATGGCTCTGGCGAAAACGGAGTTGGACGTTTTATTAATAGGCAGGAGAAGAAATAATGAGAAAGAGTCGCGGAGGAATTAGTAATAACTGAAACATGGGAAACATTCCTAATTATTATTTTCTCAGAAAGGGCGCTGATGTCCGAGCCACCGATAAGCATGAGATAATGGTGAAGCAGTGCGAGTTCGTCGACACGACCCATTTCATGGTTGAACACGAACAGACTTCGGGCCTGGACATCTTTCTTCCATGCATCAGAGATTCATGTTACAGGCGCGCAAAAATAGGCCGTATAAGAATACAAATTAAATCGTGCTACCGAGATTCGACGAGTTTTCAGAATGCCTAGGCAAGGCCGAAAGCAACAGCACCCATTACATCCTTCGCAAGACAATCCCGGTCAATATTTTCGTTTCATTTTTCTCGCTTGTTTCAATTTGTTAGCAAATCCTCCAAGAATCTGGTATAGTTTGATCAGTAATTATTGCAAAGTTATTTTTCCCTAAATGAATAACACCTTTTCAAGGGAGTCACAATCGTCGGTGGAGTGGCGAAGGACGACTGCGTTATCGACAAGTACACAGTCCTTCGATAAATGAATTGTTGGAAATTCTCGAAAAATGTTGAATAAATGCTGTTAAAAGATACAATAGACTTAAACGCATTGTAGCATTACCTGAAGAATATAAATTATCGTACATAAATATGTACATATGCACATATGCATGTGGAATTGGGTTTGTAAAAGCTTTCCAAAATAATGTTAGACAGCCATGAGAGATTTTATGTTTATGAATGCCTTGGTAAACGAATAAGAAGACTGTACAACTTCTATACACAATATAATCGTTAAATTTTGGTCGATCAAACGGTGGGCTCGTATTTGTTACCTTAACGTTTAGAACACTAAAAGACAATAAAGGTGAAGCATTAAATGTATTGTTTTGGGAAAGCGACAAAATTTGAACGTTTTGTTTGTTGGCCAAACAGTGGGCCCATTTTTTTAACGATATGTCTGAGGTGTTTGAGAGATATTAAAGCAAAAGCATAAAATTTACACATTGGGGATTGTCTGAGAAAGCTATCATAAATTGTCATCTGACGCTTTCTTCTGGTCTAAACCGTCCTTTCATTGCCCGCACCTATTAGTTGGATACAGGCAGGAATGCTAGACATTATTTGTAAGCCGTTACTTTTTTGACTTTATAAGATACTTTACTATCAAGTAACTTTGTAATAAGTTGAAAAGAATTGCTGAAACGGTCTGGAACTACATACTTGTTAGAGAATTCCTGATTAATCAATGTTCGTAAAAGCATATGTTAATTATTGAGTGCACGGTTCTTAAGTAATTGTAAATACAAGCGACAAAGAGTTAAACATTAATAGCTTCCGCATCAGTTATGACAGAGACCACATTATATGTGCACGCAAATACATATTTTAGAAATAAAGCATTAACCGCCCCGCATTCTACTTGGTAGCAACAATTGACTGAGAATCTCACGACATATATTTTAAAATTGGATTAGCTCAGCATAAAGGAATCTTCAAAATTTCCAACATCACAATAACAGGACTGATTATTCAGAAAACGTCAAGATGCAACGGAAGTTTTAGCAAAAAAAGAACCCGTAAAGGCTTTATCAAGTTGTTGAAAATTTATGCTACAAAACTTATACTCGAAAGTGTTAGGAATCCATGTACACCCAACTGAACAAACCAGTGAGAAAGTAAATAGAAAGTAAGTATCCATGGAAGCCATTCTGTCAACTTGATAATCGTAGCTGAACGTCACTACTTTTCCTTCTTATATACAAAAAGAAAGACATAGCAATTGTACATGACAGTTGTTTCTCGATTTGTTTTTCAAGTAAATTATTAAGTTAGTATTAGAAATGCTCACTTGCAAAGATGAGCGTGTAGATGGCTGGGCCGAGTGCAAACATATCGCAAGCGTACGGGACGGACAGCGTCACGACGTACTGGACGCGTGGATTGCCAGGGAAAAAGGCTTGCGCGAGCTGAACAATATAGTATCTTTCTATATCGAACAAAATTGTGCTCATTCACATTTAGGCTAGTAGCTAAGTAAGCGTATTCATTTCAAACATAGTCTAATGATTTAGAAAATCCTGTAAATCGGCCATCTTTTGCTGGCACATTTAACGCATCGGACATCGCTCGGTAAAAGAAGCCAATTACTGTACTTTTTATCCATTTGTGACGTACGGGAAAAGGCTTTTAAAATACTACCTAATGAAGAACTAAGTGCAAGTAAGCTCTTGAACAAGATTCTTCCGAGTAAGATGAATCGCTGGTTAATATAATTCAGGAACTAACTAATTACAAAATAGCAAAATTTTTAAATGAAAATAAAGTCAGTTGTTCAGAAAATATTGATACGCTTCTACTTTATCGAAAAACGAAAACCGAACAACAGTTCATAGGAGATAAGGGAGTTCTTATAAGAAAGTAGGGTATTGTCCGAGAGATTCTAGGAAACGTTCAACTGTAAAAGTTGCTTTTGATTAAAAAAATCAAAGATTTCATTTTTATCTAAAAATTAAATCTTTTCTTGTATTTCGTACGCATAAATTGCATATTATCTTATCTTGAAATTAGAATTTATTTTTCGTGCCATAAGAACATTGTTCGTTTTGTACTATATATCAAAATTTCGAACTAATAAAAAGTCCATTCAATTGCGTGACTACAAGTACTATTTCATTTTATAGCCGAGTGAAGTAAAGAACCCTTTCAATGGAAATCTCCAGATTGTATGTACATATTTGTTTATACATGCATACATATGGATTGACTACGGAAATTCTCGACATACAAGTTGTATTACATACGTCATTGTCGATTATTTAAAACTCGCTACGTTTGCTTATTCGCAACAAGTCACGTACAATATCTTTTACTGCACATGAACTACTACATGCCACTTACTTGCAAACTGTCATTGTCTCTGAGATTGCTTTAAGTAGAGCGGAACATGCAAAGTGAAACACGTAAACAAATTATGTCGACGGAGACCTACCCCTGAACTATATGGTCACTTTTTCAACTTTCTTCGTCTATTTCTAAGCCTCAAATGCAGATATCTCCTTTGTTGCGGATAGTGCTTTCCAGACTGAAAAAAACGCGACAATGTACTTTCTTTCTCTTAATTACACATCCGTATAGCTTCATCTGAATGGACGAACATAATATCAGAGACTGCCGATTGAGCGTGATAAACAAGTGGCCATAGAACTGGAACTCACACGAAGGCGGCCACATTGTTTCGAATATTTATCATTTATCCTAGAACATTTTATACAATTTTAAGGGCACAATTCAATATTATTTAAACTGCACAATTGAATTTTCTTGCCCTTCTAGCGATATACTGATAATGGTAAACATAAAACAAGAAAGTCCTGATGGTGAGCAAATCACATATGATTTGCTCATTTATCACTGACTGACTGAGCAAATTTCCATGCCAAATGGATTGATATTCACTCCTTCTCCATAAAGGCACTGATAACGAGAGATTGCGAGTGCCCAATGAGGAATAATAAGTTCAGAAACTCGAGACTAGAATGAAACAAGACTAGCTCATGGTTAGCCAAGAAAGGAGCGAAAATGGTGGTTTGTTGGATATAAGAGGACTGTCGAACTCAGCGTTACGCATTCACGTTCATTGCATGTAGCGTGTCTTACAAAATGCAGAATAACGAGAAAAAAATATGAAAATAGATGGAAATAGCAGTTCTACTAGAACGTCACAGTCGTTTGCTGAAGGCTTATGATCAAGACGAATGGATCTTGTGCCTGCATAACTGACAGACGACTATTCAACTAAATCTTTTGTTTTGACACTATTTTTAAGTTTTATTATTCTTAAATCTAAATAATTCATGTCAAGATATTAGTAGAATTCAGTGTGTGGCTCGTCCATTTGCACATATGTCTATACATATTTGAATGGCCTCTGCATTTGTCTGGCCTCACTCCACCTTAGCCTCTTGCTCACGAACACTTGCTTCGTTGTGTTATCTGCTCGTGTTCTCTGTCGGAACGAGCCTGGCGAGTGTGCTTAGCAAGCAGAAAACGCACGTGTGTCAAACCATTGAGTCATCCACTCGCGGAGAGAGCACGGCAACACGAGAGAGCACCCGAAAGACGCAGACGAACCATGGGCTTCGCACTACAAACGACAGAACTGAACTGTTGATATATAACACTGCGAGACTCTAGAATGGCACGGAGATAAGGCAGACCGCGAGATCGAAGCGAAGGTGCTGAGTCCAAATCAAAAATGCTGACAGCGGTAGTTCTCTTGGTCAGCATCGCCTCGACGATCTACTGGTAAGCCAGCACTTTTTTTTAAATATATTCTAAATGTTTTATATTATTTGTCCTTTTAATGCCCATTTGATTAAGAATAAATTAGAAAAAAGAATTGAGAAAACAAAAATCGTCTAGGTACCTCTGGTGGAATCGCGACTACTGGAAGCGTCGCGGAATCACTGGGCCACAGCCCGCATTCTTCTATGGCAATGCCAAGTCGGTGTTCCAGTGGAAGCATCCCGCTCTGCTTCAGATCAAGGAGTGGGGCAAGGTGAAGAAAGTTTTTTTATGTCTTCTTTCTTTGCCTTTTTTTGCATTTCAATTTATAAACATGGTTTTGGGGTAATACAAAAAAAATTGACGTATAGGAGGACGATCACCAAAACAAAGTAATGCATTTTCGAATTGCCGAATCTTCCCTTGTAGGCACTTATTCTCGCCTGCAATTTCTAAGGTCATGCAAACCCGCTGCATAAAAAATCAGCGAATGAGAGAGCAAAGGGTCGCCTAGTCTTCTATAAATAAATAAAAACATATTTCAGGAATATGGCAAGGTGTTCGGATACACGGAAGGATTGTTCAAGATTCTGGTCATCAGCGACATCGACATGCTCCAGGAGCTCTTCGTCAAGCAATTCGACAACTTTTACGGAAGAAGAGTAAGATGATCTGATAATCTCTAATAAACTTATTGTACTCTTGTTTATGATGAGGTGTGCGGGCTGATTATACAGACCAGTCTTTTTTCCTCTCAATTACATATCCTATAATATTTAGCTACAACCGTTCGCTGGAAACGTCGACAACGACAAGAATGTGAATGTCTTCTCGGCACGAGGCGCCAGGTTTATCCAGCCAATGTTTTTTTTCTTTAAACTCTAAGGTTAAGGCTGCCGGGGGAAACTACTTGTAGTCGTGCACATTTATAAAATTTTATTTAAAAAAAAAACTCCATTCAGATGGAAGCGTCTTCGAGCAATTTCCTCGCCCTCTTTCTCCACAAGCAGTCTGAAGAAGGTTTGAGAAAATGTTATATTTTACAAGACAACAAACTTGATAAAGTAAAATATTTGTTATTATTATTAGTAATTACATGTCGCTGGCACGTTGTGGGTGTAATTTTGTGCACGTGGTTCAAAGCTTCATATATGTGATCACTATATATAAGTAGTGAATTATATTGTCTAATCCTCTTTTTAAACCACGACGATTAACAAAGAGGTGTTGTACTGAAATGAAATAATTTTTAATGTATAAACCGTGCTAACAGTGTCTCAAACCAGATCCGGCCGCTTCTCGAAGAGTGCGCTATTCATATGGTGAATCTGATGGAGACGAAGCACCAAAACGGAATGCCCTTCAACATTCATCAGTAAGCCCATATCGTTTTAAGAAATAGAGAAATCTAGACATATTAAAAATAACTTTCTGGGTGCTCTTTTAAGTACAATAGTTCATGCTCTTCAATGAATCTTATTTATATTTTATTTTATATTTTACGAGGTATGATTATTTTAGGTATTTTATGGAGTACACCATGGATACAATCTCTCGCCTTGTTATGGGTGAGAAGAAGTGTCGGCAATTTGAGAACGACAACACTGACCTCGCGAAGAGAGTTCGTGGCCAGCCGCAGCATTAATCTTGCCGTTTGTCCAAGACATGTCAAGGACAATCGGTCACGACCGTTCTTGGTCATAACCGTGTCAAGGACACGTCAAGGACATGTCATGGACACCTGCGCATATGCGCTTTAAAATACTTTTTTGACATTTTCAGCTCTTTTTACCGTTATTCTATATTTATTTCACAAGAATAAAAAAAAATTAAAAAAAAGAGAAGCTAAAACGGTTCACCCTAAGTCCACTTTTTGAAAAAAAATTCAACTTTTTAAGTCGAAGTGCACCAGACAGGTTATGTAATAATGCACCAAGCAATTGGATGAGGGTCACCCCATCCGACAGGAGAAACAGGCTGCAACTTGTCGTCTGCTTGTCCTAAGTCCTTACTGCAAGCCAGTTTCCCTGTATCTTCTCATGCACAACCACATCTCGAGAAATTCTTAGATGTAACAACATTTATGTAGATGTGGCTTCATAACATGAGCATAACAAAACCGGTGGGAGAGAGAAACATAGCAAAGGAAGGGGGGGGCAGTCCATGCAACATTTGCGAGCACTGCTTCAAAACGACGGCGCCGAGCAGAGGATGCTGCTAAGCCGCGAAGTTGCGAGTTTGTATGAGTTTCTTGTTTTGTTTTCTTGAGTTTCTCATTTTGTTTATATGAAAAAAAAATGCCTTGACCGGGTGTCGAACCCGCAACCCCGAGGTTCGCAACCAAACGCATACGCAATACTCTATAGAGGCTTAGGAAAGGTACGATGAAACCTTTCTTTTGACAGCGTTTGTCGTAAACTGGGTCGCATTCCATAATCTGTCCGGGACATCGGTAGTAACCACGAGCGTGTCACTCTGTGTTCTCCGCGTTTATGCACTCTCTCGCTATGGTCATGACCACGTAAGGGACAAGCCCACAAAAGTGTCCATGACCATTGAAATTTTTTTCTTTTTTGTCTAGGACACGTCCAGGACATGTCTTTGACATGTCCTAGACCCCTGTGTATTAAGATAGGCAGAAGTTTATGTGTCCAGGACATGTGTTCGTTTTATTTTGGAACGGTCATGACCGATTGTCCTTGACATGTCTTGGACAAACGGCAAGATTAATGCTGCGGCAGAAGTTCTTGCTTATTTTCTTCCAGACTTATTCCTCAAATTTATTGTAATATTTATTCTGATTTACATATACATAAATTTTAGATTTTTAACCAAGAGAAAGACAATATTCTTCTGTACGCAACTGTTGGCCTTCCCGGCTTTCGAGTCATTGGCCGGCTAATCGCCAGGTAAGAAAGGAAAGAAAAGAAAGGAAGACCAAATGATAATAAGAAAAAGATAAGTAAAAACAGCGGCCACACTCACTTGCACAGCAATCTAAAGACCCTTAATCATTTGGAAACATAACACCTAGGGTATTTTATAAACGCAATCTTGATAAAGAAAGAAGTTGGTTATGAGAAGCGAATTGAAATACTAACAAAAAATAAATGTAATTTAGATTCAGCGATAGTCTTCTTCTCCCTGCCGTAAAGCTGCACGGACGGATGGAGAGTGCAGTGAGGAATCGCGTTGAAAAGCGAGTGAGTGAAAATAAAGGAATCAGATTTTTTCTTCAATAAATTCGAATAAATCAACAGATATAGTGAATATTTCACGTTTAAATCCCTTTTAAGGCTATGCTGGAGAGCTCGTCAGAGCCAGAAGACGAGGAAACTACAGCTTCTGATGACTTTATTGATCTCTTCTTGGACTCGTCGGCCGACTTCGACTTTGCCAATCACGGGCCATTCTCTAATAGTGAAGGGGTACGAAAATGAATGTTATTGAAATGGTGGGAAATGATATAAATGGCGAATATATGCTGGTGCTGACAATAAATACAGTATTATTAAACAAAAGATTGTTTGCATCCTAAAGTGTGTCTTTTTAAGGTTTCAAAGCAAATGACTGTTGACGAGGTCATCACCAATTGCTTCCTCTTCATTTTGGCAGGTTAGGGGACAACTCCATCTGCATGCGTATTTGCTTGCTTGCCTTTTTTGTAGTGTATCGCTCGCATGTGATGTTGGACAAAAGGTGATTTTTAGTCTTAGTAGATGGAAAAAACTCACTTTGAAATCTAAGGCTTTGATACGACTTCGAATGCTCTTGGCTTCACTTCGTGGATGCTCGCCAAGTACCCCGATGTCCAGCAGAAGGTCTTTGAGGAGATTGAAGAAAATTGTCTCGACGAGGTCAACAAATTGCCTCGTTATTTCATTATTCGCTTGATTCTATTTCCATTAAACGAATATGCACACTTCATTGAAATCGATATTATAGCAACGAACCTAAATATATCTCAAGAAAAATTAGGTTTTTTCTTCCCCTTTTCCTTTCTCTATAAATTTTCCATTTAGTCTGTAAGCTACGACGATCTGACGAAACTGAAATACACGGAGGCTGTCCTCAAGGAAACGCTTCGGTTCTATCCGCTCGGCGGCCAGTGCGTTAATTAGCCATTTTATTTTCCTTCTTCATTATATTATTGTAATACCTCGTAATCTCCAACAAATACTTATCTAATACTTAAAAAAAATTATTTTGAGAAACTAGTATAAAATTCAGCCTCCACAAATTCAGGGCCGCTTCTCGCACTTGCATGGAGCCGACGACCCTCGGGGGGATTCCCATTGAAAAGAACACACTCGTTGTCGCAAACTCGTACGCCGTGCATTTCGACAAGAACATCTACGGCGAGGATGCCGACGAGTTCAAGCCAGAACGGTAGATCTTTTGAATATGCATGCTTATATTCTACTATTTATTTGTTATATTCTGATTCATGGTTGTTAACCAATTTTTGTACATAATTGTGTTATTTTGTCATTTTATTGATTTAATACTTTCAATACTTTCAAAAAGAATCCTTCTAGATGGCTCGACTCATCGCGCCGCGTTCCGCCGGTCGCTTTTCTTGCATTTGGCGGCGGGCCGCGAATCTGCATCGGAATGAGGCTGGCAGTCATGGAGGAGAAGATTGCGCTTGTCCATCTCCTCAGGAAATTCAGACTTGAGAAAGATGAAAAGGTGAGTCAATCTTCATCTTTTGTTTTAAAGGGAAATTAAATGAGCATTGCAATTTTAATTGCAACTGAAACTTTAAAAAGTAACTGACGATTGCATGATGGTTTGTAATATTATACAACAATGTTGAGCTTCCGAAAGAATTAATAATTATCAATTCATTAATAATAAGATCATAATTATTCTTTTAATATTTTCTTCACTGTATATTTGATGCATCAATTACCTCAAATTGTTTAGATGAATGACCTCACCCTGGTTGGAACCTTTACGCTTTCGCCCGTTTCGGTTTCCGTTGTTCTACGACCAAGGACTACCGGAGAAAACTGACGTGGGACGAATGTGGAAATATATGTATGTAAACTTGCATGCCTCAGAATACCTTTAGAAATTTGTTCAAGAAGATTAGTAACAATAAAGAAATTCATGAATTTGATCAAGTTCCCTGTTTGTCTTCTTTTTACGCGAATTTATACTGAAATGCTTTTCATATGAGAGTTATGTAAAGTCGTTCGTTCACATTGAAAAACAAATTATTCAAGATTCCCCGTGCAAATATTAGTAGATTTTTGGCTCAATGAATGTGCGAATGAATGAAAAGGAGATGAGAAGGGAATGAAAACAAATTGTTCGCGCAGCCATCTTCTTACTGGCCATATACATACATGTGAATTAAAATGGTACAATTTAAAAAAAAATCTATTCATGAGCATAAAACCGTTTCTCTGTCAAATCAGCCTTAATCATGCACGTTTATTTCCAGTTGGTTGCCGGTGGCTAGTGAGTAGAAACTGTTCGATGAGAGGGAGCAGTCCAAGTGACTTAGGGCCGAATGTCCTTAGCCACTTAAAGCCCTATGCCTTAGGCCTAGACAGGTCTCCATCAAAAGTTGCCTCCGTGAAATCAGCAGCCGAACACGTCGCGGCCCTTCTGCTCATCGTCTCCTGCTGAAAATGCACACACAACTCGATCTCGGTGTCAAAAGTCGCGTTCTTCTTGTGGAAATTATTTGAAATTTTATTTTCTGATAAAGTTATTTAGATATTAATCGATCGATAAATATATAGATTAATATATATCAATTATACATCAATCAATATCAACCGATAAAAGTTTCAATCAATACTTGACGCACCGATCCGCCGGTGCTGGCGCTCGTGGCGGTGTCCATGGTGCGCTCCTTGATGTAGATGATTTCCTTCTTCGTCTTAGGCGCCGCCTTCTTGATGACGTCATTCGACGGAGCCACCGGCGCGTTGGCCAAGCTGGCGACTGTGGAAGCCGTCGATTCCGTCTTCTTGAGACTCTGGAATAAATTATAATTATCAAGTTATCAGTATTTTCAAGTTAGAATGTGTATAATATGTACCACATGAAATTGCACGAAATGACCTGGTGAGCAAGTACATAAATATCCGATTAAAAGAACCTTCTCAAGTCGCTTCATGCGAAAGTAGAGCAGGACGAGAATGATGGAGAGAAGAATGGTCGGAACGCAGTTGATTCCGCTGAGGTAGAATGACTGAAAACGATTCGCCTTTTTTAAAATAAAGACTGATTAATTTTAATAAAAATTTAATTTGATCTTCGTTGGATTGTGATAAAATGTTACCTTTCTAATCTATTTTTTTTTGCTTTATTAAAGAGTTGAATAATCTAACCCATTTGACGAGCTGCTCGTTTGTAAAGCCCATATTCGAAGTGGAATGTAGGAGAAGACGACTCTGACTGAGAGCAACCGAGGAGGCGACCGAACGCCGGCCCACAAGTGCGACGAAATGACAAGCATTCGGCCCCTCATAACAAAGTTAACATCACACAAAGAAGAATGTTCGTCTGAGCAGGACATTCAAGCGGAACATTAATGCTATCAATCGCTTCCGGAACATTAATCACTCGCTGAGCAGGACATTCAGATGTTCCGCTGAGCGGATCACCAATGTCCTGCGGCAATGTAGTGCTGAGCAGGACATTCCCCGCTCGCTTCTCGCGAGCATAGGGGGGGGGGGAGCGCCTCCCCATCATTCTGTTTGCGTGCTCTCCCTCTCTCTCTCTCTTCTCTCTCTCTTCTCTCTCTCTCTCTCTCTCTCTCTCTCTTTCTCTCTCACTCTCTCTCTCCCTCTTTGCTATCAGGAATCTCAAACACGACCCACAAACTAGCCAGTTAATCGCCTTTTGCAGCTATTATTGTCGTTTTCGCTATAAAACAGTTTAAACTGTAGGTAAAACGTGAGAACAAAAGCTGCAAAAGTTGAAAAACTGGCTAACCTGGTTTGTAGAGTCGTGTTGGTGCCGTCGTCGTTGTATCTGGAATTAGAACTTCCCGCCCGGACCCGAACCACCACCCCGCGCACCCCGTACCCAAGCCACTACCACCACACTACTCGTCCCGCGATCTGAATGTTGAAGAACTTATCCAGAAGAAAAGGGCGGCGCCCATAGAGAACGTTGAGAAAAGAATGGAGAGAGAGAGAGAGACAGAAAAAGGAAAAAGACAGAGTAAAAGAGAGAGAGAAAGGGAGAGAGAGAGAGAAAACTCTACGAACTCGGTCTCTCCATCTGTGATAATTTTGCTAAGAGCCAAAAGGTTTTTTTTTCGAGAGTTTTACTGCTCAACGTGTCTTATGTTGCGTCTCTCTTTATCTTACATTTTACTACAGAAAAAGGCGGTTCTTTTGAGCTATTTAATGTTGTGTAAAAGTAGTTCTGGACCTCATCCGACGTCTGAGAACAAATATGTGAACACTGTTCATGATGTCAGGAGTTGGCCGTGTGCCTCGCTCTGTGCGCAAACTTGTAAGTGTAATCAAAACGCTCAACGTTACTTATCCGCATCTCTCTGTACCTCATTAGAACTGCCTTTCTGTGTAGAATCTAATGACATAGAGAGAGTCACCTTTCCATCTCTTTATAGCGTTCGCAGCAATAGAAACACAAAAACTCACAGATCTCACAGACAGTCTTTTCTGCGCTCAATTATCAATCAATATGGTCTCTCTCTCTCTCCTTCTCTCTGTCTGTCTGTCTGTCTCTCTCTCTCTCTATTCTCTCTCTCTCTCTTTCTCTTTATAAGTGAATGTCAGGAGTTGGCCGTATTCCTCGCTCTTGTGCGCAAACTTGTAAGTGTAAGAACAACGCTCAACGTGACCTTTACACATCTCTCTGTACCTCATTAGAACCGCCTTTCTGGGCAGAATGTCATGACATAGAGAGAGAGAGGTCTCTTTATAGTGTTCACAGCAAAAGATACACAAAACTCACAAATTTTGGCAGCGTGCCAAAAAGATTAATTGAGTTGTACATGCTTTCTCCTGTTCTATCCCTCTCTTTCTTTCTTTCATTCTTGTTTCTTTCCCTCTCTCCCTTTCCTCTCTCTCCCTCTCTCCTCTCTCTCTCTCTCTCTCCTTTTCTCTCTCTCTCTCTCTCTCTCTCTCTCTCTCTCTCTCTCTCTTCTCGCCACAGGTAAGATAGAGAGAGACGCAACATAAGCAACATAAGTCACGTTGAGCAGTAAAACTCTCGAAAAAATCTTTTGGCTCTTAGCCAACTTGGCACAGATGGAGAGACCGAGTTCGTAGAGTTCCCCGGACTACCCTCACTACTCTCTCTCGGACCGTATTTGTTATGCTATTGTTATCCGATAGTGTCTGTTCGGTTGTTTAAAACAGGAATGAATTTGCTGCCTGTTAGTCCTGCCGGAGGGTGTACATACTCTATATGTTTCGGCTCTCTTCAATCTAATAGCTGCCAATCGATACCAAGATGGATTTGCTATTATTAATAAGAATGAAGAGAGTGTTAGAGATGAAACTGCAGTCGTCTTTGCTATCGATTAGCAGCTATTAGAATGAGAGAGAGTGAGAGAGACAGACAGACAGACAGACACAGAGACAGAGAGATAGAGAGAGAGAGAGACAGACATACACACAGAGAGACAGAGAGAGAGAGACAGACAAAGAGGGAGAGATATATCTAATTTGTCTCTGGATGCACATGTAAACGAAAGACCATAAGCGTGTACGGAGCGAGCACTGGCGGGGAAGCTGTACGCGTTGCGGTCGAGGGGAAGCAGCGCGAACAGCCGGTCTAACATTTTGTTGCATGCTTTTGTTGTCTCTAGAAGTGCACGTAGGCAACCAGGAGTCAGACATTCAGACAACAGATGTTAGACTTTCGTGCAGACAGACATTTGTGGCATTGGGATAGTATAAGTGGTCTCGTTGTCTTTGTCTCTGTCCGTCTCTGTCTGTCTCTTTCTCTCTCTCTCTGTCTCTCTGTCTCTCTGTCTCTCTGTCTCTCTCTCTCATTCTAATAATAGTTTCATGTACCAGGACAGGCCTCTCACTTTTGATGTGAACACTACAAAGAGACCGAATATACATATACAACACTCTTTTCCTCTCTCTCTCTAATTATCTCTATCTCTCCCGCACCACTCTGTCTCTATGCAAAAAATTGCATATTTATGTATTCACTAGTTGACTAAGTTGACTCATTAAACTAAGTTGACTAAGTTGGGAATGTGACCCAATTGAACGGGGAACTGTCGGTTTTTATGTTTTTATGTAAAATAAAACGCGCAAAACATGTTGGGGAAACATTGACCACATGTGGGTTTGAACCTCTAAGTGTCGCTGCTCGACGGTGCTTAACTTACCAGATCGGACGTGATCGCTACTTCACTGTCAACTGGACATTCCAACCGAGTGCGACAATGTGCTGCTCAGCAGGACATTCCAACCGAGGTCAGCAGGACATTCCGCGACAGAAGCGCCAGGAGCGCTGCCAGGGGGGAATGTCCTGCTCGGGTCCGTTTGAATGTCCTTCTCAGCAGGACATCCAAAAAAACATTCATCCCGAGAATTGAATGTTACGAACATTCTTTTTTGTGTGATGGCAATCGATTCGATCAAATCATCCTGACCTCTTAACAATTTGCCCACTGGTTTTTTTTGTAGTTGCGAATTTCGCAATACAGTACACATTTCTATTTTCAAGAATATGTACCAGCAGTGTGTCGGAATAAAAATGTTCATTGCGGAAGTTGGAATTCGGAAGGTCCCCTTTCATAAGAGAATTCGAAAATCGGAATGCGGAAGAGAAAAAAAAAAGTCGGAATTCTTAATTCCGGTACACCATTGATATTTATTTGCTAAAGTAATTATTTTTCCTGATTGTGAGATAAGAGTGGAAGCATCGCGAAAGAGCCAAAGAAGTAGAGGAGCATCGTACAAAAGCATTCCTTTTTCTTTCAGCGTTCATCTCTCCACTATCTCTTGGTTGCTCCCTTTCTGTTTCTCGTTCTATACCTGCAACACACATTATCTCTACATTTCTTTCCTTCTCTCCTTTCTCTCTATCTTAATGGCGTTCTTCTTCTCTTTCCATTTTCTTATCGATGGGAGTCCAGAATGGTATTAGCTCGAGCTTCGTTCAACAATTATTGTGCCGCGCTCACACTGTCGTCATTTTAATTTCTTATTTTTAATACTTTATTAAAGTCTGCCACTATTTTTTCCAGAAAATGATCCTCCTCCTCCTTTCACTCCTTTTATTAGTCTTGTTTCAATCGTTCAATCTGTTTCTTCTATTCGGTGGAATCGCGGCAGCTATTTATTTGTTAGTTTCTTTTTATTCTGAAATAGTTGATAAAAAAATTTTTATTCTTTTTATATTTTCTTCGCACTTTTCCCTAGAAACAAAGAAATTTTACTTAAAAAAATATTTCAAGATATCAAATGCACTAAAGCATGTTTAGCTACTACTATTACCAATCAAAGTACTGGGAGCGACGAGGCATTCCGTCTCCGCGTGGGACGCGTCTCTTCTATGGCGATGCGCCAGATGTCTTCGACCCTCTGAATCCCTTCATCCGTCAGATGCACGAATGGACAAAGGTATGGCGCAATCGATATAACTTATTCTTATTTTTCGAAATGGTAAGAAATGTATAAAGATAAGAGAGGAGAAAAACAAGAACCTTCTTTATAGGAATTGGGGCCTATTTATGGCTTCAAACTAGGCACTCACAACTGTCTGGTGGTCAGCGAGCCAAACATGGTTCGCGAGGTCATGGTTGACCAGTTTGACAACTTCTACGAACGGACGGTCAGTACTCTTATGTATGCATATATGTATGTATGCAATTTTCTCATTTAGTATTGTTCAAGAAAATATGCACGCAGTATTAAGTATAAGGCAAGATAGCAGGCAGGTGTACACATGAAATTGGAATGCCCAGTTTCCCTCAAATCAATGATTCTTGGCTCACAGAAACGTCATTGAACTGTTTCTTATCAGTAGTTGCATAGATAAAAGAAGCATCCAACAAGTGATCAAATAGAAATGTCGTTTGCTAACCGTTGCCTCTAATCAGTAGTCGTGCGAGCAAAGTACATCGTATATTATCAAATATATGTATGTGTATTGGTGCTTTTAACATACATACTGAACAAGAAAAAAAAAATTAAAGCCAAAAAAGCCAATCTTGAGATGTTTCAGAAGGACCCCATTAGTGGCGACTCTGACAAGGAAAAGCGAATAACTCTCTTCCGCTCCAAGGGCGCCAGGTGATCTTATTCTTCGCTTGTTTAAACCTACTGTAATGCCTTTATCCTTTTACCAGCAACGATATAGTTGGTCCTCAATAAATGCTGGTTTTAACAGATGGAAGCGCCTTCGTGCCATCTCATCGCCCTCCTTTTCTACCAACTCTCTGCGAAAGGTTCTTAATAGCATTCAGTAGGCTTATCATCGACTTCGTTATAAGCCTGTGGTGTTATATAAATAGTGCCCTTGTTTCTTGACAAGGAATTCTTTCCCTCTTACTCGCTCTCTTTTCTCTCTCTCTATCTCTTTCTCTCTCTCTCTCTTTCTCTCTCTCCCAGATCTGCCCTGTCCTCGAGGAGTGCGCTACACGAATGGTTGAGTTGCTCGTAGAACGCCACGGAGATGGAAGCTGCTTCAACATTCACGAGTTAGAATGGTTTATTGTTAGATTAGATCTTCACCCCAGGGTAGAGATCTTTTTCTACCGGAGTAGAGCTGACGGAGAAATCGTTGATAAGTAGTAACACATTAATTTGCTATATTTCCAGTATTTGGTTGCCATTGCCATTTTTCAAAGGTTCTTCATGGAGTACACGATGGACTCGATCTCTCGACTTGTCATGAACGAGAAGCAGAGCACGCAATTCGCGACCTACCGGGTCGAGGCAGTTCGCAAGGCGAGTTTCTAATCAATACAAATGATTCGATCTCTGCAAACGAAGCATGGATTGTAGCATGGACTATAGCTGTAAATATAAAATAAAAAGGAATTCTCTAATCGTGTTACTCCTGTTTCATTTCCTCTCAGGTCTTCGACCGCGATCAGAGACGCTTCATCGTGTATGCCGCCTTTGCGATTCCGGGTGTCGGACGGCTCCTTCGAGAGCTTCATAAACGGTGCATTTAAAGTGTTTCAATTATTACCATTCATTAGTTGGACAATTAAAGGCGCACGAAACTATGCCGTAATTTTTGGTAAATTTTCGTGACCTTTCTAGTGTCATCCTTCGCTTCGGCCTCGCAAAATGTTCAAGATTATCTTTTTAAAGAAAATAGTTGCTATTTCACTATTTTGCCGCCATTTGAAGTGTGCAAGACCCGGCTCTTCGTCTGGTGCAAGAGATGGAGCAAGCGGTCGCGGAGCGCGTCAAGCAAAGGGTACGTGAATAAATTGCACAATTGTTCTAGAAACTTCCAAAGAACTCTTTAAAATCTTCCAAATGCCAGAGTTCCGGCGAGTACAACGTGGACGCGCCCGAGGACTACATCGACCTCTTCCTCGATGCCACCGCCGATTTCGACACACTCGCACACAGCACGGGTGCATGGAGTCATACTAATGAGGTGCATATTAAAGGAGGGTTCGATCACTGAATTGCCTTGTGAGGTGTCAAATTGAAGTTTCTCTTCGCACTCTCATTCGCGCGAGGTTTTTCACGCAGCACGCATCTGCAATCCTTTTCGACTCTAGTCCTCCTGAATTTGTGCAGATTTCTTGCATTCTAGAAAGTCTAAATTTGTTTTGATTTCTATTTTTACTTTTGTTTTCCAACACCGTGGCTTTTGCTTCAATTTTTTCACATTCAAATCGCAATTTGATTGCTTGCAAGTTTGCGAAGAAGCTGACTGTCGACGAGGTGGTGATGCAGTGCGTTGTCTTCATGGTTGCCGGTCAGTAACAGTTCGATTGTATTCATAGTATAATTTCTATTGTGATTGCTTCTCTATTGGTTCAAACTCTCGATCAATGAAAATCTCTGTATTTCTTCTTTTTACAGGATTCGAGACAACGTCGGGAGCGCTCGCGTATGCTGCGTGGGTGCTTGTTGAGTATCCGGAGGTACAGCAGAAAGTCTACGACGAGATTACGAAGTATTGCAGTCATCCGGTTAGCTTTTTCGCAATTACAGCGCAATGAAGAAGAAAGAAGAGTTAAAACATTTTGTTAAAACGATTGCCTATTTAAAGCAAAAAATTAAGAAAAATATGCCGTTCCAAGAAGCGAACGACAGCTACATAAAAGTTCAGTCCTGCACATTTGCAGAGCGCTGACTTTGCCGATCTCTCTCAGCTCAAGTACACCGAAGCTATGCTCAAAGAGACGCTTCGGCACTATCCGCTCGGCGGACTGTCCGTTTATCTCAATCATGTTTTCACATAATTTTTTCGTCTCGGATTATGCGTAATTTTTTTTGGTGAAATATCAACATTTTAAAAATAGCAGCATGTTCACATAAAAAAAAATAATTTAAAATATATGTTGTAGAGCAGCGTCTCGAACGTGTGCCAACAACACGACGCTGTCGGGCGTGCCGGTCGAGAAGGACACGCTCGTCTTCTGCGACGCGTATGCTGTCCACTTTGACAAGACTCTTTGGGGCGAGGATGCCGACGAGTTCAAGCCAGAACGGTGGGAACTTCAGCTCTTATCATTAACAGATTCCTGCAGTTTCCTATTTGGATAGCGTAAGAACATCTTAAATGTCTTTCGAATATCATCTAAATAACTACGGCTGTATTCTAGTGTAGGCGTCCCATCGAATTATACGCGTCCCATGAAAAATAAAGGCGTCCCATCAATGAAGAATAAAGGCGTCCCATTGCCATGGGACGCCAATAATTCGATCGGACGCCTAAATTAGAATATAGCCACTACTACATTTGCAGCTGGCTCGACCCCTCGCGCCGTCCTCCTCCCACGGCGTATCTCTCCTTTGGCGGCGGCCCGCGCGTCTGCATCGGCATGCGCCTCGCATTGATGGAGGAGAAGCTCGCGCTCGTCCATCTCCTTCGTCGATTCCGACTCATCAAGGATCCCAGTGTTAGTTGGAATTTTTGCTTTTAAAACATTTTTCAAGATCAAAAACAATGCTTCTCGCATTCTTTAAAGGTGCCTATAATTAAAGTTTGAATTCGAGCCTCTTTGCCTGACACAATGACGAGAGAGAGAGAGAGAGAGAGAGAGAGAAAGAGTGAGAGAGAAAGGGAGAGAAAAAGAGAGAGGCACGACAACAATGCTCAGGAAATTTAAAATGTTGAATTTCGAGCTCGTTTAAGAACTTGTTGTTTCAGGTCGAACGTCTCGTTATCACCGGCTCGACATCCATTAATCCAAGGGAGGTTCAGGTTTATCTCCAACCACGGACATAATACCGTGCAATTAGACTTCGACTTTCGAAAGACTATTACCTAAGAATTCGACTGTAGAACCGAGCAGTGTAGAAAACTGTAATATCTCGCTTACCTCTTCGTCGTTTCCCATATCATCAAATGATAACTCTTGATATATTAATGTGCATTTATTAGAAAAAAAAGCCATGCATTAACTGTTAAAACAAATATGTTTCAAATTATTAGGTAAATATAAAGAATTCATAAGTACAAGAGACGTATGTATGTATACCATTGGATACAATATGAAAATTGGTCATGTGGGTTGCAGTCAAAAATACCAATGCCAATGAGATAACCAGTAGGAAAGTAAAGACGGGATTGGGGAGTGAGAATGAATACTTGATAATACACTGCTTTTCATGGAATAAATAAATGCAAGCTGACCAAACAGTGTTGCTTCTCTATCCACGTAAAAGTATAAAACACGAAAAGGATTCACGAACTCGATGAATAAAAAACATTCGCAATAAGTCTTGTTGGAAATGTGAGGTTTGTGTCGTGGTATACATTGAAAACGAGATCTCGTGACAAAGAAGCATCTTGTAAGAAGCTCAAAAAATAAAAGAGTAGCAAAAGAGAACGAAGGGCTCTTATTATTATTATTGCCAGCTTTTTCGGAATGAAAGAAGTCATGTTGAAGAAGTGTAAATGCCTGTGAATTGCTGTTGTGAATAATCTTTTTTTGACGATATTCCGTTGGAAGTCAAGGAAGAGCCGAAGGAGTACTCTAAACACGACACTGCGCGTTGCATGAGCGCGTGCAAAGCTTTAAGACGGCGCGACGGTCGCAGAGATTGAGCGCATGCCAGAGGCGGCAGTAGCTGCCGTAGTCTTCGCAGCGGACGGTGGCCAACGTCGACGTCGTCGAGGACTCTTCGGCCGGCGAGCCACTCGACGACGGAAACGCCGGCATCACTGGCAGCAGAGGGACGACGATTGGCGGGAGGACGGGCGGGAGAGGCGCGGGCGGAGGAGGAGGACGCGTGAGATAGATGGGGAGCGGAGGAGCGATAGGGGGAGGAGGGGCGGGAGGAGCGGGAGAGGGAGAGGGAGTCGAGGGGGAGGAGTCGCCTCGGTCGGGGGCGGAGAGGGCGCAGGCGACGTCGTTGTTGTCTCGACTCTAGGCGTGGTGAATCGGAGACGCTGTCGCATTATAGGACGAGGAGTGGTTGATGTCGTCATGATGGCTGGAATATTTTTGAAAGAGTAGGAAAAGTGTGCTTCTTAATGGGCTTTTTTATTATCATTATTTTGCAATTGTATATATATAAATTTTTTTAAATATAAAAATAATTTTTTTTTTCAAAATTATCTAGATTCTCACGCTTTTCAGTAGTCGTTGTTGACGAAACGGACGCAGAACGAATGGCCGGTTGAGCAAAGTGAGCAAAAACCTAAGATGAGCAGATTATTCGAGAACTTTTTATTTGTTTATTGTTTATTCTTTTATTTGTTTATTTATTTATTTGTTTATTTTTATTTCTTGATAGCGCAGTTCGAACCTCTTCAGCGACCACTCGCACGGCTGCCCACGTCTCCTTGCCCGTCGGGATGATCTCCCGCTCGGGCACGAGGAAGCCGTTGCCGAAGAGCGTGTTGCGTGGCCGCAGCTCGACCAAATAGGCGAAGGGCACCTGGGATGTTGGCAAACCGTTTTCAAAATTGCATGCAGAAAATATCCGTTCCTGGAAAACGGATGTACTACGGATATATCCGTACTTAACGAGTTTCATGAGGTGCATTCTCTGGATTCGCCAATCCATTTACACATGTATACCTTGAGTGCGCCTTTTGCCCAATCGTGAGATGCGCCAGATGCTTCGTCTGAAGAAAAAAGTTGTAATTATTTACGTCTAACATAAATCAGCATAACAAATCGGAACTAATCCTAATTCGGTTCCTGATGTACATATTTTATTCATATAGTAACTGACACATGAGATCGGCTCCAGTGCCGACCTGATACTTCGTTCCGTACACTGATTCAAGTGCTTTCGTCGCCTTGAGAGCAAGTGGTCGCTGAAACAGAGAGACACACTCTTTCATCGCTTTTTCTGACAGTATGCTTGCACTCAGAGAGCAGATCTGCACTCCATAGAGCCGAAAAAAACGCGAGAAAAGACATGAGCGAGCGTGAGATAGAAAGAGAGAGAGAGAGAAAAAAACTTCTTTTGTCTGCCTCAGTGTCTGTGAGCCTTTGTTTCAAACGCGCTAAGACCGCTCAATCTTTTCAATTGAAAAAGACGGCTTGAGCTCTTGGACTTCTTTTCGCGTTATGCGACAGAGCAAAGAGAGGGGATTAACCAGCGCCGACGAATAATCCGACGGATAGGACCGTCTGCGATGTCCGTATGGAATGAGCCACATTTGCGAATAGGAGTGCAGCGAGATGAAGGCCTTTGGCGGGTACGCCTCGAGGAAGTCGCGCACCGCCACGGACTCTGGCTCAGAGAACGCGGACGGGCCGTGGTAGGTGTCGTGGCAAGAGTCGGACGATGAGCCGGACGCTGTAGAAAGTTTTTTTTTCAGCAATTAGACAGGACTATCCCACGGGCAATCTCACTTGTAAACTTCTAATAATGCTTGGGAAATTTTTTTCTCATTATTATTTAAAAAAAACTTTCATGATGACAGTTTTTTGTTGCCTCGTTGTCCTACTTAGCATTTATATACTTCGACAGCAAAACAAATCCCCCTCCCAACTGACCAGCCCAGAACCAGTCAAAGTTGCGATTGAGATCGACGCCTCGGCAGCACACAGTGTACCACTCCTTCTGCGTACACTCGGCTGCTCGCCTGTTCTTTCGCCACATTCGGTCCTTTAAGTAAATTTAAAAAAAGTAAGTCTTTTTTTCATTTATTTTCATATAAAGAAAGTTGCTCCACACCGATAAACTAATAAATGGTTTCAATAAGTTGAAATATCACGTGCTCAAAACATGATTGGTACCTGCGTTCGCGAGTACTCGTAGCCATCCGGATTCATAATAGGAAGAATGTAGAAGGGAGAATGATCGAGGAGCGCCTAAATTAGCGGATTGTGATTGCTTCTTTTTATGAATACTATGATTACTTATTACTTATTATGATTACTTTTTTTTAAATTATTTCCTTTTATCCAACAACTTTACTCATATTGATTACTTGTACCATTTTGAAATGCGGAAAACTAAAGGATATAAATCGAATGGATTGCCTGGAGTGACGGGTCGTCGTCGTATCCCTGGATGAGCTCTCGAATGATGTAGAGAGCGGTGGCGGGCGCGATCCATTCTCTCGCATGAATGCCCGCGTCAATCCAGATGGACGCACCCTCTCCAGTTTCAGGCGGCGGCTCACGGCTACCGCCAATCTGAAGAAGGATTTATCCAGTTTCGGAGTATTGGATAAGTAAAATGTTAGGAGTATTCGAAGTAGATCATTTTAAGTATTTTGAAAGTAACATAGAATAGTTTAGACGAAAAAAATATAGAAATAAAATAAAAAACAAATTATAATCAAATAATCGAGCTGAAAACCTTGACAACAAGAAGAGTGCGATTCTCGTAGGTCTGTCCAATGTCGAAGAGCGTCACGAGCTTCGGTCGCTCTCGCCTGAGTCGCTTGAGTTCGGCGTAGATGTCGTCGAGTGAGTTGTAACGCTCGTACGAGAAGCCACGCGGAGGATGCGCCGCCACCGGCGACAGCAGAAACGGATACGGAACGGCGCGCTCGCTTTCGATCGCACTAAAAATGTGCACTAAAAATCAATCTTTATTTTCAATGCTCTTCCATAAGAAGTAGTAACAATTTTAATCATTTTCAATGTTCGCCCATAGCAGGAAACGAACCGCTGAAGATCATTGATAGCAACAATGTAATGGATGCCACGAGCTGTGAGATCGCGTGCTAGCGCTGAGGCCTCTGAAGAGAACTTTTTAAAATATATGTATATATTTGTAATAATTTAATAAGGACAATGTTGTAGTTATAGTGTGGGAACTTACAATTAGTCCTTCAGGCGCAATGCCAATAAGCCAAAAAATGTAAATGACATCACTTTGAAATGCATTAAATTTTTTTAAAGGAATTAAAAGATCGCGATGAAGTAGTGAAAGTTATGACGAACCTGCCGGTGCGACAGCCAGATCCACGACAGCTCCTACATGAGTCGGAGGCTGCCAAAAGTCGAGTGCGTACGGCGACTTAAATATAACATGAGATGACTATTTGTTTCCTTTATTCCTATATACAAATATGTTTCTCACAATCATAAAATATCAAAGTTTCCACACATTCCATATATGAATGTACCTGGGCTTCATAGAGTGAGCGTAGGTAAGTAAGAGAAGCATCGCTATCGGGATGAATACGAATGAGTTTGAAGCTGAAAATATTTCAAGAGAAAAAAATATATATACCTTGGACGCTTTTTTCGAACAACGTTGGATAGCAGAAAAACAACAACAAGTCTCATAAAAGCAACCAACTTTCGGTAGCTGTGCTTGTCGGCGCTGATATCTGTCACGGCAGCGAGCATCCATACTGCGATGAATAACCGCCCGAAGGCTACGGTATCTGCCATGAGAGGCAAGACGAGCCACTCGCCTTCAACGATTGGGGCGTCGAGGCAAAAGTGTGACTTTGGAATATCTCAGTTGTCCTTGATATGGCCTGGAGGACACTCTCGGATGTGCGGGAGCTTCTTCAGGCTACAGCTAACGACATCCACTCATGGAGTGCTTTGGCTGTCCTCTCTTCGCAGACTCCCCGCTCTCCCTCCGCCTCTCCCTCCTCCTCCCATCTCATTTGTGGTCCAGACCAAGCCTCCTTTTTCTGCACCTTCTTCTGTACTTGGCGCTACCTCCGTGTCACTTTCGAAGAGACATAATCCTCCCATCGCTTTTCCTATACAGAGCATCTTTCCCTTTTTGCTTGTTCTCCACCTTTCGCAGAGAGCGGATCAGTCTTCGCTCTTTCTCTAACACTCTCGCCCTGTCTATCCCCTGCACCTTTCAAATCCTCTCTCTGCCTCTCTCTCCTTCTATTGTTTTCTTTTCTACCTATTGTCTCTCTCTCTCCTTATCTCTTTCGGGTTAGGACCAATCCTCTTGCCCGTTGGTGGGGAGGGGAGGCCAACTTCACTTAAGCGATCGGACGGAGTAGCTTCTCTCTCTCACTCTCTCTCTCTCACTCTCTCTCTCTCTCTCTCCCTCTTCCTCTCACGCCCTCGGGCGGGTAAGACAACCGGCGACAGATTTTACAAACAATCATATATATTTTCCCTTTCTCCCTTTCTCTGACTCTGCTTGTACTTCTCTTTTTCAGCTTTTGTTCTCTGTATACTCTCTCGATCGTCCACTCTTTCCGTTGTGTGATATATTTACCAAGCGAGAGACACAACAGTATTGGCTTGAGAGAGAGAGAAAGAGAAAGAGAGAGAAAGAGAAAGAGAGATAGAAAGAGAGAGAAAGAGAGAGAAAGAGAGAGAAAGAGAGTGAGCGAGACAAGCAGACATATATACGCGAACAAAAAAGGGAGGAACACGTCGCAGCTTACAGGAGATTTCTTTCTGTCTTCGCAGAGATTAAGTCATAGAGAGAAGAGACTTCGGAAAAAAACTCCGGGAAAAGAGAGAGCGAGAGAGAAAGTTTGAGAGATTAAAGAGATAAAGAAGAATATCTACACAACAATAGCGATTATTTGACGATATGAGGTGACAAAACTGAAGTGCCCAAAACAAGAATGTATTCTTTGCAAAAGCAAACTAACGTGTCTATCGAATAAATGAAGGACACAAGGTAATCCAAGGGGGATTTTCTTTATATTCTGACCACTTGAAAATAATTTGACTAGATAGTCCTCCTTTCATATTTATATAGCGAAGAACACACTATTTTATCATACTTCTCTGTTTTTTAGAGATACATTTCGACTATATACATACATCATACATCAACAAATTAACATATATGTATGCATATTCGAATATACTATATATTTATACATAAGGCAAATTTAAGCGATGCGAGTTATGTTACTTGCTAAGTAACACGTGGGAATGCAAAACGCGAAGTGTAGCAGGAGAAACAATATTAAAAAATTTCGTGCAATGCTAATATAGGGCTTGGATGAGGAGAACTCACATACATACATACGTAGCACTTTCAATTAGTTTATAATGCAATTTATTTTTAAATATATGCATATATTATATAGGGCAATGGAATACTTTTCTAAGGGCAATCAAATAATGTAGAAAATATAATCTTCTTACGTGAGAAATTTCCATCTACACAACAAATGTAGCACTGTGTCAGTTAATTTTCCGCTTTCTATCAGAATATATTATTCTAGCTTTCGTTATACCTTCGAATTAGACTAATAGGATGATATTTCTCTATTACTATCCCATATTTGCATGTACCTAATCAAGATGCACTTTGTGGGAGAATGCTCGTTGGCACGTCGCAAAAAAGTATAAAAGGCCACTCCGTCGCCCTTGCTGACACATTTCCTGGTTTACTTCTCTACTTGTTCCCGGCGGCACTTCCCTCTCGCCTTTCCCCACACTCTCTTCCTCTCTCTCTCGCATTTCCCCACACACTCTCTCCCTCTCTCTCTACTCGTCTCTACTCTCTCGCTCTCTCCTCTTTCACCGAAATGTCTTCCATCGTCGAAACCGCCTTCGAGATGCTTCTGCCGTCCCTGACCCTCATCCTTCTGCTCGCTCAATGCGCCAAGAAGTTCTAATAATTATTTTTTATATACATATATAAAGTAATTTTGTATATAAAAAAATTTGATTGTTTAATATCTGCGAAAATAAATTTCTTGTCAACTTAGAAAGCCGGCGGCGAAGATTCCCCCTGCCAAGCCAACGGCGGCGACAGCGAAGACGGGCGGGTCGCAAGTGAAGGCGCGGTTTGCTTGCTATTTGAAATCGTTTAGATCAATCGAATTTGACAAAGTTCATTTGAATACCCTAATTCGGGGAATACTCAAAACTTATTCAAAATAGTTAAATATTTCTTTATAATTTCAGCCTGTGGCGGGCGCTGATGCCGGTGGTGAGAAGAAAGAAGAAAAGAAAGAAGAGAAGAAGGAAGAAGCAAAGGAAGGGGAGAAGAAGGAAGGAAGTGAGGAGAAGAAGGAAGAAAAGGAAGAGAAGAAAGAGGAAAAGAAGGAGGAAGGAAAGGAAGCAGAGAAGAAGGACGAGGAGAAGAAAGAAGAAAAGGAGGAGAAGAAAGAGGAGAAGAAAGAGGAGAAGAAGGACGACAAGAAGGAGGACGACAAGAAGGAAGAGAAAGATGAGAAGAAGGAAGGCGCAAAGGATGAAGAGGTATTGTGAAACTAATAAAATACCATTAAAAAAAGTGATTTCCAATCCTCTCTGATAAAGCTCCACTATACAACTAATAATAATAAGTTTTCCCTTTTAGAAAAAGGGCAGTAAGAAGTCGAAGAAGGCCAAGGACGCGGGCAGCAAGAAGTCGAAGAAGGAAAAGGAGGACAGCAAGGAGGACGAAAAGAAGTCCAAGAAGTCCAAGAAGGAAGCCACCGGCTCGAAGAAGGCGAGAACTTTGATTACAATATTGAAATATTTATCAGTACAGTCATCGAGATTTATACTTAAATTTTAAATTTTGTCATTCCAGGATGCAAAGGACAAGGACGGAGACAAGGATGGAGAGAAGGAAGAAGAGAAGGAGGAGGAAGAAAAGAAGGAGTAGAAGTACGCTGCCCACTCTCCAACAAGCCCTCCCCTCCCACCCCAAGGAATTCACTTTCCCTCCCTCACTTGCAATTGAATAAAGCCCCGTTCCCAATCTTTTTACTATAGAAACATAACATTTTGTCACGTCAAGAAACATGATGTATGAAGAAACACATGGATAAATTAATCTTTTGAAAATTTATAACAGAGGAATTTGCTTTGTTCTCGAAATGTTTGAATGTCCTCGATTTCGAACTAATTCAATATCGGAATAACTATGCACATTGTGATATTTATGAAAAAATATATATTCTACTCCCTGAGAGAGAATAAGGGTAATTTCTTCTTGCACTTTGCTCTTTATATTGCATAAATGACCAATTATTTTAATTCATGAGAATTACTTTATGGATTCAAGATATTCGAAAATCATAAGTTTGTAAAAAAAAAAACATGCTCTGTATATACAAATCATGAATAAAGTAAGATACTGGCAAGGAAACAATGGACCAGTGTTAAAGGCACTGCAAACAAAACACATTTACCGGTACCGTTTCGTACGAGCAGCAGAAATGTTGGCGATGAAAAAAAAAGATAAAGAGAGCGGTAAAGAAAACAAAGGATATGTACGTGCGGAGATACCCCGAGACAGGACAGATGTAAAGTGATACAGATATATTGATCCCACAATAAACAACAGGTATACTTACATACATATTTCTGAATGCATCTGAATTACTCTCATCTAGCCCTGTTACATGGTATCTAGAATACAAAAAATTGTTTTTGGTGTATGCCTAGACCAGCTAAAAAAAATTGTGTTACCATATTCCAAAGCAAGGAATACAGTCAGGGTGTGAGACTAGCAAATGTCGCAAGATCTCGCGCAGTTCTCCTTCATAAAGAGGGGCACCTTAAATGGGTTGCAATAATGAATTACTCAAATGAATAAAACAAAGTGAAAACGTGAAATGAGCGAGAGAAATAAAATAAAAATAACTAAAAAAAAACAACAACAACAAAGTGACTGACTTGTGTGCAAAGTTGCGGCCGTTCACGAAGCCAGCGGGCGCAAGACTGCTTCTGATCGACGCAGTTCTGCGCCGTGCCGTCCGCTTGGCGAGCTGAAAATATTTTTAGATTGAACTAATTAGTTCTTCGATTGAACTAATTAGTTTTTAGAGTGAACTAATTGATGGTGTTACTAATTGGAACTTATTGATAGATTAGAATAAATGTTTTTTCCTCGTATTTTTTTCTTCTTCTCTTTGTATTGTATACAAAATTTGAACAAGAAATAAGAGTTTAAAAAATTAAGTATTAAAGGATAATCTTTAGAACAGGAATGGAAATAAATAGCATAGAAAAAGTCGCCGACCGAGTCCACGGTCGAAGGCGTCCTTCTCGAGGATGGCCTCCGCCACGACCTTCACGCCCTCCCACGTCTCGCGCGCCGTCGGCAGCAACTCCGACTCGTCCAGGATGAAGCCGTTCCAATCTGCAAAAAGGGCCATTCCTCTCCTGTCAGCTCAAATAATCGGAATTCAATTTCATTTATTAACATCTCTCCTGAAGAAAGATAATAAATATATAATAAGATAAATGATATACATACTTAACAGCTTTTGCTGCTCTTATGTTAATCCCGATATCGGCGCAACATAATATACAACATAAAGACCAACTCCGCTCTTCTGGCCGCAGCTCGATGAGATAGACGTATTTGACCTTGGCCGTCATCTTGACCCAATCTTCAGAGCCGCCGGAAGCCGGGTCTGTAAAAATAGGAATATTTCGTCCTTATTCCAACAAGACTTTTGGGCATCCGAAGATGCCGGAGATCAAAAAAAGAAAGATTTATTTAAAATCCTGACATAGAGTGTCGGCACCGCTGCCCACAATGTACTTGGTGCCGTACATTTTCTCGAGCGCCTTGGTGGCCTTCTTCGCCACACGGTACTACAAACATACGGGGCTTTGGTGATGAACAAAAATCAACTACCATCAATTGAAAGTTACCTTTTGTTGGCGTCACTACCTTTGTGTCAGGCATAAGGGCGCGAATTTATGACTGATATTTTGGTTCTTTAATAAGGTCTAATCCAGGATTTCCATAATTGAAAAACTTTTTGGGTTGAAAAAATTTTATTCAGGAATTATAGACCAGATCGTCGACATCCGACGGATAGGCATCCCTTCTATGTCCATACGAGTGGATCCAGATCTGCGAGTAGGTGTGCAGGGTGATGTAGCCGGTCAGGCGGTTACTGTAGCGGCGAGAGAGGATCCCGTCGCGGACCGCGCTCAAAGAGGTACATTTTTTTCTTTTCCATTTTATTGATTACCTTCATTGATATTGGCTGTATCAATCAGTTGGATATAAAACAATTTTGCCTGCAAAAACTCAACAAATGTTTCTGTTAAAGTTGTTATACACAACTTTAGTGACTTCAAATGATCAATACATCTAAATAGTGTAAAACATTTCCCTGATTAATTTAATTTTTTTCACGATGACTAAATTGTTGCACACCGTGACTCTGGCTCGCTGAAGGCCGCCTTTCCTTGGTAGATCTCCGAGCAAGGATCGTCGCTGGAGCCACTCTCTGGAATCAAGAGCAAGAAGTTATTTCGCTGTCTTCATTTTTGGTCCAACGATCCTTGGCTATTTCAGGGTTCAGATTAACCTTCAAAATGTTAGAAACTACTTGAATACATGTCATTTACACTGTTCAAACCTCGGAAGTGGAAGTCAAAGTTGCGGTTGAGGTCAACGCCTCGGCAGCAGCGCCGGCGGCCCCAGTCGTCCTTGCGGCAAATCATCTCCGAACGATTCTTGCGCCACATGCGAACCTCGAATGAGCATTGTGGGTATGTACAGTACATTATATAAGTATATATTATATGTATATATATATGTAAATCGAGTTTTGGTTTTAACGATACAGTGTGCCACCATTGGTTGTTTTAAGTATTATTGTTGATAACACCCCTGCTTTATAGAAGAATAGGCGCTAACGTGCGGATTCGTTGAAGAGCGCGTGAACTCGTAGCCATCAGGATTGGCGACCGGAATAACGACGAATGTGATGGATTCAAGAAACTTTCTGATCTCCGGCTCTTGACTGCGTGAAGTCAGCTGAAATTCATTAGTATTTCTCCATGAACGTCTTCTTCTTAAAAGCATTTGAATTCGTTTATTAAACAAGCTATAAAGATTATCCAGATTGAAAAGTTGTCAACAGTCTCTTTCCACCTTCAGCCTTGCATCATGCCTTCTTATGCCTGTGCCAGGTACATTCACATCATGGCTAGACTAATAAAAGCCCCATACAAGGCGGTGGAACGGTGGAAGAAGTTTGGTATGTGAACGAGATAGAAAGGTTAGAGAGAGAGACAGAGATTTGAGACAGGGAGAGAGAGAGAGACAGAGACATACCTTGATATAAAAGGAGAGAGAAAGAGAAAGAGAGATGGAATTAAAGTGATGTGACATTGACAGATCAAGGACAAGCAGCATCGTCTGGGTACGCGCGTTCTCTTCGATTGCATTTCTTGAATGGATCATTTAGTTACTTCCATGGTAACATTATGTACCTGCCGCGACAATATTACACAGTTCTGCTGCATACGTGGGTGAGTGAGGAAAAACGGAAAAGTAGGCGAAAACAGATAAGATTCGGCAAAAACATGAGGCAAAGGTTTGTGAGAGATAATCGAAGAAAGAGAAGAGAAGAAGGGAAAACCTGATGAATAAAGTAGAGCGCCGTGTGTGGCGCCGCCCACTCTCTCGCGTGCATGCCAGCGTCGATCCAGAAGACCTTGCTTGTCTCGCGGTTTAGACCGATCTGTAATATGCAAATTTATATTAGAAATATGTAAATTTATATTCAGACCGATCTGGAATATGAAGATTTCTATTCAGATCGATCTGGAGTTGTCAACTTTATATTCAGACCGATCTGGAGTAGTCAAATGTATTTTCAGACCGATATGGAATATATGCTTATTTTAGCTTCAGATTAATAGTTTTGGCTCAAAGCTATGTAGGGTATTACGATAGGTGGAAAAAACCCGGGTATTTGCCATTAGTTGAGGAAGAAAAAAATATATATACGACTTTTCCCTTCAACCTCAATGCCGTCGATCGAGCGACCCTCGTGCGTGGTGCCGATCGACGTGAGCTGCACGAGATGCGGAAAGTCGCGCGCGAGATTACGCATCCATCGCTGCATCGACGAGTACGAGCCGTATCTATGTATGTAACATTGAATTGAATTGAATTGAAATTCGTTATCACATTGACTGGCATAGATCAAATATATAAGCAGTATGGGTCCAAATGAGAAAGAAAAGTCATTGTTATTGTGGGTTCTTTTTTAAACACACTTAAAAATACACCAAAAAATAAGATGCTGCAAACTAATATTTGAACGATTTCGCTTCTGTCACTCGGTAAAAGAAAATGTGAATATTCGTCTATTTGCTATATCTCGCGATAGAAAACATTGTCAAACCAGCGTTTTGATGCTTTTTTTTTGCTCCTTAAGAAATGACAACACATGGAATGTTTTGAAAGTAATGACTAAACCGAAAAAAAAGAAGAAAGAAATAAAACCAAATTAACCGTCTAAAGTCATATGACGATGAGGAGTCATCGTGGAGCCAGCTGAAGAAACGAGTCGCCGGCTTCTTCTCCTTTGCAATGATCAGCCTGTAAAGGTAAAGCTAATGGTAAAAGACTCCAGTATTTTACTACTATGTATGTAATAAGTTATATTTTGTAAATTCCGACAAAATTTTTTTCAAGTTCCATTGACATGTTTTCAATGTTGACCCGCATGTCACTTCCAATTATGCCCAAAACACTTTCGATCACTCATCGCGATGGCTACTGATTGGTCGCAAGTCAAGAGTGTTTTTCTCTCTTTTCATTCTGCCCTCGTCTCTCACTCTCTCATCTCTCTTCCTCTCTCTCTCTCCCTCTTTCTCTCTCTCTCTGTCTCTCTCTCTCTTCTTTCACTCTATCTCACTTTCATTCTCTCTCACTTCCTCTTTCTCCCTAATCGTTCTAGCTCGCCTACGCAAGCGCATTCCATCTCGAACGAGCTTGATAGTCAGTAAACTGGTTACGAATTGTTCACGCGTCTATAATTGTCCCAAGACTGTTTGATCAAATGTTAATTGTCCCGACATCTTTTTTGTCACCCTACCCACACTTCAGAAAACAGACACAGAGAGAATATACATTCGTACTCGATTGCACCACTCCCACATGGCTGCCAGCTATTGTTTTGCTAATCGGTTTTCTCGATTCCCCATATCTTGCCGAAAATGATTGTGAATCTTTTTTTTTTTTGCTATACAAAAAGGTTTCATATTCGTCATGAGAAATGAGTGAATGTACGAATTTTCTGTTGTGAAGATTGTTAAAACAATGCTAGAGCGAAGGCCCTTTTTGCTGCCTGCGAACACCAGGAAATACCTGTTCTTGAAAAATAGGCGAAACCGCAAGATAGAGAGTGAAACTGAGAGAGATAGAGATATAGAGAGAGAAAAATTGAGGGAGAGGGAGAGAGAGTGGGAGATAGCTGCCGAGAAGAAGATAGTGCGCGAGAGGGAAGTGAAAAAGAGGTTTCATGTGGTGAATCGCCTCGGGGCGGCTGAGGTGGCTCTGCTAGAGATGTGGAAGGGAAAGCCTTTCAAAGAAAGAGACGCTTTTGCTCTCCTCTGCCGTTTTCTTGAGTGTAATGTGCTGTAGTGCTTGGCGGTAACAGCCGAAAACTGATTGTCACCTTTTTAGACGCTTACAGCGAAGGTCGAGAGATCGGCGAAGGAGAGAGAGAGGGGGAAAGAGAGAGAGAGAGAGAGAGAGAGCGATAGAAAAGGAGAGCGAAAGAGAAAGAGGAAGAAAGAGAAGTAGAGAGAGCGAAAGGAAAATAGATGAATCACAATCAGTAGCAGGAAAGAAGCTTGACGGCTGTTAGAAAGGATGAGCATTTCAATCGTCATGAGGCCAAGTGCACACGGGAAATACCAAGCTGCATGTTTGAAACGCCGCATATTTTCGGGCAATAAGCGGGAAGTTCTAAGAGCCAAACATATTGGAAAAGTCGACTACAGAGAGTTTCAAGCCCGTTGTAGAATAAGTAAATAATAATAAAAATTAACAAAAATCGCTTAAAAATGAAAAAAAAGAAAAAAAAAAGAAGAAAATAAAAATGCCGCCCTGACCTCTCGACGTCTTCAATGGTGCGTGTCACGGGCACCTTGATGCGATCGAGGAACGGCAGGATGACTTCGGCCGTCCGCGCCTCCATCATGACATCCCAGAAGCCGCCGCCTTCATGAGGAGTCTTCCAAAAGTCAAGCTGAAAAAGAAAATATTCCAAAATTAAAATGTGTTTGTTTTTTCATTATTTCCAATACATATACCTATTTATTTATAAACATAAATATGTTTTTCCCCTAATATTAACTCAATCCCATTCTCTAGAGTTTTATGCTACTTTTTTGTAAATCGCAGCCATGTGTTGCTATATAAGAAAGCATAGATAATTGTGACGAATCGTCAACAAATTGTTTCGCTGACACAGATCGGGTTTTCGCGGTCTCTATTGTTTCAGTCTTGCTGTTTTTGTCTCGCCTGTAGCAGAGTGGCCTTGACATGGACGACGAGAGAATTCAATCAACCATACTTTGATGCCTTCTACCAGACTGCTTCCCTTTCTTCTTCTTCTTCATCTTCTTCTTCTTCTTCTTCTTTTTCTTCTTCTTCTTCTTCTCTAAAACGTCCCGCTTCCTCTCTCTACAGTCATCTTTTATCTCTCAACTCCCACTCTTGAAATGTATACAATCACAGCTTTTAGCATGTTGATAAGAGCCACGACGAAGTGTAGAAAGACCCTTCAAGAACTTACATATCATTGTTTACCACATGCATCAAACTGAATACATTTCTGCTGATCATCTCTCTCTCTTTACTCATTTATTTTTTACTTTTTGCAATACGGCTACATCACTTTGCACGTCATTCCATTTTTTATAGTACTTACTAGCTTTGCAGACTAGTAACCTATTTACGGATTTTCTACGCAATATAAAAGGTGAGCAAAAGGTTAGGGGTAAAGAAGAAATTTTTGGAATGGTGTAGAAAATGAGAAGAAGAGAACGAGAGCAAGAAAGAGATAGGGAGAGAGAGGGAGAATAAGAGAGAGAGAGAGAGAGAGAGAGAGAGATAGAGAGAGAGGGAGAGAGAGAGAGAGATGGAAGGCGATTAACACAGCATCTATGCCGACAATAATGAACATCGATATGTGAGGGGAGAAGCCTTTTTTGCACTGCCATGTGCTGCTAGAGCGATTTAGCTATTCGTTCGCCGATTGACATTGGGCTCTAGGTTGGAGGGAAGAAATGACGAGAGAGATAGAGAGAGAGAGAGAGAAAGAGTGGGAGGAAAGAGTTCAAGATAGACAGTGAGATATAGAGAAAGAGAGAGGAAGAGAGAGAGAGAGAGAGTGAAAGAGAGAAAGCTAGAGAGGTAAGTGAGAGATAGAGAGAAGGAAGAAAGAAAGTGGCTAATGTGGCAGAAAGGGTTGGGCAAGAAGAGAGCAGAAGAAAGTGATCGGGGGGGGGGGGGGGAAGAGTGACATGTGGAGAGGACAGAATTTGATGAGCATAAACGACTGGAGGGAGAGCATCCCCCTCGCTCACTCACTGACAATGAGTGTCCTGAAAGACAAGTGAAAGTGGAGATGAGAAGTCTTGTTGGGTGACATGGGCAAGTTGGAAACGTTGGATGAAAAAAACTATCATGTATGGAAATAATCACAGTTTTTATCAGCAGGATTATTTGGAGCATTCCAATGGATACGGAAGTTCTTGCGGAAATTTATTCCCAGATGTTTCGATAAGAGCGAGAAAAAAGAGTGAAAGGAAGGAGAAAGTGAGAGTGGATGAGAGTGAATGAGAAAGTCAGAGAGAGAGAGAGAGTGAGCGAGAGAGTTTGTGAGAAAGTGAGAGAGAGAGAGAGGAATAAGCTGAACAATGTTTTAGGCACATTTTCTTTGAGACTCATATGCTGACAAGAGCCATGGCGGTAATGGAATGAGAGTGTTATGTGTAATGACGGTTGGTAAGCAGGAAGGAAGAAAGAGAGAGAAAACGAGAGTGCGAGAGAGAGAGATAAAAAGTAATCAGAGAGAGAGAGAGAGCCAGAGACAGAGAGAGATAGAGAGACTTAAACATCAATCTTGGAGAATACAGTCTGAAGGGTTGCACCATCCGGGCGAATAAGTGGATTATTATTCGTTCATTCGAACCCCATTCCCTTTTTCTACCGGCCAAGTGGCGAACGGGGTCGTTGAAGATGTGGAAGAAGAGATAGTCGTTGCGGAAAGAAAGCAAAACACGGTTTGGCATGATCACCTCATGACAGGCTTGGAGATGCACACAAGGAAAACTCTCTTCGTTCCCTTCTCTCTTCCTCTCTCTCCCCTCTCTCTCTCTCTCCTTCTCTCCCTCTCTCTCTCTCCCTCTCTCTCTCCCTCTCTCTCTGTCCCTCTCTGTCCCTCTCTCTCTCCCTCACTTCCTTTGAAATGAGCTTCCACAACTTGACTTTGTACAGTTGTACATATCACAATGTAGCCGTAGCGCATATGAGAATCGAACGCGTAAGCCTCTGTTTTTACACAACAAAAGTATCTTTCTGAATTACTCTTGGAAGTTTCAAAAATTCGAAGCCAATACTTGGCACTTATTGTTAGCATTTTGAGCGCTCCTTTAACATATCACTTCTAGAAACATACCAATTTTTCTTGGGGAATTTCCACATGAATTAATAAATATAAAAAAATAAAAATTTATTTTGTGTTTCGAATACTCCCAAAAACCAATCCAAAAGCTGTGCATCATGCCTTGAGCTGCGACGCATTGGCGTAGAGCTGCTCGACGGCCAGCTTGGCGCGGTCGTCCTTGGGCTGGAGGCGGTAGACGCCGAAGACGCGACGGGGCACTTCTGTGGCATTTGATGATACCGTAGTCTCGCCGCCTTCGAGAAGGCCGAGTGACAAAGAAGGGAGCGCGGCGAGGATGGCTGCTATGCTAGCATACCATGCTTGCAAACGCATGGTGATGAGAGAGAGGGGGTCGACCGATGGGAATAGAACGATCCGAAAGAGGGGTGGTGGGTTGAGGTGAGGGGTGGCTGAGGTTAGGCCCAAGGGGTGGCACGAGTGAGTGTGTGTGAGCTGGCACGACGACCTTCGACACGGTCGCTCTGCCCTCTCGGCTGTGCTGCTCTCGTCTCGTCTCTCTCGTCTCTCTCTCGCTCTCGCTCTCTTTCTCTCTCTCTCTCTCTAAGGTCGAGTAAGGCAAGGAGGGCAGAGAGAGAAAAGAGGCGAGGGAATGTGTGATGATTGCCTCCTCCTCCTCCTCTTGGTGCTCCCCACCAACAAAACTTTCAAGGGCCGAACAAGGCCCCGCCCACTTTGGCATGGGGTGGTTGGGGGGGGAAGAGGTGCTCCTCTCTTTCCATCCTCTAAAAGATATGCCAACGGCCATACAAGAAAGCGAAAGCGCCCATAGGCAGATAAGATGAGGGGAGGTGGGAGAGGGAGAGAGAAAAGAGAGAGAAAAAGAGAGAGAATGAGAAAGAGAGAGAGAGAGAGAGAGAGAGAGAGAGAAAGAGAGAGAGAGAGGGAAGAGACAAGGAAGAAGAAGAAAGTAATGCAAGTATGTCACAGGGAGAAAAGGAGCAAAGACGAAAGGAGAATGAGAGAAATAGAGAAAGAGAGAGTTTGGAATGATCCACAAAGTTTAGCTGAGATATCGCAGAATTTATGATCGTCTTAAAAAGGCAATCAATCTTCTAATCATATCAAACATATTTAGTTGAATTCGGTCTTTATCTTTATTTTGATTCGCCGCTACCCAGCTGACAATGAGTGAGATAAAAACTTGGCCAATAATCTGTTTAAAAAGTAATTATCTTTTTTTCTAGTAAAAATAGTCCTCGAGAGAGATCACATAATTTATTCATGTTCTTAAAGTAGTATTTTGACGGCGTCTCGGTTCGTGTGCACGAAAGCCACGTATGCAGAAGGGGATGAAGAGACTTCGGAAAGAGTTCACCCGAATAGAAGGGGAAGCGTCACATCAAATGACAATAGAAAATAAAAATACATATTCAACGGTTTCGAATATTCAAAGCAATCAGAAAAAATTTAAATGGCTTATACTCAATTTGAATTCGCGCCTTTTTGCCTGATAAAAAAAAACCGAGAGAGCATGTGATTTAGAGAGGCGCGACTACAATGGACTGGAAAAATTACGGTGAGAGTTTCGTGCTCCTTTAACAGAACACAGTCAGAGACAACAACAAATTCGGGGGATTGCCAGGTGCAATCACTCATATCTTTGCGTGATTTCCCGAGAAAGAGGCAGTCGGCAAAAGAAAAGAAAAACGAAGTACATAAGCTGGCATGGGAAAAATTGACATACATATTATAATAATTTCTATAACACGAGGTCGTTCTGATAAGCCTATAAAACTGGTCATTCTGGTCATTTTCGTCAGAAAGCCGGTAGATAATGGTTGAATCTAGGCAGTTTCCTAGCGGATTAGTTCAAAGTAGACAGTGGTAACAAAGTTTGCAATGATATGTATGTATTTATGTGTTCATTCATTAAACGGTTCTAATAATCTTGCGTGAGAAGTGTTCACATAATTTTCGGTCGTGCATATTTTCAAGTCAAACATACGACTTTCACACTTCTCACTCTTTTTCGCTCAACTCAAGAGAAGTGGGCATATTCTAAAGCTACACATTCAGATGAGTCACAATCGTCATCGTCCAGTTGTGACTGTGCAGACGCCGCAGGACGCCGGGCAGCGTTCTCGCATCTCTGGCCAGCTGTCGCATGCGCCGCCGGCAGCCCAGCTAAAATTACATAATATTTTATTTAAACTATTTTCACAACCTATAAAAATTGAACTGCCTTATAAATTTTTTTTACTTTTCGTGAAATATATTATATGGGCAAGATTCAAATGAAATGAAGATCATGTAGTAAATTGCGCCGGTTTTGGTTTTCTATGAAAATAGAGTCAGGAATATCTCATCTTATTATTTGATTTCGTTATTTTTCACCTTATACCAAATATACATATATAATGCCATATTGCCCTTATATGTGCAATAAACGATATTATATAATATATCACCTAGCACAAAGGGAGTCGTGGTCCCGGCAGTCGGGCGGCACTGTCGTGGTGTGCGCGGTCGCGCGAGGGGGCGCGCGCGCAATGTGCCCCGTGACAGGTGGCGCGGGAGAGGCCGCCAGCTGAGCAGTCAGCGTCTGCGCGCCGATCACCTTCATCGCCTCCCAGGTCTCGCGCGCCGTTGGAAGGATCTGGAAGTTGAGGTAAATTGGAGTGTTCAAAAGAAAGCTTCTTTAGATCCTGCTTAAATCAACAAGAAGGCTAACTGAAATATCTATCCGTCCAAGCTTTAAAGAGGGCACGAAACTTAGCCGAAATATATGTATAAATATATATTTGAATTTTTCTGACTCGCGTCTCAGTAAATCGCTTGCCCTCTCGATCTTGCTGACCCAAAAAGTATTCCAGATTGAGTTTTTGGCTCCCTTGAATGCTCGAAACAAGTGGATGTGAATAAATTTGCTTGCCTGATTCTCCGGAAGCAGGAAGCCATCCCAGACTTGCTCCTCGGGCCTCAGCTCGAAGAGATACGAATACTTGACGCGTCCTTTGCCCTTTGCCCAGTCTTCACTGCCGCCCGATGCTGGATCTGACAAGAAAGATTAAAATAAGATGATTAATAAGATGAAAAAAGAAGATGTTTTTGAATCAAATTAATCTTTTGGTTAGCATTTAATTGAGATTTTACTATGAAACATTCGCACTCCTTATCTGACAATTATAAGGTAACCTGAGAACATTTTTAGAAAGAAGAAAAATTGTGCTAACAGAGCGTATCGGCGCCCGTGCCGACCTTGTACGCGGTGCCGTACATGTTGCGGAGGGCTTGCGCTGCGGAGAGAGCTGTCGATCGCTGAATCAATATTTTTGTTTACGGGAGTGAAGAAAATATTTAAAGGAGCACGAAACACAACCGAAATCTATTTAAATTTTCCTGACTATTATAGTCGCGTCTCTCTAAATCGCATGCTCTCCCGCGGCAAAAAGGAATTCAAGCGAGGTTTTTGGCTACTTGAAATTGAATTTTCTCTCTCAAATGCCAACTCTTTGGAGAAGCAGACACACACACGAACCAGCTCGTCGAGATCGTTCGAGTACGTGCGAACTTGATGCCCGAATGGATACATGAGAATCTGCGAGTAGGAGTGGAGTGTGATGAAGGTGGTGATCTGGTGCGTCGCAAGGAAGTCGCGCACCGCGCGCGTTTCCGGCTCGGAGAAGGCGAACGCACCCTGGGAATATCGCTGGTAATATGCTAAAAGATGCCAATTAAAAATATGCTAATTATATGCCAATTATACAATTTTCCAATTAAAAAATATGCCAAAGTTGCGAAAAAAGACTAATATTTCTTACAATTAGATTATAATGGACATTTCTTTATATGTTGGTAGAATCAAAAGCTATTATAAACAGAATAACAGAAGCACTCTGCGCAATACAGAAGAACGTGCATTTACTAAACAAAATTTTAAAAATAACTCATACCTGATATATCTCCGAGCATGGATCAGTTGAAGATCCGACCTGAAAGTAAACAAAGATTGATAGAACGATTGTTTTGAAAAATACTGTTTTTTTAATCCAGAGCCTCCTATAAATATTATTATCAACTAATCGATATTTCTAAGCCAATTTAGAGAAAAAAACAAGCTTGAACCTGTCCGAAGAACCAGTCAAAGTTGCGGTTGAGATCGACGCCCTGGCAGCATTGCGTCCTCGGAGCTTGAAGGAAACCCAGAAATTCGCCTCAAAACCGAGAAATGCCCCCCTCGAAAAGTGCTACAGTAAATACGAGTCTAAAAACAGTTCGAAAGTATTGTTATTTTTCGAAAATTTATTAAATTTAACCCTTTTGTAGCAGTGATAAAAATTCCCTATAACTTTGTTATATTTAACTTTTTTTATGGGTTAAGCAGAGCACTAACCGTTGCTGACCTGCGTACAGCGCGCGGGTGATTTGTTCTTGCGCCAAAGGCGAATCTGAATATTAGGAACTAAATAAAAAATTCTAAATCTTGTAGATTAAAGCGGTAAATTCCTAGCAATAATAGAAGTGATAGATATTTTAGATGATTGTGATATTCTCGTACCTCTGGATCGGTGCTGCTTCGCGAGTACTCGTAGCCGTCCGGGTTGAGCAGCGGCACGAGATACCAGTCGAGGTGGTCGACGAAGCGGCGGATCAGCGGATCTTGGTCGTAGCCGTTGATCAGCTGCAAGGGGGATTAGACAGTGATTGATGAGAACATTTTGAAGTAGTATGTAGGAGTAATCTAATTTATCTAAAGAATAAAATGGATATCCATTATATTATATGTATGTACATATATAATAAATTTTTTACCAATTTTGTATGCATATAAATGTTATTATGCTTATAGAATTAAAGAGTAAAATAAGGTGAACCTGATGAATGAAGTAGAGAACGGTGGAAGGAGACACCCATTCTCGCGCATGAATCCCACCGTCGACCCAGACCGCTCGCTTGGGTCCAGGGATTCGCTTATTCGTAATCTGAATGATTTATTAGTTAATTAATTAAATAATTTTATTAATTAACAAAATTAACTTCCGAATTTTGATATAAACCTAAATTAAAGTATTCATACATATTTGTACAATAGTAGTTTAGAATCGATTTAGTTTCATCCATTCAGCTCACTTTCCTCCCTTTACTGCTCACTTCTCCTTCGTCCATGCTCGCATTTTCACTCTCGCTCTCATCTCTCTCTCTCTCTCTCTCTCTCTCTCTCTCTCTCTCTCTTTATTACTCTTTCCGCTCTGTCATATGATCAGCTATCCTCCTCCTCTTTGAGAGAACGTCACAGCTTCCTGTTTCATAACGCATTACAGTTCTGTGCTATCACACCGTCATCTTCCATGCCTATTCTCGCTCTATGCTTTATCTCTCTCTCCTCTCTCTCTCTCTCTCTCTCTCTCTCTCTCTCTTCTTTTCTCGTTTTCTCTCTCGCTCTTTCTCTCAATCTCTCTTTCTCTCAACCCTTTCCACCTTTTAATTCTCTCCAGCTGGCTGCTGATCATCTCAAGGCATTCCAGCTTTCCACGCAATGTTTAACAGTTCCGCCGTTATCTATTCAGCCACCATACGTGTCTCTTTCCGTTCTGTCTTCATTCCTCCGTTCTTAATCTTCCCAACAGTAAGAGTGATTAATAGTCCTCCACAAAAAGGGGTTCCATCTCATTTATCCGTCTGCTCTCCTGTGCTCTTTAGTCATTGATCTCTTGTATTCATCTATTCATCTCCCAGAGCCTTATAGGAATATTGAGAATATTCAATTTCACGAAATGACAATAAGCTAGCTGAGAGCTTTGTTGACATAGAAAATTGCTATAGCACCAAAACGGAATGAGGAATTTGGCTGAGTGAAAGGGAAAGAGAAAAGGGTAGAGCGACTTACAGTGACAATGAGAGAGGGAAAAAGACGCTCTGATTGTGAGATAGAGAGAGAGATAGGGGAGAGAGAAAGGGAGAAAAGAAGAGAATGAGAGAGAGAGAGAAAGCGTTAGCAGGTGAAAGCGTGAGAGAAATAATATGCACAGAAATTGTGACGGCGTGTTTGTTTAAGGACTTTAGACCGCACCCTTGACCGCTGCTCTCTCCATTTCTCTCTCTCCCTTTCTCACCCACTATCTCTATCTTCCGCTCCTCTCTCTCTTTCTCTCTCTCTCTCTCTCTCTCTCTCTCTTTCTGTCTCTCTCTTTCTCTCTCTCCTTGTCTCTCCTACCCTTTATCTCTCTCTCTTATGCTCCTCTTTCTCTCTTCCGCTCCTCTCTCTCTCTCTTTCTTTCCCTCTCTCTCGCTCTCTCTCTTTCTCTCTTTCTCTCTCTCTCTCTTTCTTTCTCTCACTCTCTCTCTCCTTCCGCTCCTTCTTTTAGATAACCATCACCAATCGTTTGTGGCCAGCACAAGCAGACCCCCTTCCCATCCTGGCCTACCCACCTCTAGCCGCTCAAAATAAGATCTTCTAAACTTCCGTCAAACCCATTGCGATCATTCTGTCTTGACCAAAGTGTTTGGAGAATGCTCCGAAAACTTAGGCCCATGACCTGGGAATATTTCTGATATGCCTAACCAGATCGATGCGTCAGGTTTCCAGTCTACATCGACAGTTTGAAATACTTATTTGTGCACTTTCCAAGTCATGTTTCATCAAAGGCTGCATTGGGCAGGCCCCAAGGCAAGGCCATGACCGAGCGCATTTTCGGACCCAGCCACTACAGACAATCCCAAGCCTATTCCAAGAAGTACAGCTGCACTTTCCATCATGGTCCCTATCAGAAACGTTATCAGAATGAAGGAGCTTGAAAGGCGGGAATCGAGAAAAGGCGAACGATAGTCCCTTTTAGCTTTTCCTTTCAAATGTAGCAGTCGAAGAGTAACAGTGGCGTCTGTCTTCCTTTTTATGTGTCAAAAAAATAATTTTGTGTGTGCGTTCTGTCTGCCTTCTCGCCATCATTATACATACATACTTGTATACGTCTGTTTGCAGCCTGGGGGCGAGGACACGGGAGGGAGGGGGCGAGGTATTATACAACAAGCAAAGTAGGAAACAAGCAGGAGGAGCAGCAGTGTGAGAGAAAGCCGGTTATGCTTATCGACGATGATATAATTCATGTGTATAATGAATGTGTTGCTGGAGGGTAACTCGCACAGGCACACAAAGAGACAGACACACAAACACACAAACACACACATGAAGACACACAAACAGATCCCGCTCGATTTGGCCGTCGAAACGACCCCCAGGTCACGCATACAGCAAGCAGCAACTCTCTTTGTGCACACTTTCCATTCTTTCTATCTTTCTCTCTTTCTCTCTTTCTCAGCCTCTCTCTCTCATCATCTGTAGCCTCTCATTCTCACTAACTCGCCTGCGGCAATGAATGGATTGAGAGTGAAAGTGGCAACAAATGATACATCCCTAGAGAAAGGTGACACAGATAGCACGAGATAGAGAAGAGAAACGGGTGCAGAGAGAGAAAGAAAGAGCGAAAGAGGGAGAGAGAGGGTGGTGGGAGAGAGTGCGAGCGAGAGAGAGAAAGATACAGAGTTTGGCAGAAGCTGCAGTACGCAACTGCGGGAAAGGCGTGTGGTCCGAGTCCGGTTCGGATCGGCCTACCTCCTACCGCCTCCTCAACTGCCTATCTTCAAGCACCTGCCAGAGGGAGAGAGTGAGAGAGAGCGAGAAGAGGGGGGAGAGGGTGAGAGAGGAAGGGAGCAAAAAATAATGAAAGAGAGAGACACACAGAGAGAGAGAGAGAGAGAGAGAGAGAGCATGAGAGAAAGAGAACAGTGATGTAGCGAGAAAGATGGCATGCTTATGACTGACAATTGTACAGGGAAACCGCTCTTTGTGTAGCTATGCATATACGGATGGGCAACGCGAGAGGAAGAGCAGTATAAAAAGTGAAGAACAAGGCAAGACGACAGAGAGCTGCAGAGAGAGAGAAAGAAAGATACGGAGAGGTAGAGGGAGAGAGAGAGAGAAATATGCAAAGAGATATAGAGTAGAAGCAGACAAGGGGACGAGGATAAAGAGAGAACAAGAAAGAAAAAGAGCGATAGATTGGGAGAGAGAGTATGATCAGAAAAAAGAACAACAAAAGTATGGATGGCGCAAGGCTACAAACAAGTCGTTGCTTACATTCTCATTTCGATGGCCAAGTATGCGAAAGAAGATGCGGCAAGGAAGAGGAAGAAGAAGGAGAGGAAGGACAAACATACATAAGATGTTTGCGCATTGTGCTGAGATGGCAGAAAGAGAGAAGATTGAAGGAGCGCCACACAAGGCTGTCATTCCAAGGTGAGCATAAGCATAAGCGTCAACAAATCTAGAATTTTGAATACATATATATATATATATATATATATATATATATATATATATATATATTTACATACGTATAAATGACAGGAGCTTGAATAATATAAGATAAAAGAATCGCAAAATCAAATTGCTTGGGAACGACCAAATTCTTTCTTCGAATATTAAGCCAACAATAATCCTCCTTTAAAGGAGATCGATCACCGAAAAAAAAATTAATGCATGTTCGAATTGCGCTGCGTGAAATTAGAGCGCGTCTATGAGAAAGCGACGGGCGGTGGCAATTTGAAATCTCACATAATTTTTTTTTTCTTTAGATGATCACCGTAAGTAATTAAATTATAATATTTGAAGGCCAGAGACCAAAGATCAAAGATCAAAGGATGCACCTTGATCAGCGGAATCTGCCTGCCCTCGTGAGTGGTGCCGATCGGCTGCACGGAGACGCGCTCCGGATACGTGACGGCCAGGGCGTTCATGTAGTTGATGACGTCAGCGAAGGAGTGATACTCCGCGGTGTTGAAGTCAATCTGAGAGAGAGAGAGATGGAGAGAGGGAAACAGAGAAATGGAGAGAGGTAAAAGAGAGTGAGAGAGATGGAGAGAACGAGAGAAAGTGAGAGCTACTTCTCCCAAAATGCAGAAAAGAGAAAAATTAAACTGAAAAATAAATGCCATTTCACACCTTGCCATCTCGATAGTCCTTCAATCGCTTCTGCGATTTTAGCTTGAGCCTCGCGAGCTTTTGATTCTTGATCACCCTAAATTCGCATTTCCTTTAGAATTCGCATACTTTTTTTGCTTTTCCCAATCAACAATTGTTTCCTTTTTTTTTTTTGTAAGTCAACAATTCTTCTTTTCTTTGTTGATAAGCGACCAATCTCTTTTTTCTTAACCTGCTCTATAAATTCCTACAAGAGCAGCAAGAGCAGCCTTGGGCATGCGTAGTCTAGTAAAGAATGAGAATAGAGAAGGCCTTGTGGCTGTTGTGGCTGTGCATGTGTAGGGTGAGTGTGTGAGAAATCGTAGTGAAGACGACCAGATAAGGCGACAAGGAGGAAGAAGAGTGAAAGCGAGGGGGGGGGGGGTCGCTGCAAGCTTGCATTTTTTGGCCTTCTCTTCACTTTCGCTTTCGTGTCCTCGCTCGTCCCTCTCCCTTTCTGGAATGTCCCCCTCCCCCTTCACTTTCTTCGGTGAAGAGAGCATCCGCTTCCTTCTTTCTTCTTCTTCATCTATTTCGCTCTCATCATCCATAATCACGACAAGCTTTTTCTCCCTCCCTCTCTCTCTCGCTCCCTCTCGCTCTACCTCCCTCCCTCCCTCCCTCCCTCCCTCTCTCTCTCTCTCTCTCGTTCCCTCTCTCTCTCTCTAATGTTTCACTCTCAAACCAGTGTGTCTGTCTCTGCACACCAAAGCGGTTGCTTAACTCACAATCGTTCTGAGTCTCTTTTTCGTCAAGCCTTCTCGCCCTCTTCTTTTCGTATGATCACTCACCTCTCGCTCTCTCTCTCTCTCTTATTCTTTCTTTCTCTTTCTCTCTCTCTCGCTCTGTGATTCGCTGAACGCCGATAATGTATTGGCAGAGTTAGCTGATGCACTCTATCTAATTGTAAGGCGAGACTGAACGATGAAACGCCAATGAGCGAATACAGCCTAATCTTAAACGGTTCTGTCATTTCTTCGATATGAAACCAAATCAACTTCTTGCTTTTGTGATACTGAAACAGAGACACAAAAGCAGAACACAATTGGATGATGAAGCGCATATGATAAAGATGTTCACAGAGCAGCAACAATGATAAGTGATACAATTTGTGTACTTCTGGGTAGCATTGTTAAAATAACGTGATAAACCAGGAACTATCCCCAACTTGATTTGAAATATGCGCTTTTAATAATATTCAAAGAAGAGATAATATGAATAAAAAGAATAATAAGTATATTCTAAAGTGAAAGAATGAAAAAGAAAAAACGGACTTCTCGACATCCTCGATCATGACAGAGTGGTTGACGTTGTGCGCTGCGAGCTCGTCCATCAGCTCCTCTCTCACCTCATCGCGCACCATGACGTGTACCTCGCGGCCAATAGCCTGCGGGCCCTTCCAGAAGTCAATCTGAATGAATGAATGAATGAATGAATCAATTTATTACGGTAATATAGAATTAATGAACGTGATAACGAATAATAAGAAGTATACCAACAAAAACATCTGACATAATTGGGAGATTGAATTATGAAGGGGAAAACAGTTTTGGGAAAAAAATTCCCTTCGAAATTCTTTTTTCTTTTCTTCGAAATTCTTTTTGAGATTTGCGTTTTTTTAAATATTTATTTTGACGTTAAAAAGAAAACCCGAAACATTTTGGATGGCGGTTTTGGGCGAAATGAAGAAAATTTACTGTTTTCAAATTCGCCATACTTTTCTGAGTGCGTTGCATAGTAGTGCTCACGTTATGCGGACGACTTGTCTTAATCATTATTTTATGAAATAAGTCAGGAAACGAAAATTTTAAATTGAAAAGCTTATTTTGCATACGTTGATATGCATGCTTCTTTAGGTGGATATGATTGAGAATAGATAAATGTCCTCATGTCTTCGTGTTGACAGCATATCATAACTTTAGAATCATGCTAATTGTCAGTATTTGGTTACTGCAATATAATGGGAAACTAGGATCAAAAGTGCAATAGAATGTGGCATAATCTTCTTTTTTTTCGCTTAGCAAAAAAAGAACATCAAAATCAATCTGCTTTCAGTATGCCTTATCGTGGCTCGCTGATCAGCTGGCTGGTTGATATCGATAAATGTACGAGTGAATGATAGTGGTGTGTGCATATTCTATACTTACATATCTGTTGATTCAAGCATTTTTTCATCAAAGCTTATGTAAACTTTCGCTCTAGTATACCACCAAATCATTGGGTAAAATTAGCTCTTCATTCGCGTTTTGTCTTCGTGTACATGTGAAGAAAAAATAAAACAAAGAAATCAAAGAATAGGAGCCTCAATAAATTGTGTTCAGCATCAACAACCGCGCTCATTAAGAATATAGATCAAACATGAAATCACAAAGTAAAAAATGATCAGTGACAAATACTCACCCTGTTGTCCCTTTGTAGAGCGTGCAGAAATTCGAGCTGCTCTGGCGACTTTGGCAGCAGTCGAAAGACTGAGAATTGTCTGAAATAGAACAGATATGTATGCAAGAATGTATGTACATACATATGCATGTACTCTTTCTTATTTTTTTTAAATATAATTTTTTCTTCAGTACAATGAATGCAATTTGACAATATTTATTATTAATTTACAAAGATTCGAATACGCACAAAAGTTAAGCAAACAATTTTTTTTTAAATTATACTTCGATTATAAAATTATTTTCGAATATTACAAAGAAATACCTTAGAGCGCATTTAAATGCATATTCGTATAACCGGCTAAAGCAATATCCTACTTGGCCGATGCTGTCGCAAGAAGCAGCGCAGTCGCCACGAGGAGAGCGACGAAGGACGAGGCCGACGTCGGCCATGGCGTGACGAGCATAGAAAAGAGTGAGCAGCGTAAAAAAAGAAGAAGAGGAGGAGTAGGAGGTGCGGCGGCGGGATAACACACACACCGGTACGTGTGTGGGTGTCGCCTGATCCGGCTGGCTGGCTCTGGGTGGGTGGGTGGATAGACGGACCGGCTTTTAGGCTACTTGAGGAGGGATGGGTGGGTTTTTAGGGGGTTTTTTTAAGTTGGTTTTGGGTGTATTAGGCGCTCTCCGGTCCCAGAAGGTCACCCTCGGCGGCTCTTTTGGTCAACGGACGCAGAGAGCGACAGCGACGAGCTGCAGACAGCCCGGTCGACGAAGAGCAAGGAGAAGGAGGCGGAGCTTCCTCTCTTCCTCTCTCTCTCTCTCTCTCTCTCTCTCTCTCTCTCTAGCGCTCTCTATCTCTCCCGCTTCTTTCTCTCTCTCGCTCTCCTGTCTCTGTGTGTTAGGCTGTCTCACCCTCACTCTCCCTATCTTCCCCTTCTCTTTCTCTTTCTCTCTCTCTCTCTCTCTCTCTCTCTCTCTCTCTCTCTTTCTGTTCTCACAGACGTCGCTCGCAGTAGTCAGTCACACTCGTTCGCGATCACTTTCAAAGTTCCGCCCATTTTTCGCGATCTCCCCTTAGGGGCTTGGATCTGTACGCGAAAGATCGATAGGGATAATTCTTGCACTTCTACAAAGACGCAAACACACTCGAGGAGGGAAAGAGGGTGAAATAGAGAGGGAGTTCAGTCAGAGAGCGAGAGAACAAGAGAGAGAGAGAGAAAGAGAGAGAGAAAGAGAGAGAGTGAGAGAGAGAAAGACAGTGATGGAGAAAGATTAAGATAGAGAGGAAGGAGAGTGAGGGGAGAGGCCGACATAGGGATGATCGCGGTGCGCGCTCAAGCACTCCTCTTTGCCTATTCTTACGCACTGTCTCTCCCTCTCCGTCTCTCTCTCTCTCTCGCTCTCTTTCTCTCTCTCCTTCTCCATCTTCACTCCATTCCCATCCACTCATCTCTCTGTCTCCTCTCTCTCAGTCTCAGTATCCCTCTCTCTCGCTCTCTCGCTCTCTCTCTCTCTCTCACTCTCCCTCTCTCTGTTTCTCCCCTCTCTTTAAACTCTTCCTCTTTCCCTTCCCTCTTTCTCTCTCTCTCTCTCTCTCTCTCTCTCTCTCTTCCTCTTCCAAGATCTCCAATGTCCTTCCTCGCTTCATCTCCTCCAGCGTACGCCGCCCATAAGCTGCGCCCCGAAAGGCGCGCATATAACCGGTATCGTTCACTCATACACTCACTCACTCTTTTTCTCTGTTTCTCTCTCTTTCTATCTGTCACTCTCCCTCTTGCACACAGCAAAACTACGGCACAGTTGTTAAGAAGAAAGAGAGAGAGTGAGAGAAAGAGAGAGAAAGAGAGAGAGAGAGAGAGAAAGAGAGAGAGAGAGAGAAACATTGAGAGAGGCTAGTAGATAGGGAGCGAGAGGTGGTGATTGCAGTTACCGAGAGTGAGATGTCCAAACAAAGAAGTAAGCAGTAAGAGTAAGCAATGAGCATATAGTATGAATACATATGTACATATAAGACGATGTCACCTTTAAATTTTTTTAAACATTTGAAATGGCCTTGCCATTAATAACTTACTGTAGGAACAATTGTTAACACGATTATTTGAGTTTTTTACTTTAAAAAACGCTTATTTCACTAGTGACAACACTTTCGTCTATACTGCAGAAGAAAAAAGCGAATTATGTTTGTATCTGAGAATTAAAAATAGGCTTCATGAAGGAAGGGAAACCGATTCTTATACCAACCGCAGTAATTCATCGCATAAGCAAGATTCTGCTTTCCCGTGCGGAACGCGTTTTTTATTGTCGCTCACGATTCCAGCACAACCTGTTCACGTTTCTATGTGTCCGTAGAATGAAATGTGTGTTATGTTTTTTTTGAGCACTTAATTGGCCGCCCTCTCCTCCCGCTCTCTCCTCTCTCTCTCTCTCTCTCTCTCTCTCTCTCTCTCTTTCACTCTCTTTCCCTCTCCGTCTCCATCTCTCTCAGCTGGTCTGAGCACATTCGAAACTCGCCTTCTTGATTTACTTGCGCATTATACCCATAGGCTTTCTCTTTCCTTCTCTCTCTTTCCATCTCCCTCTATATCTCGCGCTCTCTCTCTCTCTCTCTCTCTCTCTCTCTCTCTCTCCTTTTGCACTCCTTGTTCTACGTCTACGCGTTCTTTCCTTCTCTCCTTTTCTACCACGTCAACATGCTTGTCTCGGTCTCTATTCTCTTCCACATACAGCTTGCTATCATTCTTTCTCTCTTCCTTGTACTCTCAATGCTCTCTATCTCCTCCCTCTCTCTCACTGCTTCTCTCTCTCTCTCTACTTCTCTCTCTCTCTACTTCTCTCTCTTTCTCTTTCTCACACTCTCGTTCTCTCTCTCTCTCTCTCTCTCTTCATCTCTTTTGACTCGTTCTCCGTGGTACTCTTTTTTGTTTACATTGCATTTGTTTGATAGCCCCACATCAAAGAAGACAGATTCGGGTCGGCGACTCACTGCGAGTACTTTTCATTCTATTCTACTACATTCCGAGTTAACCCCCCCCCCCCCCTTTCTCTGGTTTTTAATTATTTTACCTTGCAACTCTCATTCGAACCCTCGCTTTATTTTCATTATAGATTTTTATTTATTGAATTTAATTAATTATTTACCTAACTAAATTATTCCTGAATAGTGCTTTAGAGCCAAACGGCCATTAGCAGTCACTTTCCGACGAACAATAAAAGCTAATGCACGTAATATGAAATTACGGTGTAATCACTTTATGCGTTGAAAACATGCGCAAAGGAGGCAAAAGGCACTCACGAATTTTTCAAGTGCTCATGGAAATCTTCCTGGGAAAAATCAAGAAGAATTATTTTTTAATCTTCACCTCCAACATGAATAATTGTCGAGATAACGCGTGGTTGTGTTGTTATGTTGAAGGGCCGATATTATTTAGAAGAATTAATAGAACACATAAGAGTGAGAAGACAGAGTGAATTTGCGATGCGGATGACGGTTCTTCTTGCTCATTGTAATTGAGTACGGTAGCTTCATCCGGTATGATTATCGTAGTGCTTCTTTGATGAGACACTACTGTATGATGCTGCTGCTGTGGGGCGGCTGTCGTCTCGGGAGTCATTTCGGCTTTTTTTGACTCACTCTCTCTCCTGAGCCGGAAGCTGGCGCGGACGGCGAGAACGGCGTCCGCGTCTGAGGCGGCAGCAGCGAGCGCTTCGGAAGCGGAGGAGAAGGCGGCCCGCCGAGTCTTGGCCGTCCTTTTTTTCGTCCGCTCGCACTCTGTCTGCATGCAGCTACGACACACGTGCAGATTGCAGAAGATGTTGACTTCGTTGCTGGAAAAATAAAAGAATCTCATCCGTTATGATATGTTGTGTAGATTCGAACTTCTTTTAAACTTATTATGGAAATTATTTGGAATCGGCCCCTGGGGAAATTATTTGGAATCGGCCCCCATACCTCGTGGGAAACGCCCACGCTTTGATGTGATTGAGAAAGAGAGTCGTGTCTGGTGGCTTGCGAGAGACGCGAAAGTCGGTCCAGACGTCTCCTGAATGGCGAAATAGAAGATGGCTAAATAGTTTTTTTTAAATCACACCTAAACGATTACACGATCAAGGGATGAAATAAATAGTCCTCTAATAAACCAGCATATTATTTTGATTCGCTTGATTACTATAATCCTCTTTATTTTATTAATTTAGAAATATTTGCCCAATCAATCTCCACATGCCTGCAATCTGCAATGAACACCCGCTTTCGTCCGCGAGCTCGAGCGACGACTTCCCGTCGGTGGCCCAGCACCGGCCGAGGCGAGCAGACGTTCCGGGCGTTATCACGCGCACCGAATAGCTCTATGGAATAAAGGAACACGAAACTCAACCGTATTATCAATTCGAATAGTTCTGACTATTCTAATCACGTCTGGACACGAATGCGCCCTTTTCACCTCTGTAGAAAGATTCCCCGGATGGCTCGTTTAAAGAATATACAAAATATTGCCAGACTCACGACTCGATCTCCAACGGCGAGGGGCCGCTTGAGAACGGGCGAATCCGGCAAGATGCCATCCAGGACGGCGACCTCAAGAACATTATTTGTTTTAAAAAATAGAATAAATATTCTATTCTAAACTTATACTTTTCTCACCTGGAAAGCGATATATTAATATGTGCGTACTTTTCATAGTGCCTAAATATGAAAAAAATTTTCCTACGATTCGAATCTGCTCTGTATACAGACGCGTTATCCATTGCGACGCACGGCAAACAGTCTTTCAACCCCTATTGTGTGAAGATGAGCGGTGCAATCCTCATAGCTAATAGCAATTTTCTTCATCGCTTGACCGTTCAACGCTTTACGGTCCTAGGGGTGCGGCTAAATTGTGTACAGCCGACCAATTTTTTCGTACTCCGAGATTTCACATTTGAACGTTCCGAAAAAGTTTCAAACAATAAACGTAAAAGTTTCGACCATGGCAGGATTCGAACCTGCAATCTTCTGCTCCGTAGGCAGACGCGTTATCCATTGCGCCACACGGCCATAGTCTCAATTCAATTACCGCTACTCTATGTCCCCATATTGAGTGCATATTTATTTTAAAAAAAAAAAATTCTCCTCTAATTGTAAACGTTTGTACGAAGTGACAATAGTGACACATTCATATCCTATTTTTTCTTCAAAATCCATTTGTTTCAAGCAGTGAGTGTAAAAGTTTTCGACCATGGCAGGATTCGAACCTGCAATCTTCTGCTCCGTAGGCAGACGCGTTATCCATTGCGCCACACGGCCATGGACTCAGTTCAATTACCGCTACTCTATGTCCCCATATTGAGTGCATATTTATTTAAAAAAAAAAATAAATAAATTCTCCTCTAATTGTAAACGTTTGTACGAAGTGACAATAGTGACACATTCATATCTTATTTTTTCTTCAAAATCCATTTGTTTCAAGCAGTGAGTGTAAAAGTTTTCGACCATGGCAGGATTCGAACCTGCAATCTTCTGCTCCGTAGGCAGACGCGTTATCCATTGCGCCACACGGCCATGCTTTTCCTGATTTTATCGTACCTGTTATGCCTTGTGCTGTGATGATCAACCATAAATAGGCGAGAAATAGGTGCGGGCAGCTCAAGTTCGCTACCCCGAAATAGCACGTCACTTTTTAGTGCCTTTTATTAGCAGAGAATAATGATCTATTTGGATGAAGTTGTTTTCAGTCTTCCCGTTCATTCACTTTGCTTGTCAGTGAGTGACAGGTGCTGGAACCTGAGAGAGTCATTCGATTTTTTTTCTCTCACAATCTTTACCTGCTGTCCTTCATCTTTCCCATTATCACCTTCTCCCCCAGCCAAGGAAAGGAGCAACACTATAGCGTTTCTCTACACCCGTTCATTGCAGCTCTCGCGGGATGATGTTTTTAAAAGCCTCTGGCAGGAAGGCTTCTGGCATAGACGATGAGCAATATCCGAAGTAGTCTAGTGATCATGATTTGCGGCTCTTACCCGCAACGCCCGGGTTCGATTGCCGGCAAACTTTTGTCAATTTTCTACTTTTCAGAAATTTCCATTTTTAAAGATTATCCTCCACTTCTATCCAATTTACTTAAAATTACTTTGATCGTGCCTAAATTTGATTTAACGTTTTAGTTGATGAAGCACAGATAACTCGAAATAAGGCAATATCAAATATAAGTAATTCATTTTTGCCGTTCCATGTTCTTGAGAAAAATATGAAGAAAAAAAAATATATATATATGTATATTCAATCCATTAATTAATTGCTAATTGTTAGACTAACTAAATAGATGCCAAACATAGCTCCAGCCATAATTCATATCAAGCATTCGTGCTTTGATTTTAAAAGTGTATTATGATAGGCTAATAACCTCATATTTTATACTAGCTGGCGCCGCGGTTACGGTGGCCGTCGTCGTGGACACGGCGCTGTCGATGGTAACACCGCCAAAGTTTACTGTTACTTGGCTACTGCAAAGCAAAGTACAACATTTTCGTTCCTGTTACATATCGTGGCGCGAACGTTGTTTCTAAATCGGTTCTATTTAGCTTCTATGCAACCGATATTTTTTTTAATTGCTTTATGCGAATATCATAAGAATTCTTTTTTTAAAATAAACTTATTATTATTTCGCATTTTTTTTACTTAAAAATATAACAAATATATAAATTAAATGTTTCCCTGCCTCTTCGGCTGCGCTGGGATGCAAGTGAGCAGAAATCGCTTGTCGCCCTGGCCCGCCTGGAACGTCCGCCCGGCCTGGACGACAATCTCATTCTCGTAGTTTCCTTCATCATTGTGGCGCGTCTCGCAGCCGGTGAGCGGAATCTAAAAGAAAAGAAAAAGAGATTTTTTAATTTTAAAAATTGGACTTAATTTTTTTACAACTTGGTGACACTGTACATACATTGAAATTCTATTATTTCTACTTGTATTATTTTTTCTATTTTGCAATTGAACGACGAGCTATTTATTATCTCATGTTTGTGCCGGCCCTTTGAAATATCTTATTTCATGTACGATAAATGAATAAATAAATATAGCCATAGTAATAATCCGCTGTTCCGAGATAAAGGATTGATATTAGACATTTTATTGCGCAAAATTTACATGCCTTATGGTCTGGGATATTTTCGTCTCATCCTTACATTTGCAAGTTCGTTTATCCTCAATGATTAAAATGTTAGAAAGAATTAATACTCCATTGCATTATTTTTGTTTTCGATCTGGATTTCAGCCTCCATTCCTTCATATGGCTTCTCATGCATGTGTATTTCATGTTTTATTTTTCTCACACTCTCTTTTTTCTAGTTTTTTTTTCTCTTCTCTTTTCCTCATCTTTTTCTTTCTCTATCTCTATGTCCCACTTGGCTCACTCCTCTGCATCTGAATAACTGTAGTGTATATGTGTTTTGTTTTTTCTGCACATTGTTTGGAAGTTTGAAAAATTGACAAGTAGCTTTTTGTACTGACATCTGGGAGGCATTGAAAGAGAAAAATAATAAAACAAGAGAGAGAGACAGACGAAGAGAGAGAGAGAGAGAGAGAGTGTGAAAGAGAGTGAGAAAGTGCGATACGGAGAGAGGAAAGGGAAAAAGGAAGGATTGTATTTGCAAGGAGAGTGCGCAAAAAGGACTAGACCCTGGGGGACGCAGGGAAAGTGACCAAAAGCAAGTAGCAAAAGTCGCCTTTTCCTTTCCTCTCCCGTGGCACCGGTAAGTGGACCTGTTCTAGGCATGCAACAGACAGATGTAGCTTCTCGGAGACAGAGAGAAAGATAGAGAGAGAGAGAGAGAGAGAGAGAGAGAGAGACCGAGTGGTGAGACATATTTTACAGACACGGACACTTCGTTTTTCACGCTTGTTATCGTTGCTGGACTTACATATGTAGTTGGATCATCCGGACCTCATCCAACACAGGAAAATACTTTCTTACACTTTATCTTCGCTCTGCACAGCTCTATTATAAAGCCAGTTCCAGAACAACAATTTTTGAGTCTTTTAGCGAAAATATTCAAGTTACATGCGTATGTACATTGGACCACAGCCAGTACTAAAGTTCCAGATCTGCTGAATCGAAACTGCATCCGCCCCACTGATTTTGAGATTCGCTAGAATAAGAAAAGGGGTCCAGAAAGCCCCTTTGAACAACCTTATTGAATGAAAAAAAAAATTTAGGATTGAGTAAAAATCAGCTCAAGAGAAAGAGGACCTAGAAGAAGAGTGCATACATGAGAAGGTCTTCAACTTTTTCTTTCAACGCGAGTAATTGCCCTGGCAGCTGGTACTAAGAAAGTACTAAGAAAGTGTGCAGTCTGAGAAGATCCCCACGTTCTCTCTTTCACCCTTCACCTGCTGAGACTATGCACATTACAGTTCGACAGCTATCCTCCTGCCTATAACTAGCTTCTCTCACCTGGTTATGAGGCAGAGGGCGAGGAAAAGAGAGAGAGAGACAGAGAAACAGAAAGAGAGAGAGAGAGAGAGATGGAGATTGAGAGAGAAAGAGAGAGGCAGAGATCCAGAAAGACTGACGAATTGAAAAAAAAGAAGACTGCCATCATGAACTCCATAATGCACTCTTCACCACTTTTTACCATCCCGACTTTTTCTGCCTCACATCAAACAATTAACTACTTAATTTAACCGAAATCTTGAAGGCGACATTCTCCATTAGATTAGCCTGTTCACTCTCTCACTCACTCGTTCTCTCTCTCTCTTCTCTCAATAACTCTCTCTCGCTTATTCTCTCTCTAACTCTCTCTCTCTCTCGCTCTCCCTCCCTCGTTTATCCTTCAAATAATTGAAGAAAATGCAGATGGGTCCGGCTGTGTCACCTTGAGCTACAAAACAGACGGGAGACTCGCTCGAACGAAGAAGCGCAGCGAAGCAAAAGAGACAAGTCACTACATCCACTTAGTCATATGAAGACTCGATTGATGGAGAGAGAGTGAGAGCGAGATAGTGAGGGAGAGAGAGAGGTAGGAGAGAAAGAGGGATAAGAGAAAGAGAGTGGGAGAGAGAGACAGAAAGAAACTGTGGTACAAAAGAGAGATAAAGATTTAAAAAATAGCCTACCGTTAGAAGGAGAGATTCTAGTTCTATAAGACAAAAACAAATCTGAACGAACGAGCAAAGGTAAAGTAAGACGTGTCGAACTGTCCACAACAGTGAATTGGAAAAGAAAGGAAATAGCAAAATTAATGCAATGAAATACGGCAAGCTAGGCAAGTATTTGAAAGCGAAGACATGACCGTATAATTTGCATGAATATTAAACATAATTATGACTCTTCGAATACATTGTAAAATAATTATGAGTATTTCGTGAATAGTTAAAATTTATACGAATATTTAAATTTTAATGTAGACAAAAAAATGATGAATAATATGGCGACTTAAAAAAAAATTAATTAAAATATAATCGCATTTAAATGTATACTAAAATGATAATGAATATATATAATTCGGCCGACCTTGAGCACATAGAAGCTCCTCGGCTGGACGGCGCCGTCTGCGTAGATGCAGTTGGGCGTGCCCTTCTCCGTGTAGATCAGGCCCGAGAAGGTGGCGTTGAAGCGAATCTTCAGCACGAAATCACTCTGAATCAAGAGAGAGAGAGAGAGAGAGAGAGAGAGAGAGAGAGAGCAAATCATTCTATGCTATGAGCTAGATATTTTCGAATAAGCTGAACAACTACATATAATTCATATAATAGATAAATACATGTTATTTTTCTTTTTCTTTTCAGAGAACTGCTTGCCTCTTTCCAGCTCTACTTCTGATCATTTCCAGTGTGACAGACAGGCTTTCTCATTGGATGTTGGAGATTATTGAAACCCTATTCTTTTTTTAACTAATTGCAAGTGGAATATCAAAACGGTGAAAGCGGAAGCGTGTGAAAATAAGTGGAAATTAATGGAGGATAAGAGAGATAGAGAGAAAGTCCGAGATAGATTGAGAGAGCGAGCGAAGAGAGAGAGACGGAGAGAGAGATAGAGAGAGAAAGATAGAGAAATAGAGAGAGAACAGTAAAGAAGGAGAATGAGAGCGGGAAAAGAGATATGCCCGCTGAACGATGGAATAGCAGAGTTGGTCACGGGAGAATTAGCCGTTTCTACTCGGAAGACGCCAAGGACGCCGAGCGGTGGGCATTGTTGAAGAAAGGGACACGAATTATAGGATTGTGATTGAGAGGGGGGACAGAGAGAGAGAGAAAGAGAGATAAAGAGAGAGAGATATATAGAGAGGCAGAGAGACAGAGACAGAGACAGATAGAGAGAGAGATATATATATAGAGAGGCAGAGAGACAGAGACAGAGACAGATAGAGAGAGAGAGAGAGAAGAGAGAGAGACACGAAAGAGAGAGACGAGAGAGAGAAACACGAGAAAGAGAGCAGGATAATTATGCACAGGTCGCCCGCTCACATGTTGACATCGAGAGCACCGGAAACACTAGTTTCATCTGGCAATGCTATGTGAATATGGAAAGTTCATTGTTAAAGAAGTTCTCTGTTAATCGTGCGAGCGAGAAGAGAGTGAGAGTTAGAGAGAGAGAGAGAGAGAGAGAGAGATGAGGGAAAAAATATTCGGGAAAAGATAATAGAGCTAGATATCTAGCAAAAGAAAGTCTAAAAAATGAAACGTTCCTGTTCCAGAACAAAAGCCCACACCGTTGATCACCTTCAGATCCTCAAACCCTCCCCCCTAATTATATCGTTCCTAGTCTCAAAATTACAAAATTTCTATGAAATATAACCTTTATTGGGCGTACATTGAGCATGAAACATGACAAGATGACTAAAGCAAGTTGAGCACAGCTGATTCATATAAAATTTGGTGCCAAAATATAAATATAGACTAAGTAATATTCTAAATTCAGAGATAATCAATCTGTTCGTGGTTTTGATGGCGATGGGGATCACAAGCAGTCAGTCTATTCATGATAATCTACCGTATCATTATAGGGTATCCACACACTCGCGCGTATTTTATATAACGATGAGACTACCTCACATCCGATAACAGAGATATGATTCACAACAACCTGACCTTATCGCATGAGATGGACGTCTGCAGGATGGCAGGCAGAAGAAGATTCTGACCTCGGGCGAGGCATAAAATGGCGGGAAAATAAAATAGCAATTTTGGCACGGAGCCAAGAAGAGAAAGCCGACGGCGGTGGCCGGTGGTGGCCGCCACACAAGGCGTGATCATGCGGTTGAAGAGAGTAGTTGAGGGGGGACGATGAGAGTCTAGGAGTTTGGGGTACAGGAGAAGGAGGTAATGTTGGAGGGCTGACGAGATATAGAAGAGCTCTTCGGGGAAGTGGAAAGAGTAGATCAGAGCAGCATCAAGACTAGGGATGATGGCAGAGTAGAAGATTTGATTGGATCAAGTGACTACAGCCGAATTATGCCACAGGGTTGGAGAGGAGAGAAGAGACACGAAGAAGCAGCGGGGCGAACAAGTCGCGCGCAGAAATGAATAGGAGGAGGAGAGGGAAGGAGTGAGAGAGAGAGGGCGAGAGAGAGAGAGAGAGAGAGAAATAGAGAAAAGGGACTGTCGCTGGTACAGAAACGATGAATAGCGCATGCAGAACTAGCCAAGCAGAGAGTGAACAGAAAGGAGAGAGAACTAGTAATGACAAGGTATGAGAAGGGCAATGCTTAAGTAGAGAGTGAGAAAGAGAGGGAGAAAGAGAGGGAGAGAGAGAGAGAGAGAGAGAGAGAGAGAGGTAATAGGGAAATAGGCGGAGACTAGTGGCGCAAAGAGTAGACTAGGTCGGTCGGAAGGGTGAAGATGGGTAGCATCTGACAAGTGAGAGTAAGGAAGGAAGGTAGCATCTTCAGAAAAAGTCAAGAGATGCCAACAATGAAGGGGCAATCAAATATGGCTGCGGGTTCACTGAGAGGAAGAGAGAGAGAGAGAGAGAGAGAGAGAGAGTTAGAGAGAGACAGAGAGAAAGAGAAAGGAAAAATGAAACAAGGGACAGTAGAAAGTGGCCTGCCATACGTAATATGCATATGTATATGCGCAATCATAATACAGAACCACTCGACAAATCTAGCACGGTCTGTATGTGTCCTCCAATGGCAACACAATAACAAAATAACGTCTCATACGAATGAAAGGGGAGGGACGGATCAAACAGATGAAACATCATATTTCTACTGAACTTGTGATCGAGTTTCAAAGAAGCTCAAGTAAGGTAGGTAATAAAATACGGGATTGATGCAACTGTAAAAAAATAGCAAATACATATTCGATATGACGGATGCGTGATTACTGTAATAGATGACGGCTTCAAGGGGATACTGTAGAAGCGATATCCGAATCAAGGGAATACTGTAGCTCTGCCAATCACAGCTTCTCCGGTCGCGGAATCGCACGGAGCAGACGCATCTCCGACTGATCCGTGCGGACCGGGAGCATCTGGTTGTAGTGGTACTGGACGAGGTCGACCACTGACTCGAACTGTTGCTCCTAAAGAGAGAGAGAGAGAGAGAGAGAGAGAGAGAGAGAGACAGACAGAGAGACAGAGAGAGAGCGAAAAGACAGAGAGGGAGAGAACGCGAGAAAGCGAAGGGGAGAGAGAGACGAAGAAAGCGATCGAATTTAATCTTTGCTTCGATTATTTCAAACGTGTACACTCAAATATTAATAAAAAAAATTACCACGGATTCTTATATTATGCTAAATATGATAAGAATAATTCTTAAGAATAATTTCGAAAAGACGGCCGGGGACAAGAACGGACCCTCGAGTACACGCATTTGTTGCCCTCGATCTGGATGAGAACGTGCTGAGTGCAGATACGGTCACTGCCAGTGAGAATCACCTGTACAAAGGAGCCGGATCATAATTAGCGGAGAATAGAATGTTTGGTGAGTTTTCCTTTTTATCAAATTCTAGAGTTTTATATTGAAAATTTTATATCTTCCCGCCAAGGATACATTCAAATATCCTACTTTTTCAGGTTGAACATTAAAAACCGACATGGCCACTCTGAGTGTTGCTCTCGCGGATGAGGAAGTCGCCCTCTCGTTTAATACGACGCTCAGCCTCGGCGCGTGTGATGGCGCCGTGATACCTAGAATGGAAGCATCTTTTTTTATCCTGTAAAAAATTAAAAAAGAATCTAGTAATGTTCCCCGCTCTTATAATAAAAATAACCATTCAGCGGAATTTCAAAACAAGTCAAAACATGTCTGCCTTACTATTATCGGTAGATTCTCGTATGGCACCCGTGAAGAAATAGAGTAAACAAAACAAAAAGCAAAAACTACAAGTTACCGTACCAAATCTGGTGTTCCAGGTTGGAGCGCGCGTTCTTAGGGCGAGGCGCAGAGTCCAGGGTCACTGAAACGGAAAGAAGGAAATTAACCAAGAATCCAATGATATCAGAATATTTGAACATAAGACTTCAATGAAAGTACTGTAAGAATAACTCGTAAATGGTCCTTTTGTCCTTTGGATCTCTTTTGAATATATATCATTCTCATTCCCCATGGTACAAAATACAGTAAATCTCTAGTAAAGATTACAATCCGCGTGGCACAAAATACAGTAAATTTCTAGTAAAGATTAAACCATATTTAGCGCAATCCAACCTTGTGGTACTAAATACATTAACCTGCAAAAAAATTAAACGAATTTAGATCCAACCTTCTGGTGCCCGAATCCTCTCAGAGTGTTGCGAGATTGCCGTGTGCACGCACTGCAGGACACGTTCCATCTGAAGGAAAAAAGATGAACAATTTCTTTTGCGAAATAATAAACTTATTATTATTTCGCAAAAGATTTATTTTTTTTTACTTAAAAATATAACAAATATATAAATTAAATGTTTCCCTGCCTCTTCGGCTGCGCTGGGATGCAAGTGAGCAGAAATCGCTTGTCGCCCTGGCCCGCCTGGAACGTCCGCCCGGCCTGGACGACAATCTCATTCTCGTAGTTTCCTTCATCATTGTGGCGCGTCTCGCAGCCGGTGAGCGGAATCTAAAAGAAAAGAAAAAGAGATTTTTTAATTTTAAAAATTGGACTTAATTTTTTTACAACTTGGTGACACTGTACATACATTGAAATTCTATTATTTCTACTTGTATTATTTTTTCTATTTTGCAATTGAACGACGAGCTATTTATTATCTCATGTTTGTGCCGGCCCTTTGAAATATCTTATTTCATGTACGATAAATGAATAAATAAATATAGCCATAGTAATAATCCGCTGTTCCGAGATAAAGGATTGATATTAGACATTTTATTGCGCAAAATTTACATGCCTTATGGTCTGGGATATTTTCGTCTCATCCTTACATTTGCAAGTTCGTTTATCCTCAATGATTAAAATGTTAGAAAGAATTAATACTCCATTGCATTATTTTTGTTTTCGATCTGGATTTCAGCCTCCATTCCTTCATATGGCTTCTCATGCATGTGTATTTCATGTTTTATTTTTCTCACACTCTCTTTTTTCTAGTTTTTTTTTCTCTTCTCTTTTCCTCATCTTTTTCTTTCTCTATCTCTATGTCCCACTTGGCTCACTCCTCTGCATCTGAATAACTGTAGTGTATATGTGTTTTGTTTTTTCTGCACATTGTTTGGAAGTTTGAAAAATTGACAAGTAGCTTTTTGTACTGACATCTGGGAGGCATTGAAAGAGAAAAATAATAAAACAAGAGAGAGAGACAGACGAAGAGAGAGAGAGAGAGAGAGAGAGAGAGAGAGTGTGAAAGAGAGTGAGAAAGTGCGATACGGAGAGAGGAAAGGGAAAAAGGAAGGATTGTATTTGCAAGGAGAGTGCGCAAAAAGGACTAGACCCTGGGGGACGCAGGGAAAGTGACCAAAAGCAAGTAGCAAAAGTCGCCTTTTCCTTTCCTCTCCCGGTGGCACCGGTAAGTGGACCTGTTCTAGGCATGCAACAGACAGATGTAGCTTCTCGGAGACAGAGAGAAAGATAGAGAGAGAGAGAGAGAGAGAGAGAGAGAGAGACCGAGTGGTGAGACATATTTTACAGACACGGACACTTCGTTTTTCACGCTTGTTATCGTTGCTGGACTTACATATGTAGTTGGATCATCCGGACCTCATCCAACACAGGAAAATACTTTCTTACACTTTATCTTCGCTCTGCACAGCTCTATTATAAAGCTAGTTCCAGAACAACAATTTTTGAGTCTTTTAGCGAAAATATTCAAGTTACATGCGTATGTACATTGGACCACAGCCAGTACTAAAGTTCCAGATCTGCTGAATCGAAACTGCATCCGCCCCACTGATTTTGAGATTCGCTAGAATAAGAAAAGGGGTCCAGAAAGCCCCTTTGAACAACCTTATTGAATGAAAAAATAATAATTTAGGATTGAGTAAAAATCAGCTCAAGAGAAAGAGGACCTAGAAGAAGAGTGCATACATGAGAAGGTCTTCAACTTTTTCTTTCAACGCGAGTAATTGCCCTGGCAGCTGGTACTAAGAAAGTACTAAGAAAGTGTGCAGTCTGAGAAGATCCCCACGTTCTCTCTTTCACCCTTCACCTGCTGAGACTATGCACATTACAGTTCGACAGCTATCCTCCTGCCTATAACTAGCTTCTCTCACCTGGTTATGAGGCAGAGGGCGAGGAAAAGAGAGAGAGAGACAGAGAAACAGAAAGAGAGAGAGAGAGAGAGATGGAGATTGAGAGAGAAAGAGAGAGGCAGAGATCCAGAAAGACTGACGAATTGAAAAAAAAGAAGACTGCCATCATGAACTCCATAATGCACTCTTCACCACTTTTTACCATCCCGACTTTTTCTGCCTCACATCAAACAATTAACTACTTAATTTAACCGAAATCTTGAAGGCGACATTCTCCATTAGATTAGCCTGTTCACTCTCTCACTCACTCGTTCTCTCTCTCTCTTCTCTCAATAACTCTCTCTCGCTTATTCTCTCTCTAACTCTCTCTCTCTCTCTCGCTCTTCCTCCCTCGTTTATCCTTCAAATAATTGAAGAAAATGCAGATGGGTCCGGCTGTGTCACCTTGAGCTACAAAACAGACGGGAGACTCGCTCGAACGAAGAAGCGCAGCGAAGCAAAAGAGACAAGTCACTACATCCACTTAGTCATATGAAGACTCGATTGATGGAGAGAGAGTGAGAGCGAGATAGTGAGGGAGAGAGAGAGGTAGGAGAGAAAGAGGGATAAGAGAAAGAGAGTGGGAGAGAGAGACAGAAAGAAACTGTGGTACAAAAGAGAGATAAAGATTTAAAAAATAGCCTACCGTTAGAAGGAGAGATTCTAGTTCTATAAGACAAAAACAAATCTGAACGAACGAGCAAAGGTAAAGTAAGACGTGTCGAACTGTCCACAACAGTGAATTGGAAAAGAAAGGAAATAGCAAAATTAATGCAATGAAATACGGCAAGCTAGGCAAGTATTTGAAAGCGAAGACATGACCGTATAATTTGCATGAATATTAAACATAATTATGACTCTTCGAATACATTGTAAAATAATTATGAGTATTTCGTGAATAGTTAAAATTTATACGAATATTTAAATTTTAATGTAGACAAAAAAATGATGAATAATATGGCGACTTAAAAAAAAATTAATTAAAATATAATCGCATTTAAATGTATACTAAAATGATAATGAATATATATAATTCGGCCGACCTTGAGCACATAGAAGCTCCTCGGCTGGACGGCGCCGTCTGCGTAGATGCAGTTGGGCGTGCCCTTCTCCGTGTAGATCAGGCCCGAGAAGGTGGCGTTGAAGCGAATCTTCAGCACGAAATCACATGAATCAAGAGAGAGAGAGAGAGAGAGAGAGAGAGAGAGAGAGAGCAAATCATTCTATGCTATGAGCTAGATATTTTCGAATAAGCTGAACAACTACATATAATTCATATAATAGATAAATACATGTTATTTTTCTTTTTCTTTTCAGAGAACTGCTTGCCTCTTTCCAGCTCTACTTCTGATCATTTCCAGTGTGACAGACAGGCTTTCTCATTGGATGTTGGAGATTATTGAAACCCTATTCTTTTTTTAACTAATTGCAAGTGGAATATCAAAACGGTGAAAGCGGAAGCGTGTGAAAATAAGTGGAAATTAATGGAGGATAAGAGAGATAGAGAGAAAGTCCGAGATAGATTGAGAGAGCGAGCGAAGAGAGAGAGACGGAGAGAGAGATAGAGAGAGAAAGATAGAGAAATAGAGAGAGAACAGTAAAGAAGGAGAATGAGAGCGGGAAAAGAGATATGCCCGCTGAACGATGGAATAGCAGAGTTGGTCACGGGAGAATTAGCCGTTTCTACTCGGAAGACGCCAAGGACGCCGAGCGGTGGGCATTGTTGAAGAAAGGGACACGAATTATAGGATTGTGATTGAGAGGGGGGACAGAGAGAGAGATAAAGAGAGAGAGATATATAGAGAGGCAGAGAGACAGAGACAGAGACAGATAGAGAGAGAGAGATATATATAGAGAGGCAGAGAGACAGAGACAGAGACAGATAGAGAGAGAGAGAGAGAAGAGAGAGAGACACGAAAGAGAGAGACGAGAGAGAGAAACACGAGAAAGAGAGCAGGATAATTATGCACAGGTCGCCCGCTCACATGTTGACATCGAGAGCACCGGAAACACTAGTTTCATCTGGCAATGCTATGTGAATATGGAAAGTTCATTGTTAAAGAAGTTCTCTGTTAATCGTGCGAGCGAGAAGAGAGTGAGAGTTAGAGAGAGAGAGAGAGAGAGAGAGAGATGAGGGAAAAAATATTCGGGAAAAGATAATAGAGCTAGATATCTAGCAAAAGAAAGTCTAAAAAATGAAACGTTCCTGTTCCAGAACAAAAGCCCACACCGTTGATCACCTTCAGATCCTCAAACCCTCCCCCCTAATTATATCGTTCCTAGTCTCAAAATTACAAAATTTCTATGAAATATAACCTTTATTGGGCGTACATTGAGCATGAAACATGACAAGATGACTAAAGCAAGTTGAGCACAGCTGATTCATATAAAATTTGGTGCCAAAATATAAATATAGACTAAGTAATATTCTAAATTCAGAGATAATCAATCTGTTCGTGGTTTTGATGGCGATGGGGATCACAAGCAGTCAGTCTATTCATGATAATCTACCGTATCATTATAGGGTATCCACACACTCGCGCGTATTTTATATAACGATGAGACTACCTCACATCCGATAACAGAGATATGATTCACAACAACCTGACCTTATCGCATGAGATGGACGTCTGCAGGATGGCAGGCAGAAGAAGATTCTGACCTCGGGCGAGGCATAAAATGGCGGGAAAATAAAATAGCAATTTTGGCACGGAGCCAAGAAGAGAAAGCCGACGGCGGTGGCCGGTGGTGGCCGCCACACAAGGCGTGATCATGCGGTTGAAGAGAGTAGTTGAGGGGGGACGATGAGAGTCTAGGAGTTTGGGGTACAGGAGAAGGAGGTAATGTTGGAGGGCTGACGAGATATAGAAGAGCTCTTCGGGGAAGTGGAAAGAGTAGATCAGAGCAGCATCAAGACTAGGGATGATGGCAGAGTAGAAGATTTGATTGGATCAAGTGACTACAGCCGAATTATGCCACAGGGTTGGAGAGGAGAGAAGAGACACGAAGAAGCAGCGGGGCGAACAAGTCGCGCGCAGAAATGAATAGGAGGAGGAGAGGGAAGGAGTGAGAGAGAGAGGGCGAGAGAGAGAGAGAGAGAGAGAAATAGAGAAAAGGGACTGTCGCTGGTACAGAAACGATGAATAGCGCATGCAGAACTAGCCAAGCAGAGAGTGAACAGAAAGGAGAGAGAACTAGTAATGACAAGGTATGAGAAGGGCAATGCTTAAGTAGAGAGTGAGAAAGAGAGGGAGAAAGAGAGGGAGAGAGAGAGAGAGAGAGAGAGAGAGAGAGGTAATAGGGAAATAGGCGGAGACTAGTGGCGCAAAGAGTAGACTAGGTCGGTCGGAAGGGTGAAGATGGGTAGCATCTGACAAGTGAGAGTAAGGAAGGAAGGTAGCATCTTCAGAAAAAGTCAAGAGATGCCAACAATGAAGGGGCAATCAAATATGGCTGCGGGTTCACTGAGAGGAAGAGAGAGAGAGAGAGAGAGAGAGAGAGAGAGAGAGAGAGAGTTAGAGAGAGACAGAGAGAAAGAGAAAGGAAAAATGAAACAAGGGACAGTAGAAAGTGGCCTGCCATACGTAATATGCATATGTATATGCGCAATCATAATACAGAACCACTCGACAAATCTAGCACGGTCTGTATGTGTCCTCCAATGGCAACACAATAACAAAATAACGTCTCATACGAATGAAAGGGGAGGGACGGATCAAACAGATGAAACATCATATTTCTACTGAACTTGTGATCGAGTTTCAAAGAAGCTCAAGTAAGGTAGGTAATAAAATACGGGATTGATGCAACTGTAAAAAAATAGCAAATACATATTCGATATGACGGATGCGTGATTACTGTAATAGATGACGGCTTCAAGGGGATACTGTAGAAGCGATATCCGAATCAAGGGAATACTGTAGCTCTGCCAATCACAGCTTCTCCGGTCGCGGAATCGCACGGAGCAGACGCATCTCCGACTGATCCGTGCGGACCGGGAGCATCTGGTTGTAGTGGTACTGGACGAGGTCGACCACTGACTCGAACTGTTGCTCCTAAAGAGAGAGAGAGAGAGAGAGAGAGAGAGAGAGAGAGAGAGACAGACAGAGAGACAGAGAGAGAGCGAAAAGACAGAGAGGGAGAGAACGCGAGAAAGCGAAGGGGAGAGAGAGACGAAGAAAGCGATCGAATTTAATCTTTGCTTCGATTATTTCAAACGTGTACACTCAAATATTAATAAAAAAAATTACCACGGATTCTTATATTATGCTAAATATGATAAGAATAATTCTTAAGAATAATTTCGAAAAGACGGCCGGGGACAAGAACGGACCCTCGAGTACACGCATTTGTTGCCCTCGATCTGGATGAGAACGTGCTGAGTGCAGATACGGTCACTGCCAGTGAGAATCACCTGTACAAAGGAGCCGGATCATAATTAGCGGAGAATAGAATGTTTGGTGAGTTTTCCTTTTTATCAAATTCTAGAGTTTTATATTGAAAATTTTATATCTTCCCGCCAAGGATACATTCAAATATCCTACTTTTTCAGGTTGAACATTAAAAACCGACATGGCCACTCTGAGTGTTGCTCTCGCGGATGAGGAAGTCGCCCTCTCGTTTAATACGACGCTCAGCCTCGGCGCGTGTGATGGCGCCGTGATACCTAGAATGGAAGCATCTTTTTTTATCCTGTAAAAAATTAAAAAAGAATCTAGTAATGTTCCCCGCTCTTATAATAAAAATAACCATTCAGCGGAATTTCAAAACAAGTCAAAACATGTCTGCCTTACTATTATCGGTAGATTCTCGTATGGCACCCGTGAAGAAATAGAGTAAACAAAACAAAAAGCAAAAACTACAAGTTACCGTACCAAATCTGGTGTTCCAGGTTGGAGCGCGCGTTCTTAGGGCGAGGCGCAGAGTCCAGGGTCACTGAAACGGAAAGAAGGAAATTAACCAAGAATCCAATGATATCAGAATATTTGAACATAAGACTTCAATGAAAGTACTGTAAGAATAACTCGTAAATGGTCCTTTTGTCCTTTGGATCTCTTTTGAATATATATCATTCTCATTCCCCATGGTACAAAATACAGTAAATCTCTAGTAAAGATTACAATCCGCGTGGCACAAAATACAGTAAATTTCTAGTAAAGATTAAACCATATTTAGCGCAATCCAACCTTGTGGTACTAAATACATTAACCTGCAAAAAAATTAAACGAATTTAGATCCAACCTTCTGGTGCCCGAATCCTCTCAGAGTGTTGCGAGATTGCCGTGTGCACGCACTGCAGGACACGTTCCATCTGAAGGAAAAAAGATGAACAATTTCGGAGGTTCAAAACTTATTTTCACATATTTGAAGTTAGACACCTTCGGATTTTTATTGTACTGACAATAGAGAGATAATGACAGCTTCGTTCTTGACTTTACATACCGTACACAACAATACCGTATACTTTTCTATTCATAGAAGAGCGCTACAGTTAGAAGGCTTGCGGCACCCTTTAAATAAAAATTTAAAAAAAAACCAAGCTTAAGGAGTCACGCGCATTAGAATCGCCATGTTGAAATGTAATAACGGATGCTTATGTTAAGAGAGCGCTGTCTTTGCAGGGGTATATAAACTCGAAGAAATACGGCACTTTCTGAAGATAGCATGCGGTCTGCACTCCAAATAATCTTGTTGGTGCAATCATTCAATCAATAAGTTCTGCATTATTACCACTATGGAGATAAACAAACAACTGCGCAATTATAACTTTAAAAACTCTTGAGTTCAACGTCACTACTAACAGCAGCATCCTTGAGCTGAAAGACGTGGCAGGTTCTGTCCTCTTGCTTCTTCACAATGAAGGCGACGCAGTTCGCGGCTGCCTGTATAAAACACTGTTGTAATTAACTTCATACAATTGGGGATTAGAATACTCTCAATATACAAGGAATATTTCAAGTAACAGAATGAGTCAACCAGTAATAAACTAGCGAATGCCAAGCAGTGTTTAAATGCCTTCTAGTTTAAGATGTTTTCGGAGGCGTTCACCAACAAAAGGGTAGGAAGGGTACAACCTCTTTCCCATTAAAAAAAATTTCAAAGTGGTTTTGTATAACTTTTGGGAGGAGTGTTCCCATTTTTCCATCACTACTTTTCTGGAGGATCCCTGCTAGAATTGAGACTTATTTAAACACTGTTAGGGATACGATTGTTGTCAGCATATGAGCATCCCTAGTGACAGAATAAGTTAACTAGTAATTAATTAATTAGCCTTTGCCAAGTGTACTCGACCGATCTCACTCACCCCAACTCCGTGGCCCGCAATGGAGATGTCGTTGAGGGAGTGCCGCCCGAGGAGTCCGCCCATCTTCTCCGGGTGCGCCTGGTCGTTGTGGATGATAGTGATGGCGGTGGATGAGATGTTCATGCCGACCTAGGAAAAGACAACTTAGATTGGTATGAGCGTTCTTTTCCAAAATATTCTTTACGGTATCTGGCATGGCAAGGCAACCAACACCAATTAAATATTCTACCCTAATAATACACCATCTTTCGACAATTCGACTACACGCCACCATCGATTACTCGAGTCTTTTGTCAAAAATCAACCTGATGCAATGTCGAAAGAAGAATGAAAAGAGATGACTAACGTCGAAATTGCGAATGCGTGGCTGCGTCGAACCGATCAACTATAATGAAAATGAGTTTAAAAAAATTCTTAGTGAAACACAAGCGCATTCACTATGTCATATCATAGTGTCCATAGACCAGCTGGACTTTCTCGTCAAAGCAGTACTTACAAGAGAAGCATTCTTTCATATGTTGGAGGAAATTTTAACTTTTTCTTTAAACAATCTATTGCTCCGATGACATATTGCTATGGTGGAAATTGCGACGGGATATCCTGTGAACACTTGATTGCCCGCTGTTAGTCATCAAATGCGCATAAGAAGTCAATGATGACCTTGAGAGCCAGCTGATCTTCCGTGTACTCTTCACCGTTTACGAGTTCCGCAGCGGCGCACACTTTGTTGATGCATTCTCTGAAAGTAGAGAGAATGCAAAATATAAGCCATCATTATGAATTATGGACTTGGGACACAACGATTACAGCCAAGAACAAAGATAGCTGGACAGGAAATCGTTGCCTAATTGTTTTCAAAGCTTTCAAGCAGCAAATAAGCATATACGGTAAAAATCGAATGCTTATAAAGCCATAATTCCTTAAGAATTGTATAAAATTTAGATGCAAATTCGAAGCAGGAAAATAACCCTCCTTGAAAGCTATAATATGAGCACTCACCGAAGCAACCTCTCGCGCGCTTCGAGGCTGTTTTCATGGAAAGAGAAACGGAATAATTCAAGTAGAAGAGGATTTACGGCAGACATATTAGCAACAGCGGCGATTAATCCTCGTTTAGAACAGGGTTATAACGGTAACGTTTATTGGTATTTTACACTTCCCACTTCCGTTTCCGAGCCTTAAGCTTCCTATTCACCCTTTTTTTTCTTAAGCGGTCAACATTCGCATTTATTGTGGGGTCTTGAAAATAGGAATACGAGAAGACCAACCGAAGCACCCGCTCGCGCACGTCCTTGCTGCCCATGGCGCGGAGCGAGAAGTCGATAACGATGCTTCCGATGTACTCAATACAGATTAAATGTATTTTACATTTAAACAAATAAACATTCGATAAACTCAACTTATGTATCTTATCGAAGACTTCCGATATATTCAGCATAGATTGAAATATATTTTCCTTTTAAACATTCGAAAAATCGAAACAAAATAAGACTCGAGAATAGTCAGCCAAGCAAAGAAAGAAATCGAACTTTGGCAGAGAACTGAATGCCACTCTTGCTGAGCTGAAAGGAGTCGGCGCTGCTCGTCTCCATCGGAATCATCTCACCACTACAAAAAAGTAAAGTTTCAACGAAACCCGAAAAGCTAGCGAGTCACCCAAAAGAAAAACAACGTGGCGATGATGGCGCAAGTTTTCACGCCGCAAAGGATAAACGAATCCGCGAATGTTTCATTACAGTCTCAGTTCAATTTGGTCGAGCGATAGAGCGAAACGATTTCTTAGACGAAACTGAATGGTTTCAAAGAATTTCTTTCTTTTTGTTTAAATAAGAACATATGGTGCTATCCTAGTTGGGGGGGGGCATAATATAGTGCACTAGGCACGCGTGCACAAAAATCACACCGGGTGCACCACTATTGCACCTAAAGTAGTCGCATAGCTCATTGGAAACCTAAAGTAGTCGCATAGCTCATTGGAATTGTATTTACTATTTTTACTTATTAAAATTATATATTTACATTTTAATTAACTTTAATCACTTTTTAATCCAAATATGCATAATAATACATCTTTCTAAGGTACTTTTGTATGAGGAACACGAATCTGCGATTTATACGTTGCCACTGGATGAAAAACAGAGCTAATTGGGCCAGATTTAATGAAGTGCAACGCGGGAAGAGTCGAAGATTCGAACCAGCAAGCTTGGATCATCATCAAACCATCAAAATATGCTAACGTTACCTTTTTGTCTGCTTTTTGAATGCAATTCTAATCTTGTTCTAATTGAGAGAGAATGAATGCTCAAGCTTACTTGCTTTCCCTGAGAGAATTCGACCTTTCCTCCACTTGGCCGCAGCTGACAGCGAAATCAGATGCTGAATTCGATGAGTGGCTGTCAGATCTGGGCTTGCTCTGGAAGGACAGGCTGTGTGCCCATTGTGGCAACAAGATGTCTGTCACCCGGCAGTCTTCTCCTCAAGGTGGGACACAACGGTGGAAGCACGAATGCAACAAGGGGAGCTGCAGACATCTTAAGGCCCAAAGAAGGGTATGCGATAAACTAAAAGAGAGAGAGTCATCACCGCTAAGCGAGATGCTCAGACTCTGGAATCCATCATCCAGAACAACGTCAACCCCCCCCCCCAACAATCTGTTAATAATCTGCTATTCCACTCACTCGTGTACTCTGACTATCTGTAACTTACTTTTCACTCACAATCTGTTACTAATCTGTTGTTGTTGTTGTACTGGTACTGTTGTTGTGCTTGTTATTACATCTCAATTTGCATTGATAATATTAATAATAATGATAATAATAATAAAGAAACTGATCGCGGATTCGCGTTCCTCATACAAAAGTACCTTAGAAAGATGTATTATTATGCATATTTGGATTAAAAAGTGATTAAAGTTAATTAAAATGTAAATATATAATTTTAATAAGTAAAAATAGTAAATACAATTCCAATGAGCTATGCGACTACTTTAGGTGCAATAGTGGTGCACCCGGTCTGATTTTTGTGCACGCGTGCCTGGTGCACTATATTATGCCCCCCAACTAGGATAGCACCGAACATATAAATAAAGACAAAATTGTCAAGCCAAAGTTTTCAACGCGAATAATAGAATTGCAAGGCAATTGAAGCTCATTGCCAGTTTTGTTTAGTATTACAATTCCACAAACAATTAGCGATTAACAGGCAGGCATACCTCTCGCTGTCAGTCCTCATTCGCTTGGCCGCGAGGGCGCCTTCCGTCTCGCGGAAGCTGTCCGACGACACAAATGGAGCATCCGGAATTTCCATGTCCAAGGTAGCAGAGGAGTGGATGCGATGGCGATCGAGAGGCAAAGACTGAATCAATGGTGAAAGTGAGAGAGAGAGAGAGAGAGAGAGAGAGAGAGAGACGAAGGAGCGAGCGGAGGTATGTACGTGATGGGTCAGCGAATGGTAGATCAACAGGAGATAGCGAGAGGCCTAATTGTAAGCCCAAACACCGAAATAGCCCCTACTGCAAGCAATATCAAAATCAGATGAGACTAAGCTTCTCATTACTCACAGAATTAGGATTTAAAAAAAGGAAATCTTCAGATATTCGGTTGTTAACGTCCATCTAATCTGCTAAAGAATGAACCACAATTCGAACAGGCAATAACTTTTATCAAGAAACAGGAGGGAATCATTAGGTGGAAGCAGCTAATGAGAGCGGAGGACCAAGAGGGAATAAGGAAATTAGCTCGTGTTGCATGAGGACGAAAGTTTTCAGGCCACAGGCGCGAACCTTATCCGACTGAAGAAGAGCTGAGGATATGAGACAAGAACATTCTCTCTCCTCTCTCTCTTTCTCTATCTCTCTCTCTCTCGCCTTCTCTCTCTCTCTCCCTCGCTCCTCTCTCTATCTCTCTCTATCTCTCTCTCTCTCTCGCCTTCTCTCTCTCTCTCTCTCCCTCGCTCCTCTCTCTCTCTCTCTCCCTCGCTCCTCTCTCTCTCTCTTTCTCTCTCTCTCTCTCTCGCATTCTCTCTCTCTCTCCCTCTCTCTCTCTCTAAACTGAATTGCCCCATTGACACCCACACTAGAATTCTGCGACGCCGAATGCCAACGCCGACGGTGGACATCCGCCAATATAGAAGGCGAAGTGATTCTGCAAGTGGAGAAGTAGTGGAGGGTGAGAAAGAGAAAGAGAGAGAGAGAGAGAGAAAGTGAGAGAGAGAGAGAAAGAGAGAGAGAGAAAGAGAGAGAGAGAGAGAGAGAGAGAGAGAGAGAGACTTAAATGGAGGGAGAGAGATAGAGAGACTGAAATGGGGAGAAATGTGATACAACTAGGATTATTTATTATTATATTATTTCTTCTTCTTCTAAAACAATAGGCGAAAGCTATTTTTTTAGGTCTTAGGAGTAACTTTTCCTTCTTGGCCTTTGTCAGCCCCATACGAGTTCGTCCAGCTTTCAGACGAGTCTCTCCGTGCCCATCTGCCTCTTCACAGGCCGCCGCTCGGCTCACCGTCAGCAGGCTCCGTTTCTTCCTTTTCTTATTCTTCTTCTTGTTTTTGTTGTTGTTCAGATACAAACATTTTGACACAATAAAGGGTCAATAGTAAATTACTGACTACAATCATTACGAGAAAAGCTCCAAGAAGTCAATATTTCGCATCGGTGAAGAGTAGAATTGTTAGCTTGCATTTCGGACTTAATTTCTATTTCCTTAGACGATAAGACACAGGAGTTTGGAAACAGTTTTAATTGACATCCGGGCAGTGAGATTAATGGAGTAGCATTCAGCTAGAACAGCCAAGCACTGCAGGGCGGGGTTTCCGGTTCGCTTATATGCCAGGACATTGATTGATTCTCTAGTCTCTTTCGAATGTAGAACTATTTCTTCAAAAAAAGGCATTCTCCGGATGGATGCGGAACCGAGGTTATCCATCTTGCCGAGTAATCTGTATTAGTCGTTCATCCACAAAAGTCTCCAACTTTGTTCTTTATTCTTTATCTTTGAGCGAAAACAACGATGTATCTATGAATATAAAAAGATCTGTGCTTGAATGAAAGAACAACAAAGGCAGCATGGAAAGAAAACGGATGACTCATTGCTTTCTTCTGTCAGGGCAGAAGATTCTGTCAAGAAATACATAGATGTGGCTGGCACAGACAAAGATGCCACGGCAGAACACTACTCTTTTCCTTTCTCTCTCTTTCTCTCTCTCTCTCACTTTCTATCTCTCTCTGACTTTCTATCTCTCTCTCTCTCTCTCTCTCTCTGAAGAAAGAGATAGAGAGAGAGATAGAAAAGTGAAAGAGAGAGAAAGAGAGAGGGAGAGAGAGAGAGATAGAAAGAGAGAAAGATCGCAGAACTGATTGATTTGTGTTGAAAGTTTCCGCTATCCATGAAATGAAGTTTTCCTTCAAAGAGAGCCCGTTGCGGAAGTTGTACATACGTGCATGTATATTGTTTTTGCCTTCGCTTTTGTGAGTCGTCGACTTTTGCATGAATGCTGGAAATTAGGAGTGACGAAGCTGAGGAAAAAAGAAGTTTAACCTTCTCTCTGATAACGCCTATCTTTAGGCCGTTGACGGAAATGGTTTAATAAAGGGCTCTCTGTTGCAAACACGCAAACAAGAGGGCCTCTTATCTATATCTCATTCTCGTTCCCCCTTCGTTCCTTGCTTATCTTTAACCCCTTCTAACATTGCTGGGTGTTAAATGATCAGAAAATGTTTATCAGTTTTAGGAAGTTCACTTAGGTTAATTCTTCACTCATTAGCTATGATCATATTTGCCAGAGAAATAGGAGATCATTCAAGCAGTTGTTACTTGGAATGTTAAAAGTGGTGTCTTTTAATAAGGATCAGTTCATTACCGGTGAAGTCATATGTATGTATGTAGATCCAGAAAGAACGAAGCATTTCCTTCTTCTAATTGTAAGTTTCGAGTACCAGTAATGTTAAATATAGCAGGTAGAGAATGAGCAACTGTACGTATGTATGAGCTATCCATCTGTTTTTGCACGTTCTCATGGGCCAATAGCAGGCGAAATTGTATTGTACAGAAGAGAGAAGATATCATTCCCCGGCTATCGATCAGTCTCCTTGAAATGAGATAGTTCCCAGAAAAAAAACGGTGAAGACATCTGTCAATAGAATGATGCAACGTTTACAAATTTTTAAAGTGTAAAAGAAATAATGTAAGTACATATTGGCAAGTGTCTTGCTTTATGAACATCGAACCACTAATAACTGCAGCCTCCATTCTACTGATTAAAGGAATCGTTAACTGATTAAAGGAGCTGTCCATGGAGATTACAATGTTACTGAATTTTTTGTTAATACTATCCGGTCCAACTATAAACATCATTATGAAAAGTGAGAATGCGTCCTGAAGGGGCCCTGAGGAGTAAAACCACATTTTCCCCACGCCGTACTGTAGAATTTAGGGAGTGACGTCATCACCCTTGAATATTTTGTCCGCATGCACTCCCTCATTCTACCAGAAATAAGGTGAAAACTAGGTGCGAAGCGGCAAGCCATGCTTGAGATTCGACGGAAGAGAAGAGAGGCAGAGAGAAAAAGGCTCACAAAGTCTAGTTTGTAGTGATGGATACTGTGCTAGCATACCGATAAAACTTTTTACAATATCTTGCGCGAATTCAAACGTTAGTTCTGCACAAGCGGCTTTCAAACTCCATGGATAGTTCCTTTAAGAACCATATTATTTTTTTAAGGTGGTCCAATTCGCATTTGTCGAAAATGTAGTTACCAAAGACTTGAATCATTTTTTTTCCTCTTGGTACAAAGCTACAAGTCCGCAAAATATGACTTACCATTACTCAAATTTTGTTTACTGTACAGTCCCGCTCAACATTGTTGGGTCCGGTATTAATAGTATTAATAGTATTAATAATATAAATAATACAAACTGGAATAGCGCGCTGAATACGCATTTTCGTGCCATTTCGCTTATGAGCTTACCTATTTCGACCATGGAGATTACGACTGTGAAGACCGTTTTCAGAAATATGCCGAATTGGCTGAGATCTCACAATATTGCATTTAATTTGGCCGTGTATGGGTTCCAAACGTGCTGGCTTCAACTCCTGGACTACAAAGTGCAAAATAAAGTGAAATTTTCAGAGCACTTCATACCTTTTTTGAGTTTCTTGTTTTATTTCTTTTGAGTTTCTCATTTTGTTTATGTATAAACGACAAAAAAAAAGAAATTTTCGTGCTTGCAAAAACTGTTCTCAAAAGGGTATCGATCCGAGACCTCAAGATTGCCGGTCAAAGACTTACCAATACTCTACAGACGGTACGAAGCGACCTGATGATACCTTTCTTTGGACAGCGTCGATTGCCTCACAAAGGACACGTCGATTCTGAACACTCTCTGTTTCATACTTTAGTGGGAAAAAGAGAGAGAGAGAGAGAGAGAGAGAGAGAGAGAGAGAGTGAGAGAGAGGCAAAGAAGGTGCAGTGTCGACTATATCTACTCTGCGTCACCGTTTCAAGGCTGAAGCTACGGTATGATGTTATACCAACGATTTTTTTTTCTCATTGTCAGCTAACATCACCTACACCTTCTTTCACCTCTCTCTTTCGCCCTCTCTCTATCTCTTTCTCTCTCTCGCTCTCTATTTCTCGCGTGAGGAAATATCAGCAGGAATCAAGACTTGTTGTGCGGATGGTGCAGTGGCTATCGTTGCATTCCGCGTGTGCTTGTTCATTTGTGTCTGGACAACATTTTTTTGGAATGCAATTATAAACAACGGATTGCACTACGGATATGGTTTACGGATAGTGTTGCGGATTGGGGCGCTCTAACTACGGATATATCCCCATGGAGCCGAAAGTATGAAAAACCGTACTTTACATCTGTTACCGGTAACGGATTTTTTTCTGTGGGTGCTCATGCGTCAAATTCGCTATATGGAAATCGCTGCAATCCCTTACAGCCATCGAAGGAAAAAATAATTAAAGAGCTCGAAATTCACACCCAGTATATTTGTCGCGTCTCAATAAATCACCTGCTGCTTCGTTTCAGACGAAATGGCGTGAATTCAAGATTGAGTTTTTGATAACTTAAAGATTTTTTTGTAGCAAAAAACACTTCCCGAGTAATATGTACCTCTAAAGTTGAGGTAAACCATAATACGAATGGGCTATGCTGATGCAACAGAACATTCAAAAACAATAACTTTTTTCATATTGGAATATGTTTGCTTCAACATTATATACATATACATTATATATGTATGTACGTACATACATATACAGACATCTCTCCTCCTCAACGCGACGCACAGATTGGACGCAATGTAGAGACACTCAACAACAAAATCTTGATCCTATCTTTCAGTAAAATTATCACTTCCTCATACAACAAGATCTTTTATACTAGATCATCACCATTTCAATATTTGCCTCTGTCAAGTGCATGAGAATGTATATTCATCAAATAATAGATATTTTTCAGTATTGTCTGAATGAAATTGTTCCTGCAAACTGTCGTTTTCTTTTTCAATTCACTCCCATGCACACGAAAATGTAGTTGTGAAGTGAAAATGAGAATTGGATTGTTTTTTTAACGGAATTACTTTGTCTCCTGCTTCTTGCATAACAAGAAGTACATTTTTTGCATCGTCATCTGAAAAGTGCATTTTTTAAATAAATGAGCTTAATCGTTTTTTAAAGTAAAAAGAGAGATGAATAACAAAATATCACTTGATACATAGAAGATCGATATTTGAATGTGATTAATATTGCGTGGCGCCGCGGTTCGGAGCCGGTTTTCACAGTTTTTTTTGAGTCGTGGATGACTGAGTGCCACCGAATGTCTATTCGAACATAAGAAAAAGTTCTTAACAAAAAAAAACCATGTTATAAATGTTCCCACGCAAATGGCTGATAATGTCATTATTTCGATGTGAGAAAGAAAGCACAATTTGAGTCTTTCTTTTCGCTTTACATTAGGGTAATATAACGGGTTCAGACAGCTCTCTTTCACTTTTCTTTCATCAAATTGCGTAGTTCGCTTCATTTGTTAACCAAATTGTGCCCACATCCGCAGTTCAAGCAGATCATACTACATATAGATGTATGAATGTACATACATAAAGTAGTTTCTCCGTTTTAAAAAGTGGCTATAAGGAGGTTTTTGAGCCAAATCTTATTTTGCATGTCACGATAAGCTATCAAATTCTTTGTTACTATCTATTTTCTAAAGTATTCTATACATGTTGCTGGTATCTACATCAGTATTGCTTTTTCTTAAAGGAGTTCTCCGGTGAATAAATAATGTTTTGTTTTTTCGTCTTATTAGGTCAGGTTGAGCTAGAAACTTCGATTGCAAGTGTCCCAAAGTCACAAAAATCCCTCTGCACTGAGAAAATTAACATTTTTATCGCAGGATTACGGAGATCTTTCAAATAAGTACGAATATTAACTTCCCGCCATTAAAAAAACGTTTAGCGGAGCAAGTCCGTGGCCGCCGGTGCCATTACACTTGTGCCCTAGGAGCATGCATGTCGGAGCACTGAAATTTAAGGATCACACCCTTTCGAAAATATGGCGGTAGTGAGTGAACTAAGCATACTGCAACCAGTGGCAGCTAAAGGTTTTCAATAAAAAAAAACAGTATTCAATATATGTTACTCGCATGTTCATCAGTAGTGCTTTCTCTTAATTGCGAAATCAAAATCGCATATTCGGCGAGTATAATGGTAATGCCGATACATACATATGTATGTATGTATGAACCTTATAAATGAGGACACTCACCGTAAATAATTAATGAGAGTTTGAATTGCCCTGGGAGTAGGCACCCTCATTCGAAAGGCCGCGGCGCATTGAAATCTCATATAATTTTTCTCGGCGATCGCCCTTCTTCAAGCATTATTGCTTTAATTAAATACCAAATTTAGTTTAAAAAGATAGGAACGCAATTTTGTTTGAAAATCGGTAGAGAAGCGTGAATGTTGATGGTAGGTACTAAGTTAAAATGCGCCGAATGTTCCCAGAAAGGAAATACCACCACTATTATACATAGAAGAATAGTCATAGAAAAAGTTCAACGAAGCTTCACTAGATCAATCTTTCTTCGCATAGGTGTAAATTTGTCGTATACTGAGCTTCTATCAAGGCTAAATCTCCTTTCTATTGAAAAAAGACATTTAATGAATGATCTTATTACCACTTTCAAAATAGTCAAAAATCAAACTTCTATCGATCCTTCTTCTATTTTCACTTTCCGTCGATCTCACTACTCTCTGCGCGGCCACCCTCTCCAACTCTCTCTGCCTCCCCTTTCTTCCCTCCAGTCCCGACAAGCCTGCTTATCTTATAGAATAGTTAACATTTGGAATCGTCTCCCTGAAGAAGCTGTGATGTGTAATTCAATTGTTACATTTCGAAAATACGCTGCACTCCTAGTCCAGCTCCTGTAAATCATTTTTTTTTAACCTGAATGTTGCTATTTGCTATACCGTTTTATCCAGTTTAATTATGTAATTTCGTTTATTATATTTTCTCATGTTTATTTTCTTTTCTTTTCATTTCAACTATTGCGTGGTTACTCGACCGTCACTCAGTTATCTCAACGTCTTGCTATACTATATGATCAAACCTCTGCGATAAACACATACATACATATAGAACCAAAGTAGATAAGATATTTCAAATTGCTGCGTCTGCGCACTCTCATTCTCATGCGATATTTCCAGTTTTTCTTTCTGGCTTCGCAATAACAGGTAAAAGGCACCCTCATTCGAACGGCCGCGGCGATTTGAAATCTCACATAATTTTTCGGTGATTGCTCTTCCTTGAGTAAGTGGTGCACTGTTCTTCTCCGGCTCGCTTAACCTTCGCGATGGACGATTCTGGCAATGCGTTGGTGCGCCACATATGTTTCCTCCTCAATTTACATTCTAACTAAAAAAATTAATCACTCTTTAATTGTCTTTTACGTTTATAAATAATTGTTTCAAAGAATTCTGCATTCTGCATTGATTGGCTAGCACCTAGAAAGCAATCTTCCGTTACGTCCTTCACTGCTTGATCTCGCTGATTATCGCCACTTCTCTGCCGACCTTTTCCATTGCAACGGTCGTCTATCTCCGCATCCTCAGAGACCGCGCCTTCGCCCGCTCTCATACCATTCGTCTCATCGTCTACTGTGGCTTCGTGGTCAGTTGAAATTCGCTGAAATTCGACGTGGACGGGTGGGCGGAGCTAAAACGAGGTAATTTCCTAAACAGGACATGTTCGCTCTGGTGATCGTCCAGCTCTCGGGGTTTCCCTTTGCTCTTCCCAGATGGGAAGAGGTCAGAGAGAGATGATATAGAGAAAGGGAGATGAGAGAGATGAGAGAGAAGGGAGATGAGAGAGATGGTAGAGAGAAGGAGAGGAATAAGAGAGAAGAGGGAGAGAGACATTGTGAACTTCAAGGATGGCGATCACCAAAAAAATATTTAATTTAGGTTCGCATTGTCGCGTCAGCCCTGTGATTCCTCACTCTCATTCTCGCGTGCTATTTCGCAGGAAAACCGCTGCGTGGAAATAGCACGTGCGAATGAGAGTGCAAAGGGCCGCGGCAATTTGAAATATCACATAATTTTTCGGTGATCGCCCTCTTGAAAATGTATTGCTCTATTCCGTTCTTTCATTTCTGATAGAAAAAAAGTTGCGCTACTAACAAGAGCCGCAGTGACAAGGAAGATCTTAACGAATGCGTCCGAGAGTTTGTGACGCAATCTGAGAACGGAATGGAGCACCAAACCATAGACGAGCAGACAAGGAGGGCCGTAGACGAAGAAGCTGATCGTGGTCAGGTGTATTCTGTCTAGTTTCCCATATTGATTAAATTTACTCAGTTAAAGAGTTACTTATATTTGACAATTATCACATAAATTTATAGTGAATAAGGTTATGTTCTGCCAAAATCGTTTCAACGCAGCTCGCGCAGTTGTTTAAGCAATGCGCAAGTTAGAGCTCAACACAGGGGAAACATGTATATGAATGAAGTGATCTTTAAATAATTAAACGAGTAAATATCACTGTATTTAAAATTCAGAGATTTAAATAATTACCATTATTAAAAAACAGGAACCGAGTTCAAAAACGAAGTAAACCTTCCCTAATTCCGGTGGTTACATCTCTTTTACAGCCGGCAGATGCTTATGGTTAGAATGAACAAAAGAATGTTGAATTAACGCTGTTAAAAGGAGAAAAATGAATCTGAGGTTCGAAAACCAGAAAAAGTTAATAAACTATGCGAGTAAAACTGAAAAATTAACATTCACATTATCACAATTAGGTTATCATTTATTTTTATACCTCTGCCTAGAACGCCAGTCGCATGTGACCATGAAAATCTTGGTTCTTGGATTGGCTTCGGAGTAGTAAGAGTACTCCTTTATGAGCTAAAGATATGGATATAACAGTTGTAATCTTTGGTTTTCGCCACAAAAAGAACAATTACTAGTTTCTCAGTCTCACCAAAGTGGCCTCTCACACAAGCGCCAGTTATCGTACTGCGAGACGCTCTCGCCAGCAAGCTCTTTTTGCTGCATCTCTCACGAGTCCTCCAGGACTCTTTTTATCACACTCGCCTAACTCTCTCCTTGCACTCTCACACTGCTGTACTCCTTTCCAATCTTTTCCTTATCCTCACTCTAAGGTCCGAACACTGCTGGATCCAGTAAAGAGAAAGAAAAAGATTAAGAGGGAAAGACGACCATAGTGCGAAGATCTGAGAAAAGCGTGCGAAGAGTAGATGCAATGCGGGACAAACCGGAGACACAGGAAGAGTACAATGTTGATTTGCTTTGCGGACTTCGGGATGTATTCCGGGGAATAGTGCGGATATATGTGATTATGCACACTAAACAAATTTAGATAATTTAAATTTGTATTGTATGAGCGCGAACGTATTGTGTATCGAAGTTTCTTTGGTGAGGCACTGTGAAAAGAACGGTACATTCACCCGTGTCAAGGTCAATGGGGTTTATTGCGACATCGTTTGACTGGGAATGCCAAGGTCCTGGCGTTCAATGCTCTACAAGAACTAATTTTTTGCCCGGTACTTAAAAAAAACTTATTTTTGCATTTTTATACTCAAATATAATAAGAAACTCAAACGAAACAAAGGAAGAAACTCAAACAAATTTCCGGGGTTGTTTGCAGTGTTAAAAACATAACACCCAGCAAGGAAATCGTACGGTTAGTTAAATTAATAATTTTAATTAATTTAATTAATCCTGTTAATCGGATTAATCTGATTCATTCCGGACGAAACAATGTTGGATCATCTGTTTGGCTACGAGCTTAAAAAAGATATACTAATGAATCTCGATTGGAATTATGTTAAGAACTATGAACGATTGCATGGAGGGAATGATAAAGTGCAAGAAGAAGAAGAAGGAAAAGACGGCTAACAAAAATGTCGATTGATGAATTCTCAATAAGCGGGTAATAGCAGAAATCGGGAAATAGTAAAGGCGAACTGGAGGATGCGGCTAGTACAATACAAAATACAAAATACAATACAAAATGATACAAAATGATACAAAATGAAACCTAAAACTATTTTGCATTTTGATGCTAACAAACAATTTCTCTGTTCAAATTTTCCTTTCATGCTAGAAAAACATGCCCTTCTGTTTGGGAACGTTATTATTAACGGTCAAGCAGATTCGTAGGGTAAGAGTTGCTCTTATTTTTCCTTTGACATTGTAACAATATTAAACTGGTTTCCGTTTCAGAATTTATTTTGACGCTTATGACGATGAATCCACCATGATTAAACAATTATTAATAACACAAACGGGAAAAGTTGAATGATACAAGTAAGATAGATACATATAACAACGGTTTGTGGAGGACAATCGGAAAGAAATAAAGAGTGACAAGGTTGATTGCAACAGACTTCAATGAAAAAATAATCTAGTATAACCAAGAAATTTATATAGATAGAATTAACAAAAAAGTATCACTTCCACAATCTCAAGCGCATCATATCATATGATTCATATGAAATCAGCCACAAGTAAAATTTTTATTGTAATGAAGCACGTCTTCAGGATTCTTAATCACAGCTCAAACAAATTTGAGCAACCGATAAATAAATTGAACGCCTTACTTAAAAAAAAACAGCATAACAACCGATTAGGGGATCATCGAGCCAATTCTTCGGGATCAAAAGGACGACTTCTCGAAAAGTCAAGAGTGAGAGGGGAGAAGCAACCAGCTTCGATGACTGCCCGGATGAGAAGTGATCATTTTCGGCGAAGAATGAAAAATTGCAAAAATAATTTAAATTAAATGCAGTTAACTTTTTTGAAATCATGGCGTGCAATGTGAACTAATCCGAACAATGCCCTCGTCCGCTTATGAAATATTTCGGGCTTAAGACAAAATTCGCATGAAATTTGAGATATTTTGAAATAAAACTCGAATTTTATTCGATATTTGGTTGCCTTTGGAGCACTTTGGAGGGTGAGAAACCAAATTTTCGGCCAACTTTTTTAGCATAAAAGAGCTGATCCTTTTGCAAAGGAGTCATTTCAACTCCGCCGTACTTCGCTGGTTGGCTACCTCTCTTCGAGTCTCCAGCCCCTTCCTGACGTCTAAGAGTCGTCTCGTCTCGCAGCAGTCATGGCAGCCGAGCTCGTTCAGCTCAACCCTGGCACTCAAGTTAGTCGCAGGCTATGCCCACCTATTAAAACCTATTTTAAAAAGGATCGCTTAATCGGTAATTCTTTAAGGTGGAACGTTGGCTCATCAGCAAGAAGCTGGGAGAGGGCGGTTTCGGCGCGGTCTACAAAGTGAAGGACAGCCAGTCTAACCAGGAGTACGCCCTCAAGGTCGAAGGGGTCAGCGAGCAGATCCAGGTTATTTTCAGTCATAATATTCAGCATTTTAATATTTAAGGTAATAATGTGCTTGGCTATTTCAGGTGCTCAAAATGGAGGTCTTCGTGCTGTCTGAGCTGGCGAAGAAAAGTGGCCGTCACTTCTGCAAGATCGAGGACAAGGCGAGCATTCAATCGATTTCTGGTCTAATTTAGGAAGTCAAAAAACAGACGGATCAAATTCGAAATAGTAATTATCTTTTCTTACAGGGTCGCTACGGCTCGTTCAACTACGTCGTGATGACGCTGGTCGGCAAATCGCTGCAGGACCTGCGCAAGGAGAACCCCGCCCAGCATCTGTCGCTGGGCACCGCCCTCTCCGTCGGAATCCAGACCCTCGAGGCTCTCGAAGGTTTCTGGGGCTTTTAGTCGTTTAATAATAATAATAGACAATAGCTGATTAAAGTTAAAACAAAATGCGACTACATTAAAACCCAAATTTTGGGCCAACTTTTTTAGTATAAAAGAGCTGATTCTGTTGCAAAAGAGACATTTCAACTCCGCCGTACTTCGCTGGTTGGCTGCCTCTCTTCGAGTCTCCAGCCCCTTCCTGACGTCTAAGAGTCGTCTCGTCTCGCAGCAGTAATGGCAGCCGAGCTCGTTCAGCTCAACCCTGGCACTCAAGTCAGTCACAGGCTCGGCCCACATATTAAAATCTATTTTTTTTAACGAACTCCTAATCGCTAATTCTTTCAGGTGGAACGTTACCTCATCAGCAAGAAGTTGGGAGAGGGCGGTTTCGGCGCGGTCTACAAAGTGAAGGACATTCAGTCTAACCAGGAGTATGCACTCAAGGTCGAAGGAGTCAGCGAGCAGATCCAGGTTATTTTCATTCATAATATTTAACATTTCAAATATTTAAGGTGATTTGAATTAAATGACACAGACTTAATGTGTTTGGTTATTTCAGGTGCTCAAGATGGAAGTCTTCGTGCTGTCTGAGCTGGCGAAGAAAAGCGGCCGTCACTTCTGCAAGATCGAGGACAAGGCAAGCAGAAGAATGAATTACAACGATTCCATCGATTTCTGAACTAATTTAGGAAACGCTAAAGACAGTTGGATCAACTTCAAAATAATAATTATCTTTGCTTGCAGGGTCGCTACGGCTCGTTCAACTACGTCGTGATGACGCTGGTCGGCAAATCGCTGCAGGACCTGCGCAAGGAGAACCCCGCCCAGCATCTGTCGCTGGGCACCGCCCTCTCCGTCGGAATCCAGACCCTCGAGGCTCTCGAAGGTTTCTGGGGCTTTTAGTCGTTTAATAATAATAATAGACAATAGCTGATTAAAGTTAAAACAAAATGCGACTACATTAAATTCTTGCAGATCTCCACGGCATCGGCTACCTCCACCGCGACGTCAAGCCCGGCAACTACACCATCGGCCGCGCCGAGCTCGGCGAACTCCGCAAGGTCATTAGCAGACGTCCTTTCTCAATCGATCGGCATTACAATATTGACAAAAAAAATTTGTTTTGCAATAATAAGCATTTTAGTACTTCAGTATCCCCAATACGCACTTGCAGCTGTACGTGCTCGACTTCGGAATGTGCCGCAAGTTCGCGAACGAGCAGGGAGGGATGCGCAAGCCGCGCCAGGCCGCCGGCTTCCGCGGCACCGTCCGCTACGCGCCCATCTCGTGCCATCTCCAGAGGGAGCTCTGCCGCAAGGACGACGTCGAGACTTGGATCTACATGCAGGTTTTAATTTCCCGCCAATTATCTCTATTTGAATTAATGCAGAAACTTCATTAAGATTCTTATAATTCTCTTGTCAGGTCGAGCTGACGACTGGGAACCTGCCGTGGAAGAACGTGCAGGACATGAACCAGGTCGGCCAGTACAAACAGCGCTGCCGCCAGCCTCCGGCCGTCAACGAACTCTTCGCCGGTTGCCCGCCCGAGTACCAGCAGGCCATGATGTCACTTTTAAATTTAATCCAGATCTCAAAGGCCTTTCAAATTGCCACCGTCAATGACAAAATGGAACAAAAAATGGATAATCAATAATGGTCTCGATTCTCAGTATCACCGATGCGCACAAGTTCTACGACGCGCCGAGCTACCAGCAGATCTACAATCTGATGCGCCAGGCCATCCAGAACCAGCACGTGTAGGAGTTCCCCTACGACTGGGAGAAGGGACCCGGCGGCTTCTAGGCCCCCTGTAACTCTCTGCGTCTCTCCCCATCTCCATCTCCTTTTCCCCTGCCTTCTCTCACTCCTTGCCCCTCCAGCTGTCCACGTAGCCACCCTGAATAAAAAGATGTTTGAAATGGCACTGCTCCTTTTTCATTAAAATGAGAGTGTCAGGATTTCTTTCATGAATCGAATCACAAATATGTATTGAAAATTGGAATGAACAATGGCATTTTATTTACAAACTTCAGCGATTGCCACTGCAAGGGCCAGAGTTTACAATAGAGAATCTGGAAAATGTTACCGAACGAATTGTCACGGAGCAAGCTGGCAAATTTCCATTTTTTTCTTAGTTTTGATTGCTTGAAGGAAAATGACTCAAACTATAGAATGCCGAAAAATGCTTTGCAGACTTTCGGTGCGTGCCAATGTTCGTCTTATGTTGAGTCAATGCGGATAACTGGTTCTAGATTTTGAAAACTAATCTAATGTAGATATCTTTCTCTGCGAACTCAGTAGCCAATAGCCTTGAGAACCACTCTTTTTGCATTTCAAACTGGTTTTAGAGGCTTGTATGTATTTAGGTCCCATCCGCCTATTAAATGGGAAGTTGGAATTTGCTACTCACATATTTCTTTGTGTTTATTTCATCTGTTTTTTTTTCTTTTGCAACGGAAGATTCTACTGAATCATAGGAAAAATGATTCAGTGAATTCTTTCAATGCGTAATGTCCGGAAAAGTCTTCCGTTGTAGAAGATTCTCTCTCTCTCTCCCTCTCTCTCTCTGTATCTCTCTGTATCTCGCTGTACCTCCCTCTCTCTTGACAATATCTCCACTCTCTCCCTCACTATCTCTTAACCTTTCATCTCTTCATGGTCTCTCTGCCCTACCCCACCGTTCTGGACAGCGTATGTGGTTATCAAAATTTCAGAGATGCTTCTTGTTTCTGTTTTAGAAAAAGCATCTACTTTTTTTTAAACATATTTATTCCTTCAATTTAATATGCTTTTTAAAATGTTTTTCATGGGGCTTTTTTTTCCTTTTTTTACAACAATGTCTCGCGTTCAAAACCAATTTTCAATATATCCAGCTTCTCAAGATTGCAAGCGAAGGGCTCTAGACATTTCTGCGCTCACCCGAATTTACTGGACAGAACTGTTGTTTTCAGTATTTGTGGCAATATTTCTCGATTTGAAAATAAATTTTAATATATTCACGATTTGCTTTTATATACCTCTTCAGAAGTTCCAAACGTTTCTCCCTGCCCGACGTGGCATTCCGATGGCTGTTCACTGTTTCGCAGGCTCACCGCAGCTTCTTCGGCATCCCAAGGAGAACTCCGCTCGATCAAGCTCTTGCCAGCATCTCCATTTCCTCTTTTAGTAGGCTTGACCAACAGCAAAGATGCAAATTGTGAACAATTTCTCATTGAAAATTGATTGTATGCATCGTATATAATTTGGAACATTGCAAGTATGACTTAATAAGGAGGTAGTTAATTGCCCCCCCACATTGTTTTCGGATCGCATAAGAAATTGCAAAGACAGGCAGTTATCGAAGCCCAACTGGGTGTGATCAAGTGTCTACCGAAAGTTTTTTTTTCGAGAACTATAGCTGCCGTTTGACGCAGAGAGCTATTTTGATAGAATCTCCAATGAAGAGCGACTAGAAAGTGAAGCAAAGAGACAAACAGAGGGAGATAGAATGCGAAAGAGAGGACGAGAGAAACTGGGAAAGAGGGACGAAGAGCGATAGGGAAAAGGATAGAGGAGAGATGGAGAAAGAGAGAGAGAGAGAGAGTGAGAGAAAGAGAGGGTGCGAGAGAGGGAGAGAGAGGGAGAGAGAGGGAGGAGAGAGGTAACAAAAAGTTAGCGAGATTGCGATAGATTACGATGTCGCAGTTATGTTGGCAGAATGTGTGTAGTCTGCTTGTGAACCTGACCAGCGTCAGATTGAGAGCGAAGAACTTCGACCCCCCCCCCCCACAGAGTGGTCTCAACTTAAAAGCTATACGTCAATGAGCGAAAAGAAGCGCAGCATTCTCACAAATTAGTAACAAGTCTCTTTCTCTCTCTCTTTCTCTCTCACTTTCTCTTTCTCTTTCTCTCTCTCAATCTCTCTTTATGAGCCAAGATTTCTCCCATTTATTTTTCTCCACTTTACTTCTCCAATTGCTTGGCCCCGCCGAGTTCAGTTAGACACACAGCTTATGTATTTTATCTCTAACATGGCCAGAGAATGTTATTTTAAAAAATTCTTATAATACACATTGCATGTTTGAGCTTCATCGCCTCAAGAAATGAAGATAATATCCACAGCATAAACAAACCAGTAAGCAAGCCTTGCTTGTGGGAAAAAGGATTGATATCCTCCATGGAACACCAAGTGCCTTCCGATAAGGGACCAGCGAAAGAGATAGCAAAGGAGTTCCTATTGAACGAATTGCTGTGAGATGACTACAGTACGCCCACTCGTGTATGCACTTTGCTCCCAAAAATGCCAGGCTGTCTCCACTTCACATGATCCCGTGTCCAGATACATAAGTGTTCACTTTTCTCTCTCTCACACACACACTCTCTCTATCTCTCTGGCTCCCTTTCTCTACCTCTCTTCCTCCTTCACCCTCATATTCCCTCTTTCATTCCCTATCTCTGTCATTCTTTCTCTATCTATCTTTTTCTGTCTCTCTTTAACTGTCTATCTTTCACTTTTCTCTCAATCTCTCTCTCTCTCTGTCTCTGTCTCTCTTTCTCTCCATCCAAATCCAGCAAGTGCAGGAGTTCCTCTACGACTCGGAGAAGGGACCCGGCTGCATCTAGGCCCCCTAGAACTTTCTGCGTCTCTCCCCATCTCCATCTCCTCTCCCCCTGCGTTCTCTCACTCTTCTCCTCTCCAGCTGTCCGCCTAGCCACCCTGAATAAAGAGATGTTTGGGATCACATTGCAGTTGCACATGAATGCTGATTGACCACAACATTCGTCTTAATGCATAAATTAATCCGAATTTCTTCCATCACTCGTATTGAGCATTGGTATAAACATCGGCATTAATTCCGATGATCTTCGACAAGTTCTACGAGCTCAACTGCGACCTCAGCTAGCAACAGGGAAGCTTGAAGATAACTTGAAGGATTTAAAGGAACGTAGAATTTTTTTCGCTTCTAGCAGAGGCTTTCCATGCAATGCTCTATCTGTATATGCACATTAAATGAGTGATCATTATCGTAAGAAACTCCTAGATCTGAAAAAGACATATCTTTCCTTTATCTCTAATTCCTTTTATCTGTCTCTCTCCCTCATCCTATCTCTCTCGTTCTCAAAATAGCGCGCTTTCTCTCTCGACCGTCTTTATCTCATTCTCTTTCATTCTTTCGCTCTTGTTTTCCATTCTGCCTACAGAATTTATTCTTACGTTACTCTGTTTCCATGCCCGCAATAGTTTCTAGATACACAATGAATATGATCTTCCACTTTCACCTGGCCGCATGACATAAGATGAGATAACCGCTCTCTGCAAACCTATCATCAATAATCTTGATCACCCTCCCACTCATGAACCACTCTTCTTGTATTTTAAAGTGGTTTAAAACTGGTTTCCGAGATTTGTTTTTAGGTCCCGGAGGGATAATTTGCTGTTCAACTTGGCGAATACTGTTGTGAAGATGTTCCCTATTCCCTTTTCATTGTGTCGTACAATGAGAAGCCATTAGTCCTCCTTATTTGCAGTTTTAGAGGCGTCGACTACTCACACTTTTTGATGACACCGAGAACTTCAAGTATGAAGGCCATTGACACACCCACTGATACGAGATTTGAGCGGATGGGCCGAGGCTTCTCCGTTGGTCTCTATAGCAAAGGGCGTCTTTATTTTTCAATACACTTTCAATTGACATGGCACTTCGATTAGAGAGAGGTGCCTCTCATACGGAAAACACGGCATTCACAACCATTGTTGTGTGCTACAGTTTGACCCTGTCGAATGAGCGAAGAGAACAAGTTGAGATGACGTAGTGACATCATAACTACATACAAAAACCGTACGAATCGGTTGTTAGGTGCAACTACTAGAATTGGCGAGTAAAAGCTTACAGTTTTATCTTTAACATCAGAAAACGTCGACGACCATTTTCTGTTTGAAAAAAATGTCATCGGCATTTTTCTTTCTCTAAGTTCGCTGTTCGTCTTTTCGTTTTGTTCGGATAAGGACTTTCAAAGTAATCTAGGAAGATGAAACACCTTTTCCTCGCTCTCAATCGCACGGCTGGCCAGTTTCACGAGCAGACTATACACATTCTGCCTATACAACTGCTACATCCTTACTCTCTCTCTCTCTCTCTCTCTCTCTCTCCTTCCTCTCCCGCTCCCTCTCTCTCTCTCTCCCTCTCTCGCTCTCGCTTGTTTCTCCCCCTCCCTCCCTTTCTCCATTTCTCCTTTTCTCTGCCCCTCTTCATCCCTCCCACCTTCTCTCTTCCTCTCTTTCGCATTCTATCTCCCTCTGTTTGTTTCTTTGCCTTTCTTTCTAGTCTCACAAAATGGCAGATTCTATCAAAATAGCTCTCTCTGAACTTTGATTCCCCGCCGAGTGCCACCCAAGTAACGTCAAAAAGCAAAAAAAAGAGGAGACTTCTCACAACTTAGTAACATCTCTCTCTCTCTCTGTCTCTCTGTCTCTATGTCTCTCTGTCTCTCTCCCCTCTCTCTCTCTCTATTTTTCTCCTCTTCTTTCTTCTCCACTTTCCTTCTCCAATTGCTTGACCCCGCGGACTTCAGTTGGACTCACACTGCTTACATATATATTTCATCTCTCCCAGTCAATGCGATTGAAGAAGTTCATATACATATGTACATATACACATTGGCTTTTTTGAATTTCATGATCTCAAGAAATGAGGTAACATCTACAGCATACAAGCAAGCAACCCTTGTTCGTCTGAAAAAGAGAATTGACATCCCTCCAATGGACCTCAAATACTGCCAAAGGGACCAGTGGCCCAGATAGCAAAGGAGTTTCCTTTGAGCGAATTGCTGTGAGATGTCTTTGCTACGCCCACGCGTGTATACACTTTGGTCGCGAACAGGCCAAACTGGCGCCGCTTCACATGCTCCCGTGACACATCAGTGTTCTCTTCGCTCTCTCTCCCTCTCTCTCTGTCTCTCTGTCTCTCTCCCCTCGCTCTCTCTGTCTCTCTCCCCTCGCTCTCGCTCTCTCTCTCTCTCTCTCTCTCTCTCTCTCTTCCTCTCTTTCTCTCTTTCTCGCTTTCTCTCTTTCTCTCTTACTCTCTTTATCTCGTTCTCTCTTTTTCTCTTTTTCGCTTTCTCTTTTTATCTCTTTCTCTCTCTCTCTCTCTCTGTTCTCTTTCTATCTTTCTCTCTCTGTCCTTCTCTTTCTCTCTCTTATACTTTTCAAGATGCACCCTACGTCCTATCACCCCACCCTCCCTTCAAACGATCTCGTTCCATTTAGCCTACAAAAAAAGAACCAAATAACGGGGGAAACAGCAGTGAGCTGTCACTTGCCCTTAAGAGAACGCCATCCCTCGCTATCCTTTGTCTTTGCCGGAAGTATGTTCTATTCACTTTGACAAATCTTGGGTGATTATTGTTCACGTTATTAAAACAATTTTCTGTAAAGTTTTCTACGAGTCTAAAAGACAAGTTATTTTAACCCCATGTGCTACATTTCCCAGTTTCTTTTATTCGATGAACGTTCACTATTGAAAGCATCGAGTGCAATATTTATTGTTGTGAATGATATTGTACACCGTTCTCTCACAGGAAAATAAATAGTTTTCAATTTAGGCTAAGTTAAACGTCTCATATAAACATTTTCTCATACTTTCTTTAAGTTTGAAGCACGAGATAGTGGAACTCAAATATAGCTTAAAGTGTCTGAAAAAGTCTTCAATTAAAAAAATATAATGCACATTGATGTTCCTCAAAAATGGCCGATATGTTCCAATCAGAAATGTCTCGTCGCAGTCCTCTTGGGCCACTTTGATTCTTTTTCATACGTCAATGAAATTCCACATTCAGCACAACTATTACTTAATTTCAAATATTAGTTGGAAAGACACAAAATGAATTTCAAATTTTTGTTTGGCGCCTAGCTCATGGGCAAATCTTTGAGTTTTATTTTAACTCTCAAAACATGGCAACGTAACTCTCCAATATAGTGTGCTGGATGTGGAAAAATAAGATGATTCTAAATATATGCGGTTGTTTTCATATAGTTACCTTGCCAACGAGCAGCAACTTGCGTGCTTATGGGAACGTTGCGCGCGTTCCTGTCAAATCGGAGTGATCTCTACTTAAAAATACGTCAATGAAAAGAAGAGCAGACTTATCACAAATCAATAACAAGTCTCTCTCTCTATCTCTTGATCTCTCTTTCTCTTTCTCTCTCTCTCTCTCTCTCGATCTCTCTTTCTCTCTTTTTCTTTCTCTCTCTTTCTCTCGTTATGAGTCAAGATTTCTCTCTTCTTTTTCCACTTTACTTCTAAAATCGCTTGACCCGCCCGAATTCAGTTAGACTCACACTGCTTATGTATAACATGGCCTAAGAATGTGATTTAAAAATTCTTATATACACATTGTATTTTTGAGCTTCATCACCTCAAGAAATGAAGATAATATCCACAGCATAAACAAACCAGTTAGCAAGCCTTGCTTGTCGGAAAAAGGATTGATATCCTCCATGGAACACCAAGTGCCTTCCGATAAGCGAAAGAGATAGCAAAGGAGTTCCTATTGAACGAATTGCTGACAATGGGAGCTGATTACAGTACGCCCACTCGTGTATGCACTTTGCTCCCAAAAATGCCAGGCTATCTCCACTTCACATGATCCCGTGACCAGATAAATAAGTGTTCACTTTTTTCTCTCCCCCTCTTGCTCATTCACCCTCTTACTCCCTCTTTCATTCCTCCTCTCTTTCACTCCTTCTCTATCTATCTTTCTCTGTTTTTTCTTTATTCATTCATTCAATGATTCAGGTTTATCAGCATTTTTAAAGAATGAGGACAAGAGTCTGACTATCTTTCTCTTCTCTCTCTCTCTCTCTCCCTGTCTCTCCTCTCTCTTTGTACATAGATATAAGCCAAACTTCTGCTGATGCACCCAGCGTCGGCTGGTCCCATCCCTCTATTCAAATGATCTCGTTCCACTTTGGCAACGAAAAAGGCCCAAATCGCCAGGCAAACAGCAGTGAGCTTTCACTAACCCTAAAGTCCTTTGTATTCCTTTGTCTTTGCCGGAAGCATGTTACATAGAAGCTCTATTCACTTTGACAAATCTTTTATGATTTTTGTTCTCGTTATTAAAACTATTTTTAGTAAAGTTTTTGAGCCTAAAAGGCATTTTATTTTACCCACCACTTCCAACGTTTCCTCGATTTTTTTCTTGATGAAAAATAATTATTGAAAGCATCGCATTGCTGTGAATAGTATCTCTGGCAGGAAAGTGTATGAACTTGCAGCTCTAAATTTAGGCAAAGTTAAACATTTCATATAAATATTCTCCTATTTTTTCTAAATGTTTGATGCACCAGACAGTGAAGACGCAAAATGAATTTCAAATTTTTGATTGACACATAGCTTATGGGCAAATCTTTGAGCTTTAATTTAACTCTCAAAACATGGCCAACGTAACTCTCGAATATAGTGTGCTGGATGTGGAAAAACAAGACAATTCTAATTATATGCGGTTGTTTTCATATATTTTTTTTTATATAATATAATAATCAGCATGCGAGTTTCAGCTCGTTGGCAAGGTAACGAGCTGCAACTTGCATGTTGATTGGAACGTTGCGCACGTTCCTTTCAAATCGGCTATTTTGGTGGAAAATACATAGTGATGTAAATTGCCGATTTGGAAAGCAATGTTGTTAGTTATAATGTATGCGCATCAAAACAACTTTTAAATCACCCTTTTGTCAAGCGTGGAAAAAAAATTGTCTTGGACATTTTGGAAAGGAATAACATCTTTGGAATGTAAGCTTTTTCGAGAAGGTCAAAATGTTTTCAGTGTTGCCATTGCAGACTGTTCCTTGTACCAGAAAGGAACTTCTTTATCGCCTTATCATTCCATTTTCCGCGTAATCTCGCCAATGTTATCAGCTAATTTTTACTTCCTTGTAATGCAAGGGGCCAATATAAACCTACCGTATTCTAGCTTTAAGTTTACTAAATAAAACAAAACCACATACATGTTGCCAACCATTCCACTTTTTGGGTATATAACTTGATTGACAGTTCAGCCTGTGCATCATACAACATGTGCAAAAAGTAATTACATATGCTTTGCCTTGCAAGCGAGCTGCGAGTCATGGCCGGTCTTGTGATTGAAGAATGACGATAGGAATGCAGTGAACATATCACGAGATAAGAAAAGTTAAACAAACCTGCATACATATAAGGTTGCAAAATGAACAACTCTTTAGGAGACGACTTCTTCTTTTTACATCTCCTTTTTTTCTCCCTGGCTGAACTCGGCAATTCTTACATGCATTAATTATTCTTCGGTGACCGTCCTAAAAAAGATGAATTTTCTAGTGATGAATCCGGCGGCGACGGGCGCGACTGCGGTGTCGCTGGTGCTGAAGGCCGCGGCCGAGTCTCAGCATCGCCTCGCTCGCTCCCACACCGTTCTGCTACTTGGATGGGCTGGTTTGGCCAATTTCATTCTATGGCTTTTAGTTTTAATGCAGTCGCTAAAAATAAGAATAAGTCAAAGAATGGGCAAGCTCACACGGGTGGACTACATTTGCGCGTGGACACTTGCGCAGCACACCATGATTGTATTGGGACAAGTGTCCGATCATAACACTGTGGTGAGCGCAAGTGTCTGCGCGCAAATGTAGTCCACCAGCTCACACAGTGAAATGCCAAAGGACGCCAATGTGATCATTTTAAATTCTATAAAAGTCTTTTAAAATTAAAATAAATAAAAGTACTATAAAACAATTTTCCAGGTGCGAGTCCTCGTCAGCTGACCAAGTACGGTGAGCTGTACACGGAGAAAGGCCTCGATACGCTCGGCTTCAACGCGCCGTTTCGGCCGTTTGCCTATGGGCTGCAGGTATTGTTTTTTTCTTAATCAATTGAGTTATTTTTTTAAATCGATTTTTCCAAAATAATAAAGTAATATAATAATAATAATACAGATAATGTTGATCAACACAACAAGCTACCAAGTCCTGAAAATTCCCCTGAACCTCTCCAGGACTGCCGAGACACGTCTCACCTGGCTCCTCTTCTGTCGTCCACGCTCTTTGAACAGCGCCGCCGTCTGATCCTCCACGTGATGAGCATGCAAGGACTCTACACTCTGATCTCTCTCCTCCACTCTCGCCCCTTCTCCGCTCTCTTCCGCCACACCGACCTAGTCGTCTTCGACAGCTGTCCTGTCTACGTCGATCATCTCAAGGTTTTTACGTTTTTCTTCTTTTTCAAGTTTTCATGGTTTATGGAGAAATGATAGAATCATTGGTTGCCTAAGACTATTCCAATAGTCATGATGACCATGACAGATCGGCCCTCCGCACAAGAGAGTGCTGGACAGCGTGAGTCTGCCGTGGCTGAAGGCTGCGCCGCTCTGGCAGCGAATGCTCTTCTACCCTCTCTGGCGCCAGCTCGAGGTATGAGGATTACTGTAATGCGTTTCCTGGCCTCCTTTTACTTCACCTTAGATCTGTTTAAAAAATGAGATATTAGTGAGCTATTCATCACTTTGCAGATCCTCAAAATCTCTCAAGAAGGCCTCAAGACATTTCTGGCGCTGAACTTTGGCGGAAAGACACTGCCAGAAGTGGACGGCTTTCACTTCTTGCGTGAGCATCCTGACTTGCCGCACAATCTGCTCTTTCTCTACTCGGACGGAGATTCTCTATGCCAACCAAAGACCATCAAGGTACAATTATCGATTCATTTTTCTCAATTTCTGTTACGATGCTGTCAAGTTAGAAGAGATTCGAGCCGATACGGAATAGTACCGACCGTTCCCTTGTTCTTTTAGGAGTTCCACGACTACGTCGAGATCGAACGCGGAATTCCAGTCGCCCACCAGCGCTTCAGCGATTCGCAACACGTCCGGCATCTTCTGAAGTATCCTCGCGAGTATGCTGAAGCAGTAGATCGCTGTCTCGAACTAATCGATAACCGGAAGGTTGAAGAGGCTGCCGAGGAGATGTGCGTTGCGGAAAACGAAAAGGAGCCACTTCTCAAAGTGGCCACGATGTGATTGGCTGTAGCATATTGATCTACTGGTGCATTACAGAAGAAAGTGTTTCCGTTCATAAAATGATTCTTTTATTATAATCATATTCATTTATAAGTATAGATGTTTGTCAAATTCTAGTCATACGCTATATGATTTTTTCCAAATTGTGTAGATACTTCGTTGTTTAATAGTTTGTAAGTTATATGTAATACGTATGTATAAGCGTTATGATGCGAGCTAATGGAAGAAAACTAATTGGAATATCGCAAGTATAAGAAAGAAGTGCACTTTTTAGCATTGAGCAGATGCGGAGATAACTTTATCACACCATCTCGTAGAGCCTCCCTCTTTGTGCGCACGCAATAGAGTTGTAACCGAGAGAGAGACAGCGAGAGAGAAAAAGAGAGAGAGAAAGAGAAAGAGAAAGAGAAAGAGGAGGAGAAAGAGAAAGAGAAAGAGAAAGAGGAGGAGAGAAGAGAAAGAGAAAGAGAGGAATAGAGTCAAGCAAAGAGATTGATTGAGCGTAAAAAGTGGAAAAGGGATGAAAAGGAAAGGGACTCATTGGCAAAATGTGCTGAAAGTTTAACTATTTTTCATAGTAAACCGGCTGAAACCTACATGAATTTTTTATATGTACTTATTCAACTTTCACTCATCTTTAATTCAACTTTAATTTCAGGTTTCTTCCGAGATTATGGCACGCGTGCTTATTACCGCGGTTAAAGGAGCTGTCCATGGAGATTATAATGTTGCTGTATTTTTGGTAATACTATCCGGTCCAGCTAGAAACATCGATAGAAAAAGTAAGAATGCGTCCTGAAGGGCCCCTGAGGAGAAAAACCACATTTTCCCCACGCCGTACTGTAGAATTTAGGGAGTGACGTCATCACCCCTTGCCTATTTACTCCCCATGCACACCCTCATTCTATCAGAAAGAAGGTGATAACTAAGTGCGAAGCGGCAAGCCATGATTGAGATTCGATGGAAGAGAAGAGAGGCTGAGAGAAAAAGACTCACAACGTCTAGTTTGTTGTGATGGATACTGTGCATGCATACCGCCAAAACGTTTTGCAATATCATGCGGGAATTCAAACGTTAATTCTCCGCATGCGGGTTCTAAACTCCATGGATAGTTCCTTTAATCTTGAAATAATTTCAATAATTTCTTGTATGGAACCTGCTGAAAAAATAAATCATACAAATATTTTCAAATTAGTTTTTTTTCGCACCATCGTTTCTGTAATATGCACATACATTGGTTCTTATTATTGGTGCTAACTGTAGTAATTTGACACCGTGAGCCCGAAGATTTTGAGACGATTAAAGAATTTGAGAGATTACAAAGGAACTTGTTCATTGGCAGTCAGCTGACCTAGTGATATTATTTTTCTCTTCTAGAAAATATACATAAGAAAAATAACAGTCAAGAAATAAAAGTCCTTCACTTCTTTATTCTACTAGGGACAAACTCTTGCTAGTTGGACTTTAGAAGGAAGGGGATGAGTGGTTGCAAGAAAGGAGAAAGGCGACCAGTCGAGGGGAGAATAAGCGGGTGGAGTGGCGAACGGGTAGATCAGCTCACTTCTTCGCCGACTTCTTCATCGACCTCTCCGTCTTCTCCTCTTCGAGACTCTTCACCTTTTCCAGAGTGTCGTCTTGGTCGGAGCGCTCCTGAAAAAAGTGGTGTTAGAAATGAACAAATGATTATTTCTACTCACTAAGATGGTGAAAATGATCCAATCAATACATGGGCCCAAAATGAATCAATAATCAAGTCCGACCTGGTACAGGCCGGCCTTGATCTTCTCTTGCTTGTTCTTCTCCAGCAGCTCCTGCCGCTTCTTCTTGAGACTCGCCGTCATCTCCTTGACTTCCTTGTATTTAACGTTCTTCTTCGATGGTGCATCCTGCAAGAAATTACTTAATAATTGGCATTTATTTTTTTTTTTTGGTGATTTCCAAGATATTGCAATAATATTTGAGAAGATTACATCGCAAGCAGTCACGGAAGTAATGGACTTGGACTTCTTGGACTTGGACTTCTTGGATTTGGACTTCTTGGACTTGGACTTGGACTTGCTCTTCTTGCTGTTCTTCTCCGCCTCTTTCTTCTCCGACTTGCCCTCTCCTTCCTTCTCTTCCTTGCTCTTTTTCTCCTCCTCTCTTCCCTTCTCTTCCACTCCTCCATCGTCCTTCTTATCCTCTGAAATCATCAAATTTTATTATCGAAAATATTTTTATTGGCGTGACATTTTCATGCAAGATATTGGAAATTAATTCAACCTTCCTTGTTATAATTATAAACTAGCTATAATATCTTTGAGTTTGTTATTATAATAACAAACTCAATTTCATAACTTCCATTTTGCAATATTAGTTGTCTAGGACTGCTCATTCAACATAGGGAACCTTTTCGATGCAACGACCTTTCTTTTCCTCTTTTTCTTCTTTCTTCTCCTCGCTCTTTTTATCGTCTTCCTTTTCCTTGTCCTTCTCCATCTTCTTGTCCGATTCCTTCTTCTCCTCTTTCTTCTCCTCCTCCTTACTTGCCGGAGGGGGCGCCTTAGTTGGAGTCGGAGCCACGGCCTTCTTGGGCAGAGCCGCTTTGTCATCCTAAAAGGAGCTATTCGTTTTTAAGAACTCATATATCATTAGTTCGAATAAAGTGGAAAAAAGTTGGCGTGCAAAAGAACGAGTTCAAATATTCCAAACGCACCTTTTTCTTCTTGAAACAAGCTGTCATCGTCAGCGTTATTGAGACCATCAACATCTGGAAAAACAGCATTTTTGCAAAGTAAATTTAATTGTCCTTAATATATGCATTTTTAAATTAATTTATTTTTCTTTATATTTATTCTATACAAACAACATCATAATAGTAATAATAATAACCGCAAAGTACTGCAGAAGATTGCATAGCATGGCTGTCTGTCGACTCTTTGACAAGAGACACGAGGCGAGGCAGCCACGCGCAACGAGGATACTATTGAAGAATGAAGATAACATCTCGAAGCTGGAGGAATTGACTGATTTCGTTGTTTCTTTCTCACGTTTTCATGAAGAAATGGAACATTCTAGAAATGTACTAAAAAAATTGTTATTTAAACATCTGCGAGAAGTGTTCTATCAGTAGAACAAATGCCTCGTGCGTATCTTTAGAATATTTTTGAGCTATTTCAAAAGAATTAAGAATTACAAGTGAATTCGGCGAGATTGGATTTCTGATATCATTCAAAAGTCCTATCAATAAATACAATCCGTTACGAGATTTTGATTATCATTTCCGTTATCTACTCGACGAGAGCTTTCAAATGGTATATAGTCCAGTTCATAACCTCGGGGGAAGGCGAAACCATTCCCTTGTTAGTGAAAAATTGCTTGGTCAAAAGTCCAACGAATGTAGGGTGCTGCTCATCCACTTGAGGGTTTTGTTGACGTGCTTGGGAGAACCCGCCCTTATCTCATGCAATTTTTGGAAGGCCTGCTCATACGCGCCAAACGCGAATAGGCAGGCCCAAATATTTCTTACAATTGCCATTTGAAGGTGAGTATTTCATTTTATTTTCTGACGAATCCCTTTTCAATTCTTCCTCACTTGCTCTACGCCTCTCTCTCGTTGTCTCGTTATCTCTCTCCATCCATCCCTCTCTCTTTCTCTTTCCCCTCTCTCTCTGTCCCACGTAGTGTTCCCCCGTCCCTCGTCTATCTCTCTCTCTCTCTTTTTTCTTTCCCTCTTTCTGCAGTTTTTTTAAACTGACCCTGCAATCGGGTTGTTCTCTGCTCATGGTCAGTCCGAACAGATGGGCAACGTGCCTGAAATTCAAATCTTTGCGTTCTGCGTCTCTCTCCCCTCCCTCTCTCTCTCTCTCTCTCTCTCTCTCTCTCTGTCTACTTCCAGACATTATTTTAATCCATCGCTTCCCTTGCAGCTTTAGTTACTGAACCATCGTCACTTCTCGCGTTCAAAACGATCTCTTGGACCAGAATCCAGCCCGCCCGATTCTTGCAGGTTCCCAAGCAAACTACGCACATTCTGCCTACATAATTGCTACATCCTTCCTTATGTATGTCTCACAATCTCGCTAACTATTTGTTAACTCTCTCTCTCTCCCTCCATCTCACCTTCTCCTCCCCCCTCTCCCTCTCTCGCTTTCTCTCACTCCCCCTCTCCCTCTTCTCTCTCTCTTTCCCTCTTTCTCCCTTGTCTCGGTCCCTTTTCGGTGTTCGTCGTTCCCTCCCACCTTCTCTCTTCCTCATTCTCGCATTCATTCTCCATATGTGTGTGTCTCCGCCTCTCTTTCTACGCTCTCAGCATCGCAGATTCTATCAAAATATTTTATTTATTTATTTTTTTCTTTCTTGTTTTGGAATTTGAGTAAAGTTTAACTATTTTTCATAGTAAACCGGCTGAAACCTACATGAATTTTTTATATGTACTCATTCTACTTTCACTCAACTTTAATTTCAGGTTTCTTCCAAAATTATAGCCAGGCTAATCTTGGAATAATTTCATGTATGGAACCTGCTGGAAAAATAAATCAGACTAATATTTTCGAATTGGTTTTTTTTCGCACCATCGTTTCTGTAGTATGTACATATGCACATACATAAAAAGTTGGTTCTTATTATTGGTGCGAACCGTAGTAATTTGACACCGTGAGCCCGAAGATTAGGAACTAGAGATTTAGAGACGATTATAGAATTTGAGAAAATACAAAGGAACATTCCTATTGGCACCCAATGATATTATCTACTCTATGAGAAAATGTAAGAAAAATAACAGTCCAGAAAAAAAGTCCTTGTCTTCTTTATTCTAATAGGGACAAACTCTTGCTAGTTGGACTTTGGAAGGAAGGGGATGAGTAGTTGCAAGAAAGGAGAAAGGCGACCAGTCGAGGGGAGAATAAGCGGGAGGAGTGGCGGGCGGGTAGATCAGCTCACTTCTTCGCCGACTTCTTCATCGACCACTCCGTCTTCTCCTCTTCCAGACTCTTCACCTTTTCCAGAGTGTCGTCTTGGTCGGAGCGCTCCTGGAAATAGTGTTGTTACAAATGATTATTTCTACTCACTAAAATGGTAAAAATGATCCAATCAATACATGGGCCCAAAATGAATCAATAATAAAGTCCGACCTGGTACAGGCCGGCCTTGATCTTCTCTTGCTTGTCCTTCTCCAGCAGCTCCTGCCGCTTCATCTTGAGACTCGCTGTCATCTCCTTGACTTCCTTGTATTTAACGTTCTTCTTCGATGGCGCATCCTGCAAGAAATTACTTGATAATTTGCATTAATATTCTTATTTTTTTCTGATGATCTCCTGGATATTGCAATAAAAATTGAGAAGCTCACATCGCAAGCAGTTACGGAAGTTATGGACTTGGACTTCTTGGACTTGGACTTCTTGGATTTGGACTTTTTGGACTTGGACTTGGACTTGCTCTTCTTGCTGTTCTTCTCCGCCTTTTTCTTCTCCGACTTGCCCTCTCCTTCCTTCTCTTCCTTGCTCTTTTTCCCCTCCTCCCCTCGCTTCTCTTCCACTCCTCCATCGTCCTTTTATTATCGAAAAATTTTTTTTATTGGCGTGACATTTTCCTGCAAGATATTTGAAATTATTTCAACCTTCCTTGTTATAATTATAAACTAACTATAATATCTTTGAGTTTGATATTATAAGAACAAACTCAATTTCATAACTTCCATTTAGCAATTTTAGTTGTCTAGGAGTACTCACTCTACATATAGAGAGCTTTTGCGATGTAAAGACCTTTCTTATCCTCTTTTTCCTCTTTCTTCTCCTCAATCTTCTTGTCTTCTTCCTTTTCCTTGTCCTTCTGCATCTTCTTGTCCGACTCCTTCTTCTCCTCTTTCTTCTCCTCCTCCTTGCTTGCCGGAGGGGGCGCCTTAGTTGGAGTCGGAGCCACGGCCTTCTTGGGCAGAGCTGCTTTGTCATCCTAAAAGGAGCTATTCGTTTTTAAAAACTCATATATCATTAGTTCGAATAAAGTGGAAAAAGTTAATTGGAGTGAAAAGAAAACTTGTTCAAATATTCCAAACGCGCCTTTTTCTTCTTGAAACAAGCTGCCGTTGTCAGCGTCATTGAGACCATCAACATCTGGAAAAAAACAGTATTTTTGTAAAATAAATTTAATTGGACTTAATATATGCATTTTTAAATTAATATTTTTTTCTTAATTTTAATTTTATACAACATCATTATAGTAATGATAATAACCACAATGAGCTGCAGAAGATTGCATAGCATGGCTGCCTGACGACTCGTTGACTCGAGACACGAGGCGAGGCAGCCACGCGCTACGAGGATACTATTGAAGAATGACGATAACCACTCGAAACTGGAGGAATTGACTGATTTCGTAGTTTCTTTCTCACGTTCTCATATGGCAATCGAACATTCTAGAAATGTTCTTATGAAAATACAGCGAGAAATGTTTTGTCAGTACAACAAATGCCTCGTGCGTATCTTTAGAATATTTTAGTACATCGTGCTATTTTAACAGAATTGTGATTTTAGAAATAGTTAATATTGAAGTGCACTAAAAAAGGTTCTTGTATTGAACTCGAGTGCAAACTCGATTAAATCTGAAATCTCCTCCCGTCGTCACTTTCTTCTCAGTCGCCGGCGGAGAGTGGGCGCTTGGTCGCTTTGCTCTTCAGACTTGACTTCTCTGCTTCTCTGCCCTCTCTCCCCTCCCTTCTCTCTCGATGTGTCTGAAGAAGAAGCAAATCGCTCCGGCGTCCTCCCAGACCACCAAAACGGTCTCCTCTGCGCCACCGCTGAAGCCGAAGGCCGTTGCGAAGCCCGGAGGTACTTTAGTAGGAAATAGATGGTTTTATTCTGAAAAAAAAACATCTTAATACTGGGGCTCTTTTTTACAGGAGAGGGCGGCAAGATGGAGCCAGTTGCCGTGGACGGCGGGAAGAAGGTACAAGTCGCGGCGAGCAATACGAAGGCAGCAGGCGTAATCGACGGTGGAAAGAAGCCACCAGCCGCCAAGGAACAGCCGAAGAAAACGAATATCATGTTAGCAAATTTGAGGATGGAATGTTCTGTTCGCAGAGTGGGAATGTTCTAATTAAAAGTTGACTAAATATCGAAATTTGCCATACTTTATAATGAAAATAAAGTTAATTGGTTATTATTGGTTATAACGATTTTCTAGTGATGACACACCGGCGCCAGACGACGAGAAGGAAATGCCACTCTCGAAGATGTCGAAGGACGACGCAAAGGTCAGAGAATGTGGAAGAAAGCGAACGAGAAAAACAGAACGCTTGAATTGCAAATAATTGAATGAAATTATATTGTAAGTTCGATAGGAAGGTTTAACATATTTTTATAATTAAAAGAAAGCGATTGTTTTCATCTTCCAGCCTACAGCAGTGGTCGGAGCGAAGGATCCAGAGGCGAAGACTGAGGCCGACATTTCCAAGTCGGATTGGGAAAATGTCCACTAAAGCAAAGCCAAGGTTCAATCACATATAAATATCACGCGACCCATGAGAATGTTGAAACGCGATATTTTTCTCTGATTTTTCTTTCGCCTTGAGGTGATTTGTACATAAAGCGACGAAGAGAATTATAAGATTGTGAGTATATTGTACTGTTCATTTTCTCGATTCTTCTAAGAATCCTTGCAGACGTTCTTCCCTTCCCCTCTCTTCTTCACTCGGAAAAGGTTCGACTCTGCGGCCTGTGAAAGGTCATCTCTCGTCTTCTCACGTGCTCCGTTCCTTGTTTCCCCGCAGTCCTCTGTTCTCAATTGCTTCTGTCCAGCTAACACCACTCTGTCACTGTCTTTATCCGCATCTCCCGTCTCCAGATAAAAGGAGTTGCAATCATGTCATAACGTTTAAGACCACGGGGCTTTTCGCTTCATTAAATTGCAGAATCTCACTATTCACTTTAAAAAAAAAAGTTAAAAAGTTGCAAAAGTTGCAAAAGTTGACATTAAAATGAAACTTCAAAAAGATCTATCTTATGACCAACAGCTTCAAAACTAGATCTGCAACTTATCGAGGTAGTTGTTAAGATCGGGAACGCCCTCTTTAAGTCCCTTGCGTTTCCTCATCTCCGCCATAACCTGAACATGGAAAACCAGATGCATTCATATTTATGCTCGAACTAATTAGTGAAATATTCGGCTGAAACGTTACATGATAGGAGATGGATGTTCCATCCAAGGGGTCTCCAGGGATAAGCTGCCAGCGGTCGAAGATGTATTGCGAGAATATTTCACCACCAGTACTCGAGCTAAGGTCTTCGGTGAAGCCGGCAAGGATATTGATTAGTACATATAAGTCTTGGACAATTAAAACATTTTCTCTTCTCTCTCTCTCTCTCTCTCTTCAGTATGGCCACAAACGTTCACAATAGGAAAAATGGTTGATAGACATAAAAGACAATAAACGATTTCGTACTCATGAGTGGTATAGGAATCTAATTTCAGAATTTAAAATACGACAGCCAGATGTATCGTTAGAAATGACGAAGAATTTCATGACAAAAACAATTCGACAAGACTGCAAAAATCACTAAATTACCCGAAAGTATGGCCGACAACGTTCTGTTAAAAGGATCACCGGATAATGGTTCAAGAAAAAGAACGATCAACAAACCAAAGGACTGTTTGACAGGCAAGTGAGCCTTAACGACGTACATTTGTGTGCCGGCCACCTGTGCGTCTTCGAAGATCTCACCACAACGTCGGTGCAGCAATTCGTAGATGCCTGCTAAGGACGACACCGGACACTGCATTCAGGAAGGCAATGAATGTACGGTAGGATATACTAGGTTCCTACCTTCATTCAAGATTTAGACATGAGTAATTTGACAGGATGTCAACGACAACCTGAATCTCGACGAGATAGACGGGCTCGAGGAGACGAGGCTGCGCAGTCAGAATGGAGGCATACATGGCACGGCGCGTCGTGCAGAATATCTGGCCGAGGCGTCGCTCGATGGCTCTGATATGAAGACTGCCGTCGTGGATATTAAAGCGGACACCTCGTACGGGCTCTTCGCAAAGGACACCACAATTGGTCGCAAATTGGAAGCCGGCACGAGCCGACTCCTTGATCTCGTCCAGGAACTGTACTCCCTTCGTCAAGTCAACGAGGACGTTCGCGCCCGTTCCCTCTGGACCGAAACACCAGATCTTGCGAGCCTCCGTCAAGTCGTAGTCGTGCTTGTCGGCCAGCACCTTCAAGGACGCAGAGTAATTTTGTAAAGGGGATATCATGGCTGTCCCCCTAAACCACCGTCTTTTCAGGAGCGTCAACCTTGGCGCGCTGCTCTGAGTCGTCGAGAACGCTGAATTCGCCCTTTTCGATGGCATCAACTAGTCCATCGGCCATGGGCTGCGCACTCATGCAGAGACTGTTGTGTTTGTTCGGCGACTTGGAAGTGCACACTTCACGGGAATTCGCGGAGACTGTCTCGCGGTACGAGACTAACGGCTCTGACTTCTTAATCCCAATGCCGTCGTACTCTTCGAGATCCTTAAAATAGAACAACGGATTAGTATTTTGGATGGAGCCAAAAAAAGATCTCTCCAAACAAGCTATGGCTGTATATAAGATACATAGAACATATAATTATTGTATGTACCTCGAAGTATCTCTCGAGATGGCGCTCTCCGACTCCGTTTATGAAGTGCTGGCCAGAGTCTTCGATGGAGCATTGAATCATGGGATCCATCTCGGCGAGACGTTTGAGTCCCTCAATGAGTCTCGGCAGACCTTCGGCTATAACAGGCTCCACTGCAACGCGCATGACGCGAGACATGGCGATCTTTATTGCACGCATGTTGTGCGCGTCTTTGAAGGTTGTAATTGTGCTTCCGCTCCTCGCGGCGTGCTCGTCCTTCGTCATCAACAGACCGACAATGTTGCCCGAAGGGACGTCGTCAATCCTCTCGGCGTATCGGCCCATCATCAGAACGGTACGATGCAGATGCTTCTTCTCGCAGAGCTCCACTTTGCCCTCGTTCTTGTAGCTAGTAGGTCCCTGGACGCGAACCTTCATGCCACTTGCGACCTTGCCAGAGAAGACACGGCCAAAAGCGTAGTAGTGGCTAGCGCCGTAGCGAGGCAACATCTTCGAGACGTACATCATTAGAGCGCCACCAGGCGCACAGTTCCTGATGGCAACGGCGGCTTCCTCGCCATGCGGGCCCTCGTAGAGCAGCTCCATGCGATACTGTTGGGCAGTGACAGGGGACGGCAGGTGGATGCAGATCATCTCGAGAAGAGCGTCGCCAGACGGCAACCACTTCCTCAGCAGCGTCTATAAGAAGCGAAAATCTGAGCTTCATGACTCTTTTTCCTTCAGTTTGCTTTTGAAATCTTCCCTAACCAACTGGTCATAACGTGAATTGAGTAAATAACAAAGATGAACCTTCAACAACGGCATTCCGTCCAGGCTCTGCTCCCGATCGGTAAGATTGAGCCCAAGCTTTTCAATCAGCTTAGCGACCTCGTCCTTCTTGGCGTTCAGAGTGGCGTCGTACAACTGAAAATTTGTCTCTAATTACATTTCATGACTTTTGAGCTGTCAATAAGGAATACTCAGTTTCATTGCTATCGGTGGTCAGACTATTTTTCTGCAAGCGCCTTTAAGGATGATGAACATTAAAAAAATTAAGTAAGGGTTCGAATTGCAGCTCTATCAACCTCGCGTGATATTTCACAAAGCCGCTGCATGAAAACACACTCATGTATTAGAGTTCAATTTAAAATATCACACATAATTTTCGGTGCTTGCCCTCTTTCAGACGCTATTTTCCTACCTTGACGATGGGATGAAGCGCGAACTGGCAAAATCCGCGCTTGGAATCGGGGGTCGCATCCGAACTCCACTTCTTTGTTCCCACATTGAAGAAACGATCTCCCCAGAGGTTCTTCATCAGCTTGTCGACCTGAGATGCAACCAGTAAATACTAATTAGTAATTCCCATATTTCAAGTAGTTCAAAACGGACTTTTATGGCTGAATTCTTTGTTATTTATATACGTAGAAATAAAGTGGCACCTTGATTCCGAATTTTGCGGCGTAGATCTCGGCAAACTGTTTGAGAGTGAAGGCCCAGTCGTCGATGAGAGCGCCGAACGCGACGTTTCCTTCCGAAGGGTCGACCGTAAAGTTGCTCATCGGGCCGGCGTCTTCGCCGTACGTCGCGATAATAACATTGAAGTTGTCGACGACTCGCTTCAAATGTTCTACACTCAACACAGAATGAAAGATCAATCAAACCTTAAACATCCGGAAGAGTTCTTCGTGGCTGAGGTGAAGCTCGAAAAGAGCGTGATCCAAGTGATTGAGGACGAGAAGCGGCTTGACACGCTCTGCGATCGCCTTTCTCAGCACGGCTTCCGTCTGGATGCATGCGCCGTAGACACAGTGAACGACAAAGACAGCTCCGTCAACGACACGAAGTGCCGCCGCGACGTCGAAAGTGAACTCAGCATTGCAGGGCGTGTCGACCAGATGTATCAGGAAACCACCGCGCTTCTTTAGCTCATCCGCGACATCCTCACTTTCCACCTGAACGATAGTAAATCAGCCATAGAGGAAAATAGCCCCAAATGCACATTCAATAATTGAGTTTATATGTTCACAAGTTGGCCAACACGTTCAAGTGGAATTTAAGTTAGCGTCTTGGTTTCTTTTTCGTGCTACCGGGAACTGACGAAACAACTAATAATTTTTTTTGTTATGTTTGGGTTATAAATAGATATAGCAAACAAAACTACTGGCCGGGTTGTCTCCTCTCACAAAGTCGAGATCTTTTTCGTTCAACTCGAAGAGAATGGAGATAGCACTGAAAGTTGATTGTAATATCCGAATCACAACTTGAAATTCAGTTATTAGCCAAAATTGATCTGAAACAGTACTGGAAAGTTTCAGTCGAGTCTTTAGTTTTAATTTTTTTATTGTTGGAAAGAGTGGCAAATACGACGTCGGCTTGGTCGCTTTGCATCGTGGGCAAATGTCCCTTTGGGTGTCGCCGGAGCGGTGCTCATCCGCCTTGACGACCACATTGATTCCGGCCTTGGAGAGCAGCGAATCAGTCAGCGTCGACTTGACTAAATATGTATGTGCATATGTTTTTAAGAGCGCCTCTCTGTAAGGATCAAGCAGCCCTCCTTGGGGGCCTGCCCCGGGGTAAAAATTTTTGATTTGGCTATCCAAAATTTAATCAGGGGTACCTATGTGCACTACGAAGAAAATTAGAAGGTCAATTTTGTTATAAAATTTTTTTCCTTGTACCTCGGAGATGTGGGATTCAAGGAATGCGTGATAAAGCAGTTAAATTCTTGTTGTAACATAAAATGAACCATTTCATTCGATTCAGCACGTGCTTCTTTTCAAAAAAGCTCCATATCAAAATTTCATAAAATTTTCATCTTCCATGAACAAACGCATTTTTCGATTTTTCAGCCATTGTCAGAAAATGACCTAAAACTATTCGAATCGCTGTATTTTCAATGTTTTCAGTGAGAACAGAATGCGGATAGTACTATTCACTACGCGACAAAATTCTCTACAACATAAAAATATTTACATCTGGATAGGGCGTCCCTAACAGTGACAGTAACCATTATCCTATGGCTGTCGCGTCAAAACTGACAGATCCGCATTTTCCAACTTTTCGTGCAATCGTAATGTTTATCACTCATCCAATACATCATTCTGCTCCACGAAGCACACTAAGGTCAGAACCGATGTTTGTTTTGCAGATTTCCCGTGGTAAAAGCCTGCAAAAGAGTTTGCACGCGCGCGGATTCGAACCTGCGACCCATGACATTCGACGTGCACAACCCATGGGCCAAAATGACATTAAAAAATTCATTTCTGGAAAATGCCAAAACCAATCTTAAAAGTTGACCTATCAGCCGATAGCTATTTTTGAGCTCTATCGAAATAAATATATCCGCCTAACAGTGTAAATTGACGGTAAGGTCAAATAAGTGGCCAAAATATTCGAACCCAAAAAAGTAGATCAAAAAAGCTATACATGATAACGTGATGTATGGGAAAGTTGTTCGTCTGAGCGAAAGCTATAGAATGGCATATAACATGTGGGGATAAGTTCAATCCGCGAGCAATAACAGCCGCGAAAATGTCCCCTCAAATATTGACTTTTCAACGGACTCCAGGGCACTTTTTCGGTACTCCAGCCGAATAGATAATAGTGACTGATAAAGAATGTCCTCTCTTTGGCTAATAACTGAATTTCAAGTTGTGATTCGGATATTACAATCAACTTTCAGTGCTATCTCCATGCTCTTCGAGTTGAACGAAAAAGATCTCGACTTTGTGAGAGGAGACAACCCGGCCAGTAGTTTTGTTTGCTATATCTATTTATAACCCAAACATAACAAAAAAAATTATTAGTTGTTTCGTCAGTTCCCGGTAGCACGAAAAAGAAACCAAGACGCTAGCTTAAATTCCACTTGAACGTGTTGGCCAACTTGTGAACATATAAACTCAATTATTGAATGTGCATTTGGGGCTATTTTCCTCTATGGCTGATTTACTATCGTTCAGGTGGAAAGTGAGGATGTCGCGGATGAGCTAAAGAAGCGCGGTGGTTTCCTGATACATCTGGTCGACACGCCCTGCAATGCTGAGTTCACTTTCGACGTCGCGGCGGCACTTCGTGTCGTTGACGGAGCTGTCTTTGTCGTTCACTGTGTCTACGGCGCATGCATCCAGACGGAAGCCGTGCTGAGAAAGGCGATCGCAGAGCGTGTCAAGCCGCTTCTCGTCCTCAATCACTTGGATCACGCTCTTTTCGAGCTTCACCTCAGCCACGAAGAACTCTTCCGGATGTTTAAGGTTTGATTGATCTTTCATTCTGTGTTGAGTGTAGAACATTTGAAGCGAGTCGTCGACAACTTCAATGTTATTATCGCGACGTACGGCGAAGACGCCGGCCCGATGAGCAACTTTACGGTCGACCCTTCGGAAGGAAACGTCGCGTTCGGCGCTCTCATCGACGGCTGGGCCTTCACTCTCAAACAGTTTGCCGAGATCTACGCCGCAAAATTCGGAATCAAGGTGCCACTTTATTTCTACAGGTCATTTTCTGACAATGGCTGAAAAATCGAAAAATGCGTTTTTTTCATGGAAGATGAAAATTTTATGAAATTTTGATATGGAGCTTTTTTGAAAAGAAGCACGTGCTGAATCGAATGAAATGGTTCATTTTATGTTACAATAAGAATTTAACTGCTTTATCACGCATTCCTTGAATCCCACATCTCCGAGGTACGCCCTTTCGAGCCTCTGTTTGACCCCCTTAGGGACATCCAGGCTAAACGAAAAGAAGGTATGTTATACAGTTTTTAATGCTCTACATTTTAAGATATAACACCCACACACAAATGAGTATAAGGTACTCAACCGTCAAATTCAAATATTAAAAGTAATTTATCGATATGAAAAAAATAGTTGACTGAAAGACGTCTGGGCTGATATTGTTCAGAATCCAACGTTGATTCCGTTAAAAAAAAGAAAATTAAAAAATATTGAGTTTGAAGCGAGATACATCAATTCAGAAATTTTCCATACTTTTACCTGTTCACGGAAAAATATTTTTTGAAAAAATTTTTTTGCCATTTAATATTATTACTGGGGCCGAGTGCCATGCCCGACTATGTTTTCACATTCGAAATCCAACGTCTGGATCTGGGGCACGCCCTACTGGAGGCATACAGAGAGGCTCTCTTAAATACATTTGGGTCTCGAAAATACAGGTGGCTCGGTTAGCTGAAAAAAAATTTTGGCAAGCCTAAATATATTTACCATAAAAACTACTTGCAAACAAAGTAGTCTAAAATGTTTCTGTGAATTTTATATATTAGATAAAAAAATACTTTCGTTGCCTTTCTGCGTCAAACTGATGAATGAAAGAAAACAGAAAATTTTATTTTATGAAATACCGTGATCGTCGTTGATTATTATTGTTACATTCCGGATGTTCCTCTTCTTGTTCATAAGCCCGCGAACTTCAGCGATGGTCAAGTTTACCTGAAAGTACATAACTTTATCGCCATTCTTCATAACATAATAAATTATGTTTTCGATCAATCATAAGACGAACCAATTGTTTCGGTTGAAAACCCACGTTTCCATTTTAATTTCCTTTAATATTTATAGTATAAATTGCGGAATAATAATACTCATTTATGAATTTGCTTACCATGGTTGATCCTCATCCACCGTGTTAGTCGAGAGCATGCCCACGAATTGAGAACGGGAAGGCGAGCAGTGTGGACACGATTGTGCAATATTGCACAGAAACACGGCTCACTCGATGAGTCACGTTTCCACGTTACTCAGCCTGTTTTCAAAAGAGTACACCTTACACAGAGAATCGCTTCATGGTATGAACGCAGGGATTCTCTTGCAATTGTTGACCTTCTCCTCCTTTGCTTATGACCAAAAGGCACAGATGTTTGACACTTTAGTTTGCGCCGAATCGATCTCGTCGTTGTCTCTGCTGTTTACGCGCACTCTCTGCAGCGATCGTTACGTCAGTGGTCTCTCGTTTAAACTCGCTCTTTCTGCGGCGAATTTTCAAAAGAGAACGGGCGAAGCGAGAGACTACAGACAGCGAGCGCAAATTAGAGAGAGCATGAGAGACGATGGTTCGGAAAGTCTCTCGCTGGCATAGCGACTACACGTGCCCTTCCTCATTCTCATCCTTCCACATCCTCAAGCTTATTTTTTGCCTGCTTATTGTCAGCGACTGAATTGGGTAACGGGCAACCTAATTTATAGACAGTCGATGTTTTATTCTCCGAGTTGCTGTTTGGTCTAAAACACTCATTACATGACTCCGATGTACAAATTGCTAATTTCCAGAATTCATTATAAGATTGCTTTCACTCCTTCGTAGTCTTTTTTTTGCGGGGCATCGATGTGACAGGGTGAGCACAATCTGAAAACATCTTGTGGTCAGAACATTCTAAGTAGCCTAGATGACAACAGAGTCCTTATGAAAAAATTTTTATGTGAAATATTTGTTTTTTTAATGGTGGATTTGTTTTTATAATGATGCAATTGTTGGCGCTTTTTCCGGCTGGGCGAAGGCCAAATCTGCCCTACAGTCGCCTGCAGTGCTCTAGTAATGAAGATCTCTTCGTGAGGTGCTATAAGACATGACACCCAAGACATTCATTGGCTAGTCAATGAGTCTTTAAAAAAATTGTCGACACTTTAAAAATTTTTATTAAAACATTTAAGATTTGAATGTATCATCTAGAAAGGATATGGAATTTACTTGCACGTCCATAGTGAGTCATCTGATTGTGAAACAGCATAATATCGCTTACCTATCTCGTTGTTGTAGTACTCCTTTCTCTCTTTCTCTATCTATCTCACTTTGAACTTCCCTTTCGCTCTTGCTCTCCATCTCTCTCTCCCTCTCTCTCCCTCTCTCTCTCTCTCACTCTCTTCCCAAATTGTTTTTCTCCCCATTTCCCACCAATCTCTCGCCATCACTCTAACTGTCGTTCGAATATTAGTCCTCACTGACTTTCGAATGCATTGATTCACTCTTGCATGCTGGACGGCATTATTAACATAGATAAGCTTGTGAATGACTGGGCATGCTAAACAGAGAGTATCTTTTATTATTATCATCACCAAACCCATTCCCACATTCGCAACGTCTTTTTTCCCAACAAAAAAAGTATTTTCTTACGCGAAATATTTTTGAAGCTCAAGTAATCTTATTTCCCGATAAGCAGATCAGGAGTGATATTCTGCTTCCGAATGAAATAAAAGTCTTGTCAGCGAGAAATTAACAGAATTCTTGCTAATAAAAAGACGAAATAGCAATTCGAATCAGACATTTCTCTAAACCGGGCTGGCCTGAAAAGTGCGGCCGGGTCGAGGTTTTGGCCCGAAAGGGCAGGCCCAAAGAAGGTGGGAAACCTTGCTTCTCTCATCATCAGGTCCTCTTGTGTTGCCCATCCAGGTCCACTGTCTAATCTCTGCAGATCTCTATAGTGTCGTCACTGTGCATATTCTGTATTACTAGTTCATGCCTCTAACACCCAATTGTTCCCTATCGCACTCTACGAATAGAACAGCTAAGAACACCATTCTTCAATGTTCATGCAAACACAATCTGTAAACTAGATTCAAGAGATGGTGCTCTCATTTGACACGCCGCAACTCCGCCGGATATCGGTTGCTGACGAATCGGGAGAGACGGAGCGTTACATCCTAGCAGCAGATGATGAGCACATTGCTATTGGCGAGTTGAAGAGAGGAGGTCGTTTATTATTACATATTTATTTTGTTTACGAAGAATAAGCTTACCATTAGCAAGGAGGAATGCCAATTGAAAGCTAACCTTGTCATTATAATTAGAGGACATTGCATACGTTCGATTCGTAGCTCTGCGAGAAGAAGAAGGAGAAGAAGATTGTATCGTCCATTCAAGTGTCGTCGTCTCTCTCGGAGCGTACACAGTACAAGTATGTCTCTTTAATCTTGTACATAAGAGTAATAAAAGATACTTTGTAAAAAAAAAAGTCAATGTAAAAATGCATATTAAAATGGATATAGACTATTCTAAACGAAAGAGCTCGACTACTCCAATATTCCTCTTAGGAGCCTCTCCGTGTTCTTCAACCGCCGTGCGTTCTCTCGGACGACGGCCGCTTCGCCTTCATGGACATGAACACTTTCTTCCGTTGCAGAGTTGACGGCAGCGAAGTAGAGAATAACTTCATGTTCGCCTTGGCGGAAAATTTAAAAAAGAATTATCATTGTGACCATGCTTCAATCGCTGTGAATATTTCAAATTTAAATGACGTTTTTCCAAACATACAATATAGGGACTGCCGATGCCCGTTAAAGAGAATGGCCAAGGCGTATTGCCTTGCGTGACATGGCGGTCAACAAAGCAGTCAAGTGGTCTTGGGATTCATGTATCCGATGGGAGCGAAAGGCGTCAAGCTCAAAATCTGCGAAGTCGCGGCATTCTCTCAGACGATGTTTGGCCGCACGTGGCCATCCTTTGGATTCGAAGTAAGGAAATGTTTGAAGAAAGTAGTATACTTCTCGACGAAGAGAAACAAAAAAAAACATACTGAGGGACTGATGGACTTGTTATTTTTTGTATGATTGCATACTTGTAATAATATTTGTCATTTCAGAATCCTATCGATCACACGATTCCAAGAATCGGTGACTCCGAGTCCGGCGATGAATTTCGTGTGGCCACCGATGGCCGTCGTTTCATCGCCGTTGTCTCCGTGAATTCGGTCGATTTCGTCGACCTCGACAATCCGAGCACAATTCGGAGTGTCACATGCGTGCCGAAACTTGTTAGTTTTTAATTCAGCGATATTATTTTTTAAATGATCTTGTCTATGGAGATTAAAATCTACCGTATCTTAATCTTTGCATCTTTCACCTTGCGTAGTCTTTTCTTGGGTATTACGGAAGATTTTAAGGCCCACAGACAGCCCTTTTTAATCACAAAAATTTGCTGCTTTGATGATAGCCATTCACTGGAAGTATCGTCTGGAGCATTATCCATGACTCGCACGTTCTCTTTACCCAAACGACCAGATTGGCGGACGATGGCGTCGACGGATCTTCCTATTTCTATTCTATCAATCGAGAATCTGGCGACCGAAAAGTCGTAGGGTATGTTTGACAAAGATTTAAGCTACAAATGATCTCGAGGACAAATGTATTGAAAATTAATTTATGTTTTTTTTTAATTGCACGCTAAAATTCATTACATAATTTATACGAGTATATTTCTCATATTCATAATTTACGGCATCAGAATTGCTGACGGGATGCCAGACTTCGAAGGAAATGTCTTGTGTACGAGCGGCCGTCTTCTTTCACTGTCCAGAGACGGCGCACACCTTTCGATTGTTCGTTGCTTTTCGAATTGTTGCACTTTTCCGAAATTGCTCTTCAGACATTTTTGAACACTCTAACAAGTTCTTTCTTACAAGTTTAAATCTTATGTTTCTTATTTGGATATACGAAAATTCAATAGCGAATATTTTAACATCAAATATGTAGGATATTGAAATTGTTTGAATAACACTCTGATATAGGCCCGTCGCATCTTTCCCGGACTAGAACATCTTGCTCGCGCTGAGTGCATGGCGAACGCATCTCCGAGTGTCCACGCCCATCATCCTAGACTCGTGGACTATGACGTCAGCGCAATGAGCGGGGCACTTCTACATAATTAGAGAAATCAATCACGGCAAAAATGTCTCTAAATCAAACTTACTGCATTTTCTGAAATGCAAGTTTTTCTTCTAAAATACTGGCTTTTTTTACTCATTGACTATCTGGAATACCTGCTCATTTTGTATTGGAAACTTGTGAAGTAGATGTTGTGGTCTTATTTATGGGTAACATAGTATTTTACGCGATGTACATATGGAATAAACTTAATTCCTTATGAATACACAGTGTCGCCATCAGTGGTACTTATGGTTAGCAACAACCCTGATACGTCTTAACACAGTGACGAAATAGTAGTGAGAGAGTATGTATGTACATATTTTAGAGTGATGCGTCAATAAAAATCAGAAAATGTTTTTATGATTGAATTTCGCCCACCTTAAATCCTGTGATTCATAGGAGCACCAAAACGTTTTCACTAATTAAAAAAACAAATTGCAAAGCAACCTGTCGCTGTTGCCGGAAAATTCCAAGGGCATACTTTATGATTCGATGTGTTTTGATCACTTTGTGTCAAAAGACTAAAAGATGAAGCAGGAGCAATGGCGCTGATCTCAAGATAAGGTTGGAACAATGGCTTCACAGATTAATCTCTCCTTCTTATCAGCTACAGCGTCAAAAGAGCAAAAATTTTCTTCTCAATGTTCAGCAGTTCCTGATCATGGAGTTCATTGCATGCATTCGTTTAGTTAAAGAAGGTATACGGGTAATAATTAACCTAAGTTTTGTTCTATGTACGTAAGTTCATCTCGGCGTAAATCATATATCCAGAACGTTTGAGCGAATTTCTTTCATTACATTCTGAGCAAGAGTAACGTGAAAACTAGCGGCTAGAGAATTAGCTACGGTATGTCAGAGCCGCCCTCCTTTTTCACATGCTCTCTCGCCCGAGCGACAGGCAACTTTATGAGAGCGCGCATTCAAAGTGGTTCTCTAACGCTTCTGTATAAATATTCGCGGGATACTTCCTTTAATCTTTTTACGTTGTTCACTTCGAGGAGATTGTAGATCATTTATTACGATACAAGCTGAAGCATTCATATGATATGTACAGCGTAAGGGTTGAGCGCCTCTTTACTTCTTGCAGAGGTCGATGGCGTGGCAGGCGGTCTGCGGGCTCGCGTGCTTCAGGATGAAGTCGTCCAGCTTGTCGATCAGCTCAAAGAGACATTTCCGTAGATCATTTGTCTTCCTTTCCGTTTTGAAAGGGAAAGATGGAGTAGTACAAAAGTTTCAAAATCTTTTAGTATAGTTCTAAAAATTTTTATTTCAAAGTAGCGAAAATGATCTACCTTGTTGAGCTCCTTCTTGCATTCGTGGGCAAGAATGAGAAGAGCGTCGCAGACGACGTCAATCTTCTTCTCCAGCCACTCCTTCGTGTACTTCTCGCCGAGCTTCTCCGCCTCCTACAATTGAAATCTACGCTAACATATTTTTTTTCTAAAGTAACCCAAACAGAGTTGTCTTGAGCTAAAAAAAAAGCTCTTTTTTGTTTTAAAATTTTGATCGATTTTCTCATTTTTTTTTTCGAATTCAACCGCCGTGCCTCGATGATGTGCTCGCAGAAGTGGCAGAGCTTTCCGTGCAGAATCACTCCATCGACGTCGCCTGCGACTTGAACCTGAGCCGGCTGCAAAAAGAAGAGTGTGTGTGGATTGGTTGAGAAATTACGGTTGTAGCTATTCATTTTATTGTTTTTTTTTAAATACATTTTTTCCGTATAAAATCTATAAAGTATATTTGCATACTAAAAGTGAAACGACACGATCATAAGAAGCACGAACCTCAATGACGGCCGGGTTCGCAAGGCTGGCGACGGCGAGCGAGAGCAGGAGAACAGCAGCGAGCGCGAACTTCATCCTTAAAAGAATTAAACTAGAAATATTAGCTTAAGTATTCCCTCGAGGAAGACATGAAAAGAAGAAGACAATGCATGAAAGTGCATATTGCTTTCGGTGATCTCTGCCAGGCTTTTATATCGGCTCCTTATGAATCAAGGTGCGTTCTCCATGATGCCTCGTGATCACGCTTGACAGTAGCTTTTCAGTATTGCCATCGCATTGGTCGTTGATGCGTGGTGTGTTCTGATCCCGAAGAGTATCAGAAATCAATCCTCTGATAGTTGTAAAGCATAGAAGGCTATTGTTTGTACGTGCAAAGAAGCATCTTTGGTGCTATCAATGAGAGCGACATGGGATGATAAAAAAATAACCGAAAAATAAGTGCAGAAAAGATGTCTGTCCACCAGACACATTATCGGAATGATGAACTATGAGAACCTAATCCGAGAGTGAAACATTGAAGCTAGTAATGGGAATAAGATACGAAGTCTCGCATGCATAAGAAATCTTTGGACATATTTGAACTTGAGTCTGTTGGTCTTTCGTTAAAATCTTCAAGCTGTTAACTTCTTAAAGTTTTAAGGTCCTGGCGGTTGGTGTTCTAGTTTTCTTTCTGCGTGCATTGGAGCACATGCTTCTTTCTGCTGTCACCCGTGACTGTTGTTATTTATCCCTTCGTTTATCGTTTCAAGACGGTTCTTTCTCTTCTTTCGTTGCTTCATCATGGAATAAATACTTTAACATGATTGTCGGAGAATCTTGTTGTCGATAAAGTTACTGAGAGAACCTTGAGCGAGAACTTCAGGAGATCACTCCTTTTCCGACCCATTGTGAGACCCTTTCCTTGCTCTCACGCCTGATCTCTTACTCGTGATCCTCTCTGCCTCTCCCACTCCTTTCTCTTTACTTTTGCTCGGTTCCTTTATCTTTCATCCTGCATTTCCTTTTCTCCATGTTGATCTCTCCGCCCATTTCTGCTCCTTCCTTGCTCTTCCTTTATTGGTGTTCTCACATGAATCACAGATAACTCTGTAACACGTTTGTCATTGCAAAGCTAATTTAAAAAAAAAGAAGGAGAGGCGCTTTTTTAGTGGTGTCATCGCCTCACCATATGTACATAAATACATAAAGATAAACACATATTACTCGTTATAAAAGACATAACAGCGTTGGTCCTTTTGATGTTTGAAATTTATTGCATAATTGATTTGTATAACATTAATTTATTCCATGCACTGCTTCCTACACAAATCAAACCATACGTAAGACTGAAACATTTATTTCACAAGTCTCCAATGCAAATGATCATAGTCAGATATTCATGCTACACAGTCAATGATAAAAAAAAGTCAAAGGAGAATTTGGAATAGTAATTGGCAATGTCAATACAGTGTCTTTAAAATAAAGACATTTCAAGCATTGCAGTTCCCGATCTCTATTTGTGAAGAAGAGCCTCGCTCGTGGCGGTGACGTCATAGTCGAAGAGTCGTGGATGATGGGCGCGCACACTCCGAGATGCGTTCGCCAAACACTCGACTCGAGCCAGATGCTCAAGTCCGGGCAAGATGCGACGGGCCTAGATCAGAGTGTTTCTCGAACTATTTTAATAACCTATTTGATTTTCGTGTTTTAAAATAATAAAAACCTCTGCGTCTAAGATTTTAACTTACAAGTTTCAAAATGTCTGAAGAGCAGTTTTGGAAAAGTGCAACAATTCGAAAACGACAGTGAGAGTGATCGTGAGGGAATGGGGTGGGGAAGGGTGTTGAAAAGGAAAAGGTGAGAGAAAGAGGGGGGAGAAAGAGAGAGAGATAGTAAGAACGGAAGAAGTTCATGGAGAGATAGTGAGATAGAGAGAGAGAGAGAATGAGAGAAATACAACTGCGAGAGAAGGAAGCGGCATTATACTGCCTCTCAATCAGATGACTCACTGAGGAAGTGCAGGTTAATTTCTTGATAAGGGTGCTAAAGGCACGTATTTAACCAACATTTCTTTTCTAGATAATGCACAAATGCGAATGATTTAAATGTTTGAATAAACTTAGTCACTTACAACACAACACAATACAACTAAGCTGAACGTGGCAGACATTTGCATACCTTTCAGAAACTTGGACTTTAACCTCTGCAGCTCACATTCATTCACAATATATCGTTATGTGCAGGATATGCATATTGGTTAATGGATGTGATGGTAATGAAGTGTAATTGATTCCTACAAAGACTTTCATGAAGGCCATGATGATCAGTAAATCTTCACAAATCTTCGATGCTGTCATAAATTCCCTTGTAATATATGAAATCACATATGTTGAATAAAAGTGTACGGAATTGTGTGCACATGAATCTCAAGTTTAGTACGAGCCGAGCTTACATCAGTATAAATTTTATGCCTGATATATATATATAGACAAAACAAAAAAGAAGAGCGTGAAGAATGCATTCCAGAAAGAGAGGGAGAACAAGGAAGAGTGATTCTTCTTCCTGCCTAACAGTTGTTGACTTTCTCATAGATCGCAATCTTGGTCTTCTTCGACAAGCCGGCGTACTCTTTCTTGAGCCTCAGCGCCTCCATCACGGGAGTCGTCGTGATGGAATCGAAGCAGAACTCCTATGTAGTCGATTCATTGTGCGATTTATTTATCTAATGGTTCCTATCTTTTTTTTTAGCTTTCTTACATGAATCGCAAACGGTTAGCTAACTCCTACTCAATAATTACCAGAAGAATGGCGATGTTATAGCTGTCGGCCCAGAGAAGCTTCTTCTCGAGTGGAATTTCGCGTCCGCCGGCGCTGCAGAGAAATCGTGTGCATTCACTTTGAAGGAACTCAAGGGCGAAACGGACGCTGAGACGAAGAAGGAACTCGACATTCTCGGCTGAGATGGAGAAGAGGCGGTGAGAAGTTAATTTTTTTAATTAAAGAAAGTTGTTTAAAAAAAATGCTAATGAATTATTTGAATATTTTGTTATCTTTCGAGCACCTTCCTTGCTGATGTTCCATGTTTTTTTTCTAATACAGAATTCCTGATTTGTTATTTTTAAGGGATTAAATTATATAGACACCGGTGATCGGCTTCCGTGAAGGATATATGACTCGGAGCAGCTCGTTGAACTCGTCAAAGTCGACGTCTTCAAGTGGAATCTCCGACATTCCCTGCTCGCGAAAACCCTTGGCGGAGAAGACGGGCGAAATCTTTAAAGCAATCATATTGCATACATACATTATATTATGAGAGCATTCGAGGTAAATTCGTACCTCCTTTCCAACGTATAGCGGCTTGCCATCGACGACAAGTGCGACATCCCGAACGTTTGGCTCAGAAGTTGTAAAGTCGTAGAGCGGCGTTCGAAAAAAGAGCGAGATTTTAGATATGTATGACGTAAAAAGATATGTATGTATAAATAAATTTTTTTTTCAAAAGACAACTTTAAAGTTTAAAAGTGTCAATTTGTCGTCAATAGTAGCAATAGATGGTTTTGTATAGCAATATAAAAAAAAAACTCAGAAGTATTACTGTATGCCGGCGACTTCCTTGTCGACCGTGATCTTTGCCTCGACGTTGACTAAGGCTAGCGAACGGTCGAAGAGGTCGTACATCTCCAGGAGTGATTTGTAGACGAATCCTTTCGCTTTGCCGCTCAACGTGCACGTCAGCTGAAAAAAAAATGTTCTCTAAAAATATATGCGTATTTTTATCTTAAATGTGATGAGCAAAATTATTAGCGTTCGTATTTTTCTGTCTTCACTATATTTATAAAACAAAAACGGCTTTAGTTACATTTCAAAATCGAGTGCAATTATTGTTCATTATACTAGTGAGAAAAACGGTCATAACTTGGCCTACGGGTCGGCCATACTCTCCGGGCCTTTTGAATTTAGTTTTCTATGCACTACTGCCCGCTATACACTTGTCCCTCTTTATCTCTTTTGCTTTTCCTCTATTCATCCTTTCTATCTCTCTCTATTTCTGTCTCACACTTTTCTCTCTTCTTTCTCTCTTTCTCACTCTCATCTCTGTCCCTTACCAGATTGGCGCCGCACGGTCTCAGCGGAATTTTCTTCGATCTCACCGAGAGCTGAACTTGGAAGTTTGCGAGTGCAGCGCTTGTATCAGTGGAATCGCAATGGACGAGAATTTCGAGGTGCGGCCAAGACTCCATTCCTGGCGGATAAACTTTTCTCGCCGAAAGGTTCCTTAAAAAATAATTTGTATTGTCAAGGAAACGCTCCAAGAACAAATTAATAAGAGTATCCGAAAAATTACGTTTCGGCATTTCAACATTACCATCGCATATTTTCGATCAAGATTGGAGACGAAATAGCTTTGAACCGACGGAGACGAAATAGCTTTGAACCGACGGAGACGAAATAGCTTTGAACCGACGGCTCAGTGGACAAATATCAAGATTTTCGAGTCGAATGCAACCTTCATTCTTGGAGATGTCTGCATTAGAAAGTATATTTTGTTTTTAATTTGTTATCCAAGTAGTAATTAAGAAAAAAATTTATTAGAATTCTTTTGTTCTGGCAAATGTTTCAGCGGGAAAAAAAGATAAGATATCTCGATAGAGGCAGCTGTGTGATTGTTGCATACATCACAATATATTTATCCTACAACTATCGGAAGGCCTTGCACATATGAATGAAATCGATATCTTCTTTCTTCAAAACAAATGTAGAATTGAAATAATAAATTTAAAAAAAAAATGTCTTACCTTGCATGACTCGATGAGTGGAAAGCAGAGAAAACCGGCCCGTGTCCACCCACGAATGAGTGACTGAAGTAGACACACATTTCGAGCATTCAAGAGTCGAGCGAAGAACTGCTAATTGCGTTACATTCGCACATGGTTATTAGCGAAGTAACACTTTATTATGTAAATGTGACGATTGAAGACTTAAAAAAAACACAAAGAGTGGATAGAAAGAGACAAGAGAGAAAGAGAGAAAGGGCGAGATAGAAATATACGAGATATATAGACAGAGAGTGAGAGAGTGAGAGGCCGAAAAAGCAGATAACATGTTTAAAGGGGGCGACAGTGAGAGAAGTGGAGGTTTTCTTCTTCGAGTAGACGTAGCAATTAGTAGGTGGGTCGATGTAGTAACCACTTCGATATGCCACAGAGAAGATTGTCTTGAGTGATCAAGACAGCTGCTCAAAACAATTCGTCTTCAATTATCCCCAAGACAACATTGTCTTGAATGCTTTTGTCTTGTAGTGTTCTGCCTTCTAGACAACATTTGTCTAAGACAAAAAAAGACTAACATGATCTGTATCGGAAGGGTGAGCTGTTCGATATATTATTAACAGGCGTTATTTCATACTTTACCTAGTCAAAAATATGCGTATTCAACTTTTTCACCTGCAAAAAGCCGGGTGCTGCATATGGCATGCCAATGATATGAAAAGTAGTCATAGTTACGAGTGCTAAAGTAGGATAAGTCTGCAGATTGCTTAGCGCATAGCCCCATTTTTGGGCAATACTTTCCCAGTGGTAGCAGACATTCCCAGAAACGACGTATAAAAAACATGGTATGTGTGAACGTTCATGGGAGAGTGAAAGAATGCTAGAGTGCGCTTCATGTTCGCCCGTGAATCAGGGGTGGCCGGGTTTCGAAATTATCCGGGGGCCGGACCATGGGGCATGGACCGGACCGGCCACCCTCCATGATGTCGAGAAATAAGAATATGTTACGGTGTCGTCTGGTAAGTACGGTGCATGAAGACAACGATTTGAAAAATAAATTAAAAAAAAACACTTGTTCTTTTTTTCAGTTGGATGGAGCTCTTCACCGCGTCAGTGATCTCATTTGTTGTCTACGCGCCTCCTCTAAGCACCCTTTACATCATCCAGCTCTGGATTGTTCTGTCGCATCGCCGAAAAGACTATCCTCAGCCATTCTACGTTCTCTTCCTGCTTGGCGTTTAAATGTTTGTTTGTGGATACCGTACGATTCTTACAGTTAGAAGCAGTAAAATTGAATTGATTAAGAAAGATTTTCAGCATAACTGTTTTTGTCATACATACGTTTAAGTGCGATTCTGAATCTCTTGCTAGAAGAGACCAACTCAAAAAAAGAGAACATTCAGGCCCAAAAAAGGGAAAGTATAGCGCGTTCTCCATGATATCTTCTTTTTGTTGATAGATTATCTCAATCTTGAAACTAAATTCAACTTTTTTTTTGCGCATATATATGTATTTTTGTAATAACAAGACGCTGTTATGTTCACTTCACTGCCTTTCGATGTAGAAGGCGAGGGGAGGGATTGGGTTTTCTCAAGTTTTATCTGCGGGAACCGGCCAACACCAGGCCAACAAGAGGGAGGCAACCGCTCACGAAGAGCCACCGAGGGGAGACTGAATAGAAATGGATGGAAGTCAGAAGGGCAATGGGAATCGGAATGCACTTAGTTATGCAGATGGACGGGAAGGGAAAGGTAAATAGGGAAGGAAGCGTGAGGAATGGGACATTCCGTTACATTTTTCGCACATGCACATTTATGTACATATATATGTACATACATGCTCATGCAATCATGTATTTCTATTACACACTGCGGAGATATGCATGCAGTAGTGCCAGCTTTTCAGGATCTTGTCCAGCTTGTTTTCTTTTTTATCACTTACCGTGTCCCCACCGCGACGTGGTTTCAGCATTTCTATCCAAATGAGACTGTCGATGCAATCTTTCTTCCACTGTTGAAGTTAGAATTCGACTCTTTTTTAAAACTAAATTGTTGTCTGATTATCTCTCTTTCAATTAACAGGGCAGCCAACTTCTGCTTTTGTTGCCTGGATTACATTCATCTTTGTATTGGAATCAATCGCTTCACCGCGATTCCATTACCAACGCGTCGTCAACGGGTAATATAAGGAGAAAGTCACTCTTATCATCTCCCACTATCCGACTGCTCACTCTCCCTCTCTATCTCTCTCGCTCTCTCTCCCTTCCTCTTTCTCTCTTTCCCGTCTTTTTCTTTCTCTGACTCTTTCTCAAGTTCTTTTTTTTAACTCGCTTGTTATATAAGATCTGGCGATATCTGCTTCCGTTCTGCGTTCTTTTCATCCTGGCAACTGGCATAGCAACGACATGGCCGATATTTGCGAGAACGGCTTATTACGAGCCTATTACGCTTCAAAATGACACGGTCTACTTAATCGTACTCGGCTATCCGGCTACGAATGATACGGTATTTATTATATATCAATAAAATTACAGATAAACTAATTGTTCGTAAATGCACAATTTTCCTCTCTTATTTTTTCTTCATTTTGATCTTAATTTTTTTTCTAAGATTAACATCTCTGTGGGCCAAGTAAAGAAACTGTATTAAATTCACCCAACAATAGGAAGCAGAAATAGTACAATCTCAAGTATAAAAACTACAGGCTGAAGAAGTTATATACACTGTCTTCGTGATCGTCGGGCCGAGCATCGTCAATTTGGTCATCTTCTGCGTCATCTTCATCTGGATTCGTGTTCATGCTGGCCAAGCAACTAAGGGAGTCGAGTGGCGACTTGTCTATTTCGGTGCTACCATATGCCTGGCGGGATTGATGATGGCTATAATGCAGGTGGATTCTTTTCTTCTATTTTACATGTAACATACAATTGCATCAAATATAGGTGTATTTTTCCAAAAACTTTATTGACCATAAAAATAATTTAACTACATACTTCACCAGATGTTTCTCTGGTTCGTGCCATCCCTCTCTTCCACCGACTTCTACATGACATCATTTGTGGTTTGAATATCAGCAGTTCTCCTCGTTTTTAGTGATATTTCTCTTATGGTTCATACGATTCACATTTTAAATGGATTAGTAGTATTTTTAAGCGGGGGAATGATAACAGAATGATTTGCAAGCTTGCCCTGTGGCTGTTGGATCTGAAGGTCCTCGCGCCCGGCGTCTTCATGTTCCTCTTCAACAGCGGGATGCGTAAGCGAGTGCTGCAACTTCTTCATTTAGCAACCTGCATTCCTAATACACACTCGGTTATGTAAGTCAATTTTCTTTATTTTTTGATCTACACAAAATAATAGTTTCCATGTTCTGTTCAAAAATGCAGAGGAGGTTTTTAATGTATCCTTTCAATTATTTCATTAGATAATTTAATGATTGATTACGATGAGATTTAATTAAGGGAATTGCAAAGTTCAAGCATATTTCATGTTCGGGACGCCGGTGGACATCAGCCTTTCTGACTTCGGAACATTACGCACTTTAATATATTAACTGCATCTGCTCTCGATCAAAAACCTTTTTTTTTTTAAATTAAGTATAAATTCCTATAATTTGTCTCCTCTGACATGACTTAAGCGACCTTTTACATACATATATATTTACATGTGTGCATAAAGTATGAATTCTCCGTCTTGCCACTTCCAAAACAGAAAAGAATGGAGTCCAACATGTCCGGGTACTTTGTGCACAAAGTTCTGCGGGAAGACTGCATAAAAGTGGATGACGAATCAGAAAGTTGACCAGAATCTGCAGATTGACGGGGTTCATGCACAACTAAATGTACAGCCCACATAACCTGTTATTCTAGCTGCAACACTGCCATTATCGCGCTAGAACGACCACACATCAGAAAGTCGCATAGGGATAAGTTCAACTTTGCAAATGTAAACAATGTTTGCAAATTTATGAACGGTATAATTTGGCTGATCTATAATCCCAGGTCAATATATTCGTTTCAATATCTAACATTGGAAAGGGATTTAAGGAGTAACCTAGAATGTATGACTGCTCGTTCGTGAACTTAGGGCACATTCCGAAGCCGAGCACATACACTTGCAATTATGTACGTAATGGAGATACTGCAGCAATAAAAGTTTTCATATAGTTACATGATTCAATCAAAAATTAACCTGGGTAATTTGATAGAATCAACATTTCTTTTACTAGATTTTGATAAGAAATTGTAATAAACGTTCAAAAATTTCTAAGATCAAGGTACGTTATCAATATTTCCCTAAATTAGTCTAAAAGAATGGAAGACTACCTCAAGATTGAGCATGATGGCGTCACTTTAAATCTTGAATCTGCTAATTTTTTTATTCAAGCTTACGCCAGAGTTCACGCTTGCATGTTAAACGAGACTTCTTACTAGAATCAGTACGTATTTATTGTGGATTCGATGAAAATCCGAATTAGTCGAGGGCATAGAAAGGGAGAGCAAGAGACAAAGGGAGAGTGACAGAGAAGAGACAGAGAAAGGGAAGAGAGACAGAGAAAGGGAAGAGAGACAGAGAAATGGAGAGAGACAGAGAAAGGGAAGAGAGACAGAGAAAGGGAAGAGAGACAGAGAAATGGAAGAGCGAGAGAGAAAGGGAGAGGGCGAGAGAGGGAAAGACAGACGGAGCAAGAGACGAGCACAATGGTCATTTCTTTGGCGGGAGGGGGACGAGTGCAGGCTCAAAGACGTCCACGTCCGTCTCGAATGTCTGTGTAGACGTTGCGTCCGTCTGAAATTAAATAAAGGAATATTAAGTTGTGTTAGATTAGGAATATCATATTTGTTATAACGTGACGTTAGCTCGCACAAGCTTTTCACATTCAACGCTTCCAATAATTACTGAATGCATTCATGAATGGAAGCCCCATCAAAGTCTCCAAAAGAGTTCGCAGAAGAAACCCTTTCGGTAAATACGCGAAAGAATCGAAATGTCGTACGGATTCGGATGACGTGGATTGACGCCGAACGACGATCACTTATTCCTTGGTCTTCTTGGGCACTCGCCGGGGAGGCGCCGGAGTCGACGAGCCCGAAGGAGTCGTAGAAGGAGTCGACGGAGGAGCCGGCCGAGCCACTTTTTGGTTCTGCAGGGGAAAAGGGCATGGATTGGATTGTTCGATTGGGAAAAAAACGAGATGGGACAAGCTAAATTTTTGTAACATTATTTTTAAAGTAGCCTTTTTCCTTACATTATTTTATTTAATCTCTTTTTTTCTTTAGCGAGCCTTAAACCTTTTCCAGGCGCCCCAGGCGAATGTAGATCAAGAGGACGCCAAGAGAGAGCAGAACGTTCGGAATGCTGCCGGCGGCAGAGACGTAGAGGGACTGGAGGAAAGCAGCAATTTAGTGCACTCACCAATAAGTAAAGAAATCAATATCTCATTCAAATAAAGAGACGGTTATAAGTAAATAATCAAAGAAATCAAAATAAAACATACCCAGTGGGCGAGTTGATCCAAGCTCACGTCGTTCGAGTTGGACATCCTCAGCTGGGAAGTCGGCGAGTAAGAGTCGAAGAAGAGCCGACCACTCGCTACTCTGCAAGTAAGAAGAAGTGAGATGATTCTACAATGTGTAATGTCAAGCATGTGATGAAACTTTTTGACAACAGCGTATTGTAATTTTAAAAGAGGATAAGTGTTTGAATCTCATAATTTTCGATAAAAGAAGACAATGAGCAGTTCGGCGCTCGCTTTAATTCTGTTAAAATCTTGTTGGTGTCAGTGCGAGAGTAGCAAGCAACTGACGCTATTTGGGGCCTAGGCAACTTATTCTGATGATGAGTTTTCCTGCTTTATTATATGGTCATGCCTCAGGAGTTTTCTATCATTTTGCTCAGCGGAATAGTTCAGCCTTTGTTGCAACTAATCTGACTATGTAAAAAGTACATTCATTAACTGCACACTTAATGTAAATTAAACAATTTACTTAATGTAAATTACAAAAATTACAAGGACAATTGGAATCAATTTTAAAAGCCAAACATCCGGAGCCAGTCGTCCGAATGGCCTCCAGTGTTAATATCTTTTCATTCTTTTACGTCTCCTGTTTTTATAATCGAAGAGTTCTACGAAATAAAATAAAAGGATTTTTATAAAAGCATTTGTTTCGCTTAAATTTAGAGCCCGGAGCGGACGGCCGAGACACTGCCCTCCTTCATAGAGGCTCCTGTTTGTTTGGAATTTCCATTAAAAAAATAAATTATTGCTTTTTAAATTCACACTTCACACTACACTCATGATCGAATTAATTCAACCTAGCGCAAAATTTATTTACAATTAAAAATTGTTAGTGACATTTCAGGCGAATGAGGACGTAACCAGGAGCGGCTTGTTCGTTTTCTCTTGGAGAGCTAACATATTCAAATCTATCTATGCATAAAGATTATGAAGGAGCCAAAACTTTAAAAAAAATTTGAATTCTCGCCTTTTTGCTTGACAAAACTGTACTGGTCAAAAAAATGCAAATGTATAATGATTGCTTTTTTCTTGCTAATTTAAGATGCCATCTTTAAAGGAACTATCCATGGACTTTAAAAGCCGCTTGTGCAAAACTAACGTTTGAATTCGCGCATGAAATTGCAAAAAGTTTTGGCGTTATGCTAGCACAGTATCCATCACAACAAACTAGACTTTGTGATCCTTTTTTTCTCTGCCTCTCTTCTCTTCCCTCGAATCTCAAGCGTGGCTTGCCGCTTCGCACCTAGTTTTCACCTTCTCTCTGGTAGGATGAGGGTGTGCATGCGGAGAAAATAGGCAAGGAGTGATGACGTCACTCCCTAAATTCTACAGTACGGCGTGGGGAAAATGTGGTTTTTCTCCTCAGGGCCCCTTCAGGACGCATTCTCACTTTTCCTAGATGTTTCTAGTTGGAATTGATAGTATTAACAAAAAAATCAGCAACATTGTAATCTCCATGGACAGCTCCTTTAAGGTATAATTAAATATCACTTTTTTAAAGAGGACACCTAAAAACGGCGGCGATCGTTGTGCCAGTCATTCTGGTCGTTTTTTCGATGGAAAAAGGCGAAAGAAGATGAAGAAGAAGAAGAGCCAACCCTACCCCTGTCAGCACCGGCCACGTCTGTTCGTAAATACCTGATATTTTCTTTTCACCGCCCCCCCCCCTTCTGCACCTCTCACTCTCTTTCTCACTCCCACTCTCTCTCTCACTCTCTCTCTCTTTCTTTCTATCTCTCTCTCTCTCTCGTGGTCTCTCCCTACTTACAATTAGCACAACCTAGAATTCCCAGCTAATATTTAATTTTTAGCTCCTCACAACCGGAAATGAGCGCTGAAGACTAGTGTCGAGTACACCTCCTCAGATTGTGAGAAGAAGAAGCCAAAGCCGGAGTCGGTATCCGTCTCGGTCTCCAAGCAGGAATCATCAGAGGGTTGAGAGGGCTGCGAGGACATTTGTAAATAATCATCATTATGATTAGATCATGCAGCGAAGACGTCGTCCGTAAGCGTTAAGTCTGTCAGCAAGCAGAGCAGTCGGCAGAAAACAAATGATATTGAAGAGATGGCTAGGTGAGCAGATATATATCGTTAGAGATGCAGAGGAAAGGACTGAGGGAGAGAACAGAGAAAGTGAGAGAGAGGGATAGAGAAAGGACTAAGAAATTTGTGGCATTGAAGGAAACAAGGCCGCTACGTGATTCCGGCCAGTAAAATTAGATACGGCGGTAATCTGAAAATACAGCCACGCGTCCATGGCAGCATGGTCAGTCTTGTGGCAGAGGGGAGGGAAGTTGAGAGCTTCACATAGAAAAGAATGACTGAAGACATCTTCCTAATCGTTTATGATGCAAATAATCGTTTGGAGGTTCACGTGGAGGATGAGACGACAACTGGAGGAACGGGCACCGAGACGGGGACATTCAATGTCACCTTCGACCCCAACCTCAACGTCGCCTACGAATGCGGCACCGATGTCGATGAATACGAGGTCCTTCCCGCGTCTTTTCCTTCTTCGTGCCAGTGTTCAGCATCTTTTTGTCAACACTAACCAATTCACTTCAGAAGACTACGGGAATGCACTCAACCACCGACGAGACGATTTCGGAGTTCTTCAAAGGAGACGCAAAGTTGGTCATTCGACCGGACGGGAATAGCAGAAGGAAGAAGTCGAAGAAACCATTGAAAGCAAGTGAAATTCCGTCGCATCACTCCGAATCGTTGAAGAAGAAGAAAACGAAGAAGTGCAGCAAGGATGTTAGCAATCACAATGCTTGCTGAAATGTCAGCATGTATGTTCGCAATCACAATGCTTGCTGAAATGTCAGCATGAATGTTCGCAATCACAATGCTTGCTGAAATGTCAGCATGAATGTTCGCAATCACAATGCTTGCTGAAATGTCAGCAAGGATGTTAGCAATCACAATGCTTGCTGAGATGTCCATACATTTCATGAAATATGCTTGAAATTTAGGATCGAAAGGAGAAGATCTCAATTCCTCAGACACCACTCAGATCGAAGAAGGTTTGCTTTGGTTATCTTAGAAAGAGCGGAGATCTTGCTGTTAAACGTGAGTAACGAAGGACATGTGGAAATTGATTCCTTTAATTTTTCCCAGGAGAAACATGCTGAGACGCGAGTGAAGAAGGAAGAGACTGAAAAGAGGGAAAAGGGGGGAACGAGGCCAGCCGAAGCAGCCAAAGGAAGCAAGGCACGCTTTTCTTTATTATAATTGAGTAAATCCAGGCGCCTCACACGTATAACAGGATCAGGTTTATCGCTTACATCAGGGAACAATAGAGACGACGTCGATAAAGGAAGACGGAGAGAGTCGAGGGGGAACAGAGAAGAAGTAGAGAGAGGGTCGAGGTGTGGTGGACCGTCGGAGGGAGGAGACGCCGTGGGATAGGGAGAGAGCGGAAGGAAGAGGAGACCAAAGGACGGGGGAAAAGAGGACCTAAGGAGACGCGGCGGTCGGCAGGCCGCCTCCGGGCAAGACCTCTAGATGAGTCACATCTATCACTTAAGTACACGAGAGAAAGGGGAGGAGCGACTGGGGCAAGCTACGGACTACACAGAGAGAAGAGAGAGGCATACATACAGTATCCATACATACACACTAGAAATAGAAACACACTAGAAGTGCTCTAACACTCACATACACTTACAGTTAACTTTTGCCGGGCGAAGTTCCGAGAGAGAGGAGAAGAGATGAGTGCCTCGACTTCGGCCTTGACCGTATCGTAGTCGGTTCGCCCTGCTGCATCCAGTTGATCCACGGCGTCCCGTGCTCGTCCTGTGAGATGGCCCGTCAGTTGCGCTGCTTTTTGCGCTGCTGTAAGAGGAGTGATTGCCATGTTTACCAAATCTTCAAATCTGCGGATCCAGCCGTTCCAATCCTCATCGTCGTCTGCAGAGAATAGAGGCAGCGTCCTGCCGTCGCCCTTGCTGATGCAGTCAAAAGCTTTAATAATGGGAGCCTGGGCATTAATTCGATTCGTAATTCTTCTAATGCACCTATTAACCTGATCCGTGATCTCATTGTGAACGTCCCTGACCCTTTCTACCGCGTCGTCATCCACTTTCTGCATCGCCGACACCAGTGCGTCTGCGGTGTCAGCTGTCGCCACTGAGCTTGCGCAAATCCTCTGCTGACATGGTTTGACCATGAGTGAGCTGCCTAATTGCCTTTGCCCTGTCAAGATAAACTGAATGCGGATCGGCCTGCAACGCTTGGCCACGAGTTGAGGAAGGCATGTCTTTTTTGATTTGTGTTCAAACACACACACGTCGCTTGCGTGTGGTGTTGATTGTTCGCCCCTTTTTGAATGAACCGCTCACACGGGGGCACGTGTGGCGGGGCTTTTCTTTGACTCTCTTTTTTTGTTTAAACACACATACGTCGCGCGCGTACAGTGTTGCCGGTTTTTGTACTCCTTTTTGGAAGAGGATTAGACTTACCACCTGATGTTGTGTTGTTGCGAAGAAGAAGTGTCGGCTCGACTGTACTCTGTAAAAAGGAAAAACTCGAGGCGATATTTAATCACATTATACGCGCGCCTTTCTGTAAAATAATTGCGGAACATTTAATGAGGGGTAATGTATGTAAATGAAAGAATTGTAAAATGAAAGCAAGACAGTAAGTGATGGAGGGATACTGTAGGAGGGGGGGGGGTAGAAGGGGGGAGGGGGTACTGTAGGATAACTAGGGGGGAAGGGAGGGAAGCGCCGCTCTGCTCGGCCAAGGCTGTCACGAATGAATGAGACTGGTGAAGGGCAAGTAATAGACAGATAGGAGGCGGAGCAATTGAAGAGAAGTGGCGAAACATCACAAGGGGAGGGAGAGGATGAAGGCAGAGAAAGAAACGAATCCATGGAGAAATCTCCGAGAGAAATCTATTATCTTTTATTCTTTTGAAATGTTCACGGAATCAGAGAAAGGAGAAGAACGGGAGAGCGGGAGAGAGAGAGAATATCTCTGTGAGAGGAAGAGAATGGGAGGGGAACGAAGAGAGGACTATCGCGTCAATCATCTATTTATCTGCCAGCTGACTAGTCGCAAAGAAGTGCAAAGAATGAATTTTTGAATTAAATGTGAAATATTTTGTTATTCTCAACTGTTAATCAAATAGAATTTCATCATTTCTCAGACGGATATGCCGACAAACAAGGGTGATTCACTAGTAATGGATCCCAAACTGATTTGAAAGATAAGAGCATGGGAAAAGAATGCTGTCTCAACCGAAGGGAAAACAAAATTAAAGAAAAATAGCTATTTGAAAATGAGAAATCAACCGGAACTGACTCATGCGAAGAAAGCAAATGAAAGCTAAATAGCGAATATGCATATGGCGAGAAGGAAAAGAGGACAAAGACTAAAGAGCCAGAAAGAGAGAGAATGCGGGCAGCAAAGAACGATCAGTTTTAGAAGGAAACGAAGAGTCTGGAAGGGGAGAGAGAGGAAGAACATATGGAGGGAGTAAAGACAAGAACGTCTCTTGGGAGAGAAGAGAGAGAGTCACTTTTTTTTGCAAGGATGAGGGAAACAGAAAAAGAGAAAAGGAGAGAGAGCCAATTCAGAAAGATGAACAGTTCTAGTCGAAAGTGAGAAAAACAAACGACTTCGAGAAGAAATAGACTGATTAGAATCCTATCATTTTTAAAATTCTGAGTTCTTTAAATTCCGCCAAATTAAAAGTTCTTTTCCTGAATAAACGTAAAATAGAGGCAAGAAAAAGGAAAATAAAACACTGAGTTGGATGGTTCTCTTAATTTCTGGACATAATGGCTTGGAAGCTGACGGGAGCACCGGGATCGATCAGCTTGACGGGATATGCAGAGGTGGCAAGAGAGTGCCAAGAGAGAGAGAGAAGATGAGAAGGAGCAAGAGAGCCAACGAAAGAGAGAAAGAAACGCACTGTCCGGGGCTCGCTAGTCTGATTCATCTATTACTTGGGTCAGACTGTTACTTGTCTGCGTCTCTTCTAAATCGCGTTAAATCGAACACGAGCACGCTTCTTTGTACAGAGCGGCGTTTATCTAACATGCAGAGACACGGATATATGTAAATACGAAACAGAATCATTTGAACATAAATTTACTCACAATTAGAAGCTTTTCCTATTTGTATTTATCGTTCATTCTCAATTTAAGCTATCAAGTTCGCTCTCAACCAAAATTATTCTGCCTACTTTTGATCAAAAGTTCCTCTTTTTTCTTTTTACTCTCAATCAAAATTTCGTATTTTCACCTTCAATGAAAAATAATTTATAATTCTACTTTCAACGAAACCTATTACTGGCTGCCAATCAAAAATACTCTCACTTCTTTTCAATCACGTTCTCAAGCGTTGTTTTTTTTGTAATGTGGTTAAGCGAGAAGGCGTCGATTGCGCCTTTCACTGTTCATCTTTTCACTTTCACTCAAAAACAGTTTCACTGAAACAAAACAGATTCATTTCCACGATATTCACCTTCTCGAGTTCTTTTTTTTTGTAATGTGGTTAAATGAGGAAGCGTCGCTTGCGCCTTTCACTGTTCCGGAATAAACATTAAAGTATACTACAAACTAACAAGAAATTCAATGCTCGACGATCGGAGTCTAAACGCGTATTTAAATTATATCAACTTGCAAGTATATTTGACGCGCGAGGAGGTGGAGGAGGTCTAGCTACCGGGCATTTATATGTAGGTAGCTCTAATTTCTAAAGAAATTAGAGCTACCTACATATAAATATAAAAGAAAAACAAAAACACCTCCTATTTACGATTTTTGTGATTTTTTGTGGTACAGAGAGCTGCAGTCTCTCTGTAGCCTTTTTAAGTATAAAAAAAAACAAACAACGCGCGGAGTGCCCTGGGATCAACAGCGTCTCAATACGCCCAACCCCGTATGAATACTAATATATTACATCTGCCGAAAAATGAGGGGCACTCTAGGGGTATCCGGCTCTTAAAAGCCGCACCCAAAAAGGACTGCCGTCCCCTAGGTCTAGGTCCTTATTCAAATAAAGCCCCAAAATAACGAAAAACACCCATTAATTAAAGAAAGAAAAATCCAAAAATGAGATGAACTTAGGGGAAGAATTAGAGAAACAAGGGTAAAAAAATGACTGACCTGGTCCATGGTTGTTGTGACAGCTGGTTTGAACCACTCGTGCTGCTACCAGTAAATCCAGGCGCCTCACACGTACAACAGGATCAGGTTTATCGCTTACATCAGGGAACAATAGAGACGACGGCGATAACGGGAGAAGGAGAGAGTCGAGGGGGAACAGAGAAGAAGTAGAGAGAGGGTCGAGGCGTGGTGGACCGTCGGAGGGAGGAGACGCCGTGGGATAGGGAGAGAGCGGAAGGAAGAGGAGACCAAAGGACGGGGGAAAGGAGGACCTCAGGAGACGCGGCGGTCGGCAGGCCGCCTCCGGGCAAGACCTCTAGATGAGTCACATCTATCACTTAAGTACACGAGAGAAAGGGGAGGAGCGACTGGGGCAAGCTACGGACTACACAGAGAGAAGAGAGAGGCATACATACAGTATCCATACATACACACTAGAAATAGAAACACACTAGAAGTGCTCTAACACTCACATACACTTACAATTGCAAAATTTATAATTACAAAATTTATCTAAAACGATTAAAAAGAATAGCATCTTGCAGAAGGAAAAAGTCTAAGAGCCGGCTGAAGAATCGTCCTCGGTCAATAGTGAACCAAAGATGAGAATTTACTTTCTGCAAGAATCAGAAAAATATCAACAAATAGACTGGAACATTGACGTGGTGCGATTTTGCAGAAGTCATCGAGTCGCGTTGACGTGGACTCTTCAGGGAGCGGAGTGGCTCCAGTGGCCTCTCGCCCTCCCGCCAAGTGCTAAACGCCGACTCCAACCCCTTCGTCCTCTAGCTCCAAGACGCCCACAAAAGACTCTGGAGCACCTTCATCCATTCCGTCTGGTGGCTCTTGTCCGCCCACTCAGACCACGGCTGGTCCCACTCCGACCCTGGCTGGTCCCACTCATAGCCCGACTGCCCAAACTCAGAAGCCCAGTGCATCCGACCCTGCCAAATGACAGAAGAATGGGACGACATCTTCACTTTATTCGCGCTTCTAGAATTGCAAAAATCGTCGAGTACAGCCCGGGCTGGCCCTATTGACAAATAAAGATGACCTGGAGGAAGTTGATTCAGACAGTGCACCATAAGAGACCGAAGAATGTTGTTTAGAAATGATAAAGCCAATCAGAATATAACATTTTCTGCATATTCATGGAGATCATCACGAAATTCGAAAGCAAAACAGCATTCAGGTATCTTAAATAATATCCTTTTTGAAGCCATCACGCCTGAACTCTTCCCCTTTCCGACCACAAGCGGGAAGTTGCGAAGCGTGAAAATAATTGCGAACATCAATAAGAAAAGAGGCAGATTGTTGATAAATTAGAGATAACATTAGTAGTCTCTCATGCTTTACTTAATTCTCTATCGCACTGAGCTCCAGATTATTGGTCTCTAATTGAGTAGTGAGGACATACGGATTCGGTCGAGGTCAAGCATCTCAGCGTTCGATTAGAAGCTTCAGTGTCCAAGTACTTCCCTCTCACCACTCGGCTGCTCTCATAGACAGAGCCAACTTTGCCAACTTCTACGAATGCCACTTCTTTCTCGTGCATATATCACGTCATCTGCCTACCGTAAGGCTTACTTTTTCTTTCTTGAACATTACAGTTTTATTTTTTTTTTAAATAAATCAAGCAACGAGAACCGAACGGTAGTAATGTCTCTTCACCTTGGCATCCCATTTGGGGACCCGGACAGAACCGCAGCGGTAAGAACCGCACTGTCATTAACCGCACTCGCCATAAACCGAAGTGGCCAAAAGCGCAGTGGCCAAAACCGCAGTGACCAAATATCGCAGCGGAAAAGTGGCCAAAACCGCAGTGGCCAAAACCGCAGCGGCCAAAAGCGCAGTGGCCGACTGTGCAGTGGCAGAATGCGCAATGTCCTCACTGTTTATGATTCTGTGATGTATATTTATAGACCACAGATTCAAAAGTTTGACACAGTGAGCTTACAATTAATTCGTGCGACCGTATTTGCGTGACGCCATATTCTAAAACACAGACCAAGCTTGGATGCAGCGGGAAAAGAACACGACATTTTGTAGTTGTTCGTTCCTGTTGTTCGATCCTGCGGCTACCGCAATGCCGATGACTCCCAACAGGCCTGTTTTGTTTTAAAAAATATATCGGTAGTTGTCGATGAGAAACGTGTGAAAATTAGATATTCGTTCATTGTCAGGCAAATCAGCGCAACAGTCCGTAGTAATAAAGGAAAGCGACTGCTTTATGACTCTGACGGGTTCGAATATCGCAAGTCTCACGTCATTAAGTCGACTGGAGAAGTTCAATGGAGGCATGCAATTGTATATTCATCTGTGCTGACTTTTGTTTATGAAAGACAAATATTTTGAGATGTAATATCCACGGATGTGCTGGGAGGGCCAAGTATGCCGCTGGCAAAGCCGTAAGGTCTGCTGAGCACGGTCACATACCACCTGATCACCAAGACGAGGTATTAACTTTTATGCTTTTGCGTGTATTTTTGGAAACTGTTGAAAACTTCTCGGCCTTGTTCCATGTGCATCCTCATTTTTTCCAGCTGAGATTTGTGCGTAAGCGAGCGCGATTTGAACGTTCGCTTGGCGTGTCAGCTGCCACTGCTGTATCTGCAGTACTTCAGCAGGCACCTTCACATCTTCGACCCTTTCTCGACGAAGACAGACTGTATCGCGAGACACGCCGCGTCGTAGAGGTGGCGGGAGAGCGAAAGTGGCCCTGCACCATTGATGAGTCTCAATTGTGTTAGTGCATATGCTTTGCCAACGTTTGATCTTTAGAACATTCGTACCGGTACATTTTTTCTTTAAAAGTTCTACTAATTCAGTCGAAAAATTCCTCCAATTCGACAATTGCATGGTGTTGGGCAAGAGCGACCCATGCGCAGTGAAAATATTCTATACAAACGAAGGAATTGGTCGCCTAAGGAGGGTGAGAACTTAATACTTTCGAGCATTTATTAAATGGTTGTAATAGTACAAATAGATATTGCATCAGAACCCGCTTTGGTCTTGTGACGGGACATTCTATTCAGCTCCTGCCAATTTTCTCCAGACCTTTATCGTTGGAACTCAGGTTTTCTAGAAAAATAAACGTAATTCAAAACGGAATATCATGACCGGGATTTTCACTAGGAAGAGCATGTCTTCGTGCCCGCCGTCTACGCGTTTCTCGTATCAAAGGGGCAGGAATCATACTATGAAGTATTTTCCTTCCTGGATTCACAAGGCATCCCTTCTCCTTCTTCAGTGATGATGGGTATATATAATATCTTAAAAATAGGCGAATAATCATAATGATATTGTGGCAGATTTCGAACGCAGCATATCACAAGCTCTTCTAATGGTCTACCCACTCACTATTATTCAGCGATGCGTTTTCCACCTGTTCAAGTCAATCTATGCCAAGATTTTGGCAAGTATATTTATAAATTATATTTTTCCTCTTTTTCTCATCGTTTCTCATTAAAATAATTGATGAAATTCTGCAGACAAAGAAGATATCTCATCTATACAGCGATGCTCAATTGAAGTTCACAACGCAGTCATGCATGTCACTGGCGTTTGTCAAGCCCTTTGACGTGTCCAGGTATGAAAAGCCATTTTATCATTGCATTGAGAGCCGCTAGAATTAATTGTGAAGAGCATTACAAATTTTGAAATACCCATCAGATACTTTGAAAAGATTGTCGAGGAAGGAATGCAACTCGTTCCACTGGTCGATCACCGCAGACTTAAGGGTACTATAACATGTTATAACACCATGTTTGTTTAGCAAACAATGCAATATCCCATTTAGCCTTCTATGCATACTTCGAATCGACTTACATTGGCAAGGAACTGAACGGACATCGGACGAACCCGATGTACCCGATCGAAAGCTGGAATGCTTACCAGAGAATCATGGACAAGCGACAAGTTGGGAATTCCTGTCAGGAAGGATACAATGCGAAATTAAAGGCAATAATTTGTACATACTTGCTATTTTTTTAAATCTTACTCCCATCACCATTTTCTTTAGTCTATCCCTCCGAAGTCGACAGCACAGTTGGTTGCCTCGCGGCTGCTCGATCATCAAGCAGAGTTCAAGTCACTCTATCAAGCCGCATCGTCTAAGAACTTGACGTTGGCTCAGTACCGGCCGCAGAGTCGTTCAGTCTTCAACGCACACCTACAACGTTTTGTGGCAGTGAGAAATGGTCCAATGGGTCGTAGCGAGGTAGACCACTTGAAGGTTCTTGGAGTATATGTCAATGTGCGGAAGTGAATAAGAGAAAAAGAGGATCAGTTCTTTAAGAAGTTGTTTACAGTTGCAATTGTGTGGAAGACGTTCTGTAATTCTTTTCAACTAATAATATTCCAAAATCCCTGTTTTTACAATGACGCTATTGCTCTCTGTAAAAAGGTTCTTCTCAATCTCTTAAATCAAGTATGGCTTTGTATTTGATTGAAATCCTCATTTGCTGTAAAAAGGTTCTTTCGATCTGTTAAATAAGGTTTGGGATGCTTTGTATTTGCTGGAAATCAACTGCCTTCATAAATAATCTTCAATGCATTATTGCCTATGCAAATAATACTTTTGTAAAACTAATTCAAATTAAAAATCACTTTAATTAATTAAAAAAAATTGCGATTGTCCGCTTCTCTGGCTGATCGCTGCGTTCGGCCACTGCGCTTTTGGCCGCTGCGGTTTTGGCCACTGCGGTTTTGGCCACTTTTCCGCTGCGATATTTGGTTACTGCGGTTTTGGCCACTGCGGTTTATGGCCAGTGCGGTTAATGACAGTGCGGTTCTTACCGCTGCGGTTCTGTCCGGGTCCCCCCATTTGTGGACACGACTTTCCCTAAGATGGAAATCGAGGCATCCGCCGAAATGAAGTCGACAATGCGGACAATGACTGCTGTTTGTTCGGATGAAGTCGACAATGCGGACAATGACTGCTGTTTGTTAGGCGGGATGGAGAGGCCGACAAGTTTTTTTTTCGACTGGCCCGCGACGTATACGTACTCCGTTGAGGCTTCCCAGTAACCTCGCGCACGGAACGAGAGCATCCTGCTCGCTACAGCGAGCGACAATGACAGTCCCCGCCACATTCGCTGATGGAATGGACCCAGCATTGGACTCCAGTGTGGTTGGTTCTACCCATTCATCTAGCTATTTCTACCTGTTTTACCTGCTAGTTTTGCAGAAATGGTGCCCTTATTCAATTTTGCTGGCTTATTTCTCGTAGTAAATGAATGGATCTTAGTTTTTACGCATTTCAAGGACTACTATAATTTTATGATTTAAACAGGATTCTGCAACACGCAATCCATGACACTTCTGAAGAGGGCTGTCTTTCCAAACAACGGTACGGTATTTCGGAAGAGATTTGCGTAGGAGAGGCATGATCGAGAAGCAAGCTCTGTCTCACAGTTATTCCAAACTTGATTTTAATTTGTCACTGTATTTTTTGGATGCTTGATATGTATAATGGGTTTTCTAAATGCAAACTGGTGCATTAAATATATACATATATGTATGTATGTACGTATATATCAATAAAATCATTCGGCCTCAAGAAGTAATGTGCCGTCCCATTGTTGCTCCCTGCTCTTGGTTTTTTTTCAGCCATTCACACCATTTATTTATGCTTGATAAAAACCCTCATCCTACATAATATTTCCCGGGTTTCCCCGGAATTTTTTTCAATTTAGTTTTATTTCTTGTGCATTGTGCTGTCGATTTTAGTGCACGATTCGGGAATATCGATGTGGGAATGTATTCTTTAACGCGACGTTGTATTATGGGAATCTTCCACGATACTTACTTTTTAATGTTTGTGTCTAGAATTTCAGTTCTTGGGCATTGATAATGGAACTGTAAATCCTTCACAGCAGTATTGACATTTTGCAGGCGAACAGGGAATCTTTTCCGAAACATTTTTATTTGCCTGGTATTATAAGGGAAAAAGGAGGGCCAAAGACTCTCCTCGTTCCCACTCACTTCCTTCCCTCTAGCTCGAGGTCGCTTGGTTTGCCTCTTCATTCTTGACCTTCTTGTCAGCGATGTCCTCGTCCATTTATTTTCTTAGTCTTTCTTCGTTAATTGTTTAAGCTGACAAGTTGTAGTAAGAAACAAATAGCAACATATGTACCATATTACTGACATTAACATATACTGTTAAAAAGTTATTTCGGTAAAATAATATCGTACTATGGCGTAATCTGTTCGAAATTTATAGTCGATTTAATCTATTTAATGTTCATTGTTTTAATAGACCAGCTTAAATACAATTTCTTTATTCAAAAATGCAATTTAATACTCATCCATCCTTATTGCAAACAGTGGGCGCCCGGGACATCGACTACGAAAAATGATATCTTTGCCGTAATCACGCGGGAAGTGGGTCGAGTCGATGAATTGCATAATCTGAGAACGTGAACACGTTTTTCTTTTCGGCCATTCTGCAAAGGAGCACACACTCCTGCCGGATGCTTTCTATCTCCGTCGACGACCGCGGCAGCATCCTCGAGCTCTGCTACAAGTGCCTGAAGGTGCGCCGTGTCTATTCAAAGAAAAAGTGAGTCAAACGTTCGGAAACTACGTTTTAGGCAAATGTCAATTGTTCCACGTTTAAAAACTCATATGCTAATTATTCCTTTAAATAGTTAATCAATTGTGTTTCAGCGTGGTACGGTCGTGTTCTAGGTCAACAGTTGGACAACAAGCTGGAAGCGCTGCTTCTCCAAAACGCCACGGACTTTTGTTGGCGATTCCCACTTATTATATGATGCAAGAAACCTGCTTGAGTGCGGATGTGTTTTTTTTTCTAAACTGAATACTTTTTATTAGATACATGTGAAGACACAAATAGCTACTTCGAAGAAGCAAGAAGAGATGTGTTCTGCTGTATGCGCTCTGGTTCGCGGCACGCAGGCTTTAGTTGATCGGGCAACTATAAATTAGATTCATAAGTGATACACAAGAAAAAGGAGATTTTTTTTACAATTTTTATGTGTACATAGATACCGAGTATGTAAACAGATATATATATATATATATATATATATATATATATATGTATATATATAAATCTTAATAATGTATTAATATCTGTTGTGAACATTTGTCGATGACCAACTCTTTCGAATTTGTGATAATGCTACACGGTTGCAAACACTGCCGGCTATCAACGAAGAGGAAGAGAAATTGAGGCTAACAGAAATGGGAGTTGTGATTCTTTCCAAACGCGATATACGCTCCGAGAAGATCCGATCCGGAATCGAATATGGATTCGATGGTGGTTGGCATGGCTCGGTGTATGCGAGGGAGGGAGAAGAATGAACACTGAAACGTCTTTGCTGCTCAAGCAGTTGCTTCGTCGCCTGTCTCTCGTGGCAGGCCTGAATCGCATCATCAGTTCATTTTGAAAAGTTCATTAACATGGCTAATTGTGAAAGAAGAAAGAGAGAGTGATAGAGAGTGATAGAGAGAGAAGAAGAAGAAAAAAGGGAGAGAAGGAAAAGAGGAAGAGAGAGTGACAGTAGCTAGATAGATCCCTACTTCTCTTTCTTCTTTCTCTCTATTTTCTCGCGCTCTATTTCTTTCTTCTGTCCCTCTCCTTCTTCTTCTTCTTCTTCTCTCTCTCCCTCCTTTTCTCTCTTCTCCCTCTCCCTATTTTTCTCCTTGTTTCTCTCAAAATTAGCCTCACTAATGAACTGCACAAGATGAAGTGAGAGGGCTTGAATGGCCTGCCCAGCCGACGAAGCATCAGGTAGAGCAATAGCAAAAGCGCGTTTCAGTTGTCGTCCTTCGCTCTCCCCGCCTGCTCGCATAGACCGAGCCGTCTCCGTGATACTTCTCGCGGTATATTCCACGTCAGCAAGGAATCTCAGCTCCATTCTGGTTAGTCCCACTTTCTCTTCGTTGATAGCCTGCTGCAATTGAAAAAGGCACTTGAAATTGTAAAATGTTTTTAATCCTACATTTTCAAATAGATTTCGGTAATTGCTTTCAGGAGTTATCTTTTCTTCTTCCTCTTCATCGGCATTATCTAAAAGGTTAGCTGAATTCATATTTAAGCTTTTGAATATCTTAATATTTTCTCGTTAATTAATTGATTCCATAACATTTGATAAGTAGAAAAAGTTAGTTGAAGTTATAAGAAGATTAAAAACAAACAAACATACTAAATATATTTCGGTTGTTATTGTTTGGTTTCAGGAGTGAAGTGTCTTCTCTTCATAGATGTGGAGGGGAACGATTTCCTCAACTACCTCAAGGAGCGAAGCGATTATGATGAGTTCTTTGAGTTCTTCAACAAAGAACTCGAAGAGCGAAAGGAGATGGAGGAAAAGATTAAATGGATTAATCAACGAAGACAGGTGGTTCGAATGGCAAGAACCGAATGGACAGATATTATGAATACGATCAAGTTAGTTGTTTAATGAATACTATAATAGTATTCCACATACTAATTCTTTTTACTTGAGGAATTCGAAGGTCGACGAGGACATTTCGAACAAGAGATCTCGTGGAGCAGCCTGGCACCACAAATACGACATGGAGACCCTGAAGCAAGTTGTCCGGGACATCATCAACGCCGGGCCACCCAGTGAAAAGTACGAAATGGGAGGGAAGGGATTCGCCAAGCGTGTCCATCCAATTTGGCCAAGACTTGTTATGTCTCGTCTCACCCATTATCTGCAAGAGCTGCAGAAGAGAAGTGAATTTGTTAAGTATAAGAAAGCTGGATTGAATTGAATGATATTCATTCGTCATTTCATTGTTGTTTATAAGATGTTTTTGAATAAACATGTTTTATCTCGTGATGCATACAATTTTACACCCTCGTGATGCACACAAATTAAGTGAGAGAGAAGTTTAGTGAGGGAACACTTTAGTGAGAAATAAAGTTTAGTCAGGGAAGAGTTTAATGAGAGATAAAGTTTAATGAGAGAAAACTTTTGTGAGAGAGACAGTCGAGGAAGAAGTAAGATGATCGTGGCAGAGCCACGATTAAATAAAAGTAAAGAGACCCTAAGCCCATTTTTCCCTGCCCTAGGGTTTCAGTCAGAAAGTGGGCAACATTTTCTAAAAGGTTACGCTTAACGCTTAACAAAATAAAAACAGGGTTGTTTTCAATTTTTTTTTGTCATCGAACAGTGAATTCCTAAGCAGGTGCGTGGCAACTGGAGCAACGCTCTGCTTGTCCTCCTCGTCGTGTACTAAAACTTCCGCTTGAGCTCTCCCATGCCAATCAGGCCGGAGATGAAGCTGCTCTTCCATCAACTTTCTTCACACATCTTCTCCATTAGATGATATTTACATGTACTCCAAGTACCCATCCCAGATTCCTTCGCTTCTCTCTTCCATGTCTCTTTTTTTGTAAAAATTTGACCCAATCTTTGTAGTTTCTAACTAATAAACTCATGTAAAATCTTGCTGCTTTCGTTACATGGATGGCACAGAAAAGAAGCTTGGAAAGTAAATGAGATGGCGAGAAATGAGATGGAAGAGGAGCAGTATGAGGAGGGGAGTTGTCGGAATCACGCAACAGAGAGAGAGAGAGAGAGAGAGAGAGAGAGAGACTTCCTGCTCTATTGCAGAACAAACCATGCTCCAGATAAGTGCAAAAAGAGGTGACAGACAAGAGAGCAGTCACAGTCAAACTCACAATGCGATGTGCATACATTTTTAACCATAAATAGAATTATGTAAAGGAAGAGAGAATCGTTATCCTTATCCATGGAGAATAGCTTTACAATACTTCCCAGACGCTCGACTCCTGCCCTTGTATAAATGTCACATATCAGCAGAGCTCCGGAATCAGGTTTGATTACTTGAGTATTACTACCATGTATCCAATACGTAAAGCGTTAACTTGCAGACATCTAAATCCGATTTTTATTTTATTTTTTATTTTTTGGGAATAAATCCCTTTAATGCTTCAAGGATTGACCGAATAAACGACAAAAAGGGTGGGAGAGACAGGAGAAATAGAGCACGCAAACCGAGACTAATTGCTCAAAGGTATGTACATCAAATCCACTTCGCAAACCTCACAAAACCCGAACCGAACACGTTCTCCGTGATTTACCACTTTTCCTGAGTTTACAATTCCTTGAAAGTCTACAATTTAACAAATTGTCCTTACAAGGAGGAAAACACAACAACAACACATTTATCAATAAAGCCTTTTTAAAAGATGAAAAAAAGCCAGAATAGTCAACGACGATTAAGGTGGTGCACGTGGAAGATGGGAAAACAGCAGACAGATTACGGTATCGAATATTGACTTGAGAGGGAGCTTCGTTGCGGGACCGTTTCCATCAGATACGAGCTGCGTGACACTGCCGTAATCAACTCCGTCGAGGCCAGCAATGATTCATCGATTGACCTCTAGAGTGACGTTTCGTTTCACGACGTTCACGAGCGTTTCTCAGAGACTGGAAGATGGGTAGATGGTGCCCTTGAATTCTGTGAAACGAAAACACCAATTTACAGCGGTTGGGAGGCACAAACCTCTCAAGATACCCCAAGCTAACACATGGAGGGCAGCACATGTCCTCGTGTGACTTGCCCGTTGAGAATCCCTGACCACGCAAGAAATCGCAAATGGATTCCTCTTCAACAATATTTACCGCCTCGACTTCTCGGTTGCAAGCCTGGAATCTTTTTAATAGATCATGAGGAACGAAAACAAGCCTAATGGCTGAAGAAATAAAGTATTATCAAAACGAAACGGTACTCGTGACCCAGCGTGGTTCGTTGAGGCGAGAGAGCCGAATTTAAAATTACGTTTGCTCGGTTTTCCATATTCGGTGGTTACGGTAGGTTTACTGTAAGTCACAAATCTTCTCCAAATTGACTAAAAACTTTCTCCATGGAGGTTGTTTGAAGCGAGGAGTCAGGTTGCAGAAAAAAATATTTGGGTCCTAAAACATCAAATTAAGTCTATTTTTGAAAGATTAGTTAGATGGTTGATGAGTCAAAACGGATAGGTCTTAAAATCTCTTAAAATATCCTGCTGACACATTCGTGTGAGCTGCACCGATATATCGCCATATCTTCAAGATAGACATTAAAGAACTTTACTAATTGTTGGAAAGGAGTACGGACACTGAGAGTGCAGGAAGAGAGTTCGGCGAGAGAGATAAAAGAGTCCAGGAGGACTCGTGAGAGATACTGCCAAGAGGTTGCACGCGAGAGCATCTCGCCATACGATATCTGGCGCTTGTGTGAGAAGCCACTTTGGTGTGACTCAGAGACATGTAATCGCTCCTTTTGTAGCGCAGATTTTTGGCTCATAAAAGAGTGCTCTCATAACTCCAAGAACCAAGACTCTTTCATTTGCAAAGTCACATGCTATTTTCACATGGCCATTGGGAATAAAAGCAAATGTTACCTGATTGTGATAATGTAAACATTTAACTTTTTTCTAGTTTTTGAGCCTCAACGTCATTTAAGATCTTTTTGTTCCTTTTGACAACGTTAAGTCATCATTCTTTTGTTCATTCCTAACATCGGCCGGCTGTAAAAGAGATTTATAAATAAAACAGAGCCCGAGAATTAGAGGAGGTTTACATCGTTTTTGAACTCTGATCCTTGGTTTTTTTCATGATGGTAACTTTTGAAATCTCTGTAGTTGAGTATGCGGGATCTCTAACTTGCGCCTTACTTGAACAACTGCGGGAGCTGGGTTGATACTATGTATTTTGGAGGAACATAACTTTAACACTTTCGATTTATGTGATAACCGTTAAATATAAGTGACTATTTAACTGAATAAATTTAATTAATCAGCGAAATTTGTCAGAATGCGCCTGACCACTATCAGCTTCTTCGTCTACGGCCCTCCTTGTCTGCTCATCTACGGTTTGGTGCTCCATTCCGTTCTCAGATTGCGACGCAAACTTTCGGACGCTTTCGTTCAGATCTTCCTTGTCAATGCAACTATTGTTAGTGGCGCACATGTTTATAAGAAATAAATAACTTGGTAAATTAATACATTTTAAGGAATAAAGCTATCAAAAAAATGACTCACCAGGAAATTCATGAATTTTTTTTTCTTTCTCAGGACGTTTTTCTGTATCTCAACTCGTACGCAACTTATCGTCTGAGAACAGAGAAGTTTTTCTTCTTCTATTACGATTGGATTAATCAGTTACGCCACAATTAATTAAAAACGAAGAGACCTAAATATATGTTGGATTCGGAATATTAAAGATGATCTTCTTCTAAAATATGACCATAATTATGTATTCACTTGAAAAACCGAAGCCAAAACACATATGTAGATATGTACATATGTGTTCAAGTTGTTCAGAACATTGGCAAAGTTATCTAAGGAAATACGAAACTATTTGAGAATTGGCTGGCTCCGCTTCATCCAATGGTATGCGACTGGCTACTTCTTCTACCTCTCGAACGTAACCACCTTTCTCTTTACGCTCAACCGATTCTCCGCAACCGTACTCGTCTCTCATCATGAAAAGGTGGACATCATTTGTATAATAGGACATATACAAAATATGTAGCTCTTGGAAACCTTCTAATTTCTAAGAGAATTAACTAAATTAGCTCTGAATGTATTGAAATGCATTATGTAGATGTGTAGAACAGAATAAAATTACAAAAGAAAAGAAAGAAATAAGATTAAATTATTGGTCCTTGACAGATCTGGAGATATCCATCCCTGCCAATCTTTCTCGCCTTCCTGGCGGGCACTCTCGTCAGCCTCACTCGTCTCACAGTGCACATGCACTATAAAGCAGATGCCGTGACTCAATCCTACGTTGTCGTCTACGACTCTGTTAGTTTTGTTCTTTGTACTTCAAACTTGCATAGAAATTATCACGAAATAGAAAAGTGTTGTTCCATCTGATATGTGAAGGGGGGGGGGGGTCTACCGTAATCTTTGCGTCTTATTCAATTTCTAAATTACTTTACCTTGTAAAAAAAAAGCTTTAAAGATTCTGAAAAAAAACCTAGTAAATAAATCTATTTGTAAGAATCTTTCTTCTCATATGCCCAGGAGGCCTCGATGTCCCCGCTGGTCCAAACGGCATTCGGCTCTTTCGTCCTCCTTCTGAATCTGCTCATGAGTATCTTCTCCTTCCGGTCACTCTCCTTCCGCCGACGTCTCCTCGCCTCTTCTTCTGCAGCTTCTTCTTCTTCTCTCAAGCAACAACGAACCGAACTCTCGCTTCTGCTCATCTCTCTCTGCATCTTCGGAGCGCAGGCAGTCAACATATCGATTGTGGTAAGAGCCTTTTCTTATCGTGGAATATTTCTTCAAATGTTTCACCTGTGCTTTCTTATTTTACTAGTCTTTTAATCTCCCCCCTATGATACCCCATTTTTCTACCTGTTTCTGTATTTCTCTTCTCACTATCTCTCTCTTTCTCTCTTATTTCTATTTTTCTCTCTACCATCTCTCTCTATCATCTCCCTCTCACCTCCTCCCATCTCTCTATCATCTCACTCACTTCTCATCTCTCTTATTTCTCTCTCTCTCTCTCATTCCCCCTCCTTTCTCTTCCAGTTAGCCATAGCCATCTTCGCAGCTTCTCGCGACGTCTTCGGTCTCTATGTCATAGGCATCCTCGTTCCGTACGCCACCGATATCCATGCACTTGGCCCAGCTGTCTATACAATTCTGCTGCCGGGTTAGCAAGATGAATTGGCAGACAGGCTGAACGAGTAAGAGATGTAGAGAGAGAGAGAGAGAGAGAGAGAGAGAGAGAGAAATAGAGCAAAGAGAGAAGGAGAGAAAGAGTAAAAGAGAGAAAGAGAGAAAGAGATAGACGGTGGGAGAAATAGAGTGTGAGACACACAGAGAGAGAGAGAGAGAGAGAGAGAGAGAAGGATGGAGCGAGAGAAGATTGAAGGTGTGTCATAGCGAGAGACAGGCAGAGAGAAAAGAGAAAGAGAGAAAGAAAGAAGGTGAGAAATATCTAATGACGTAGAGAAAGAAAGAGAGAATGTTTAAAATATATAACGACAAAGTGAAAGAGAGAGAGAGAGCGCGAGAGAGAATGAGAGAGAGAGAGAAAGCGCGAGAGAGAATGAGAGAGAGAGAGAGAAAGAGTGTGAGTATGAGAGAGAGAGAGAGTGTGTGTGAGAGAGTTGACGGTTTCTTGCAGGTCCAATTCGAAGTCACGCCTTCCGAACACTCAATCGCTTCTTTAGAAGTTCTGAAGTGCGTTCCATCAACAGGACAACCACATTGAAAACACTCGAGACAACAATAATCATACATGGGCAGGGGAATTAAATTGATTGCATATAAATAGATTATCGGTGACTGCTTTTGCTCATGGCACTCCTGGCAGCTCCTCCGCTTCTCTGCCTTCATCGACGTACTCGTCGAACCTTCGTTTCCCCCTACAGCTTCTCCCATACGGACAACTATGAGACTTCAAGACGGAAACTCTCGAAGAAAGGAACGTTCGCATGCTCTCGTGCTGTCTGGCCTCCCTCCTCGCCCTCCGTCCTCCTCTCTTATGACTGTGGCCAAGACCGACACTGTCGCCGTCGAGAAGATCCTTGACTTCCTCGGAGTCCCCGTACATGCTCACTTCCCTTGAGGAAGATCATCATGCCTACTTCCGAGGCGCATCAGCGCTCTCTCCGCTTCTTCCCTGGGCATGAGAGCGGTGCTCCCTCCGCCCAGTCTCACCCTCGCCCAGAGTGGAGAAACATGGGAAAATTAGAAAAGATGTCGGGTGGGGGGGGGGGGTTGAAAACTTAAACGGACTTATGTAGCTGGTCCTTGGTGATTATGGAGTGTAGTTTCAACCACTCGCGTTGCTTCCAGAAATATCCTACGACCCTTACCGAAGAATCCTAGTGGTGCTTTCCGGTTACAGTAGATTCAGCTTCATCAGTAGAGGCAAAGGTTTAACTTTTATTTCCATTGCTATATTATTATTGATGCAATCAATTGCTTATTCAACGTTGTTTATTGGAGACATCAACAACTACGATTTCCACTGGACGATGAGAGAGTGGCTGAGGACCCCCGCTTCGAATTTAGGGGGTGTAAGGTAATCACCCTCCCGGCCCGGCGAATCCCCTTAATTTTGCTATTTTATTTTTTATTGATGTAAGTGTACTGCCATTATGGCGTTTTGCATTGTGCCTTTCATACAGTACTGTATTGCCCCATATTTTTTATATGCATATATAATACACGGCTTTTGCTTGTGCTTAGCTATTGCGACGATTAACGTGTCTTCTGCAAATTTCCCTGTCCTTCCACACCACGCCAGACGACTTTAAAGAACCAAGGGAGCTCTAGAAAGGAACAGAAAAAAGAGATGAGGAAGTATGTAAATGAGAGCGAGAGAGAGAGAGAGAGGGCGGGAGGGGAGAGGGATGAGGAGGGGAGTGGAGGAGCGTGCAGTGGAAAATAAGATGACAAGGAATTCACACTGCCTTCTATGTACATACATACATTCAAATATTTAAAATCAAATAATCAATAGAAAGAAACGACCTAGCGCCCAGCCATAGTTCGCTTTTATTGAGACGGAATCATCTAAAGTCTTCTGACTTCATATTATAGGCGCAAAGTCGCGTCGCTCATTCTCATGCTTACAATCTCTCGTCGGATTCTGGCAATACAAAAATTAATATACCAATTTCCCTTTCCGACGCCCCGTTCTTCTTTCTGGGATTTCGCTCACAAGACAAGTTGCTATAGGCTAACCACAAAGCGATTCCGATCAGTATGTTGCTTCTCCACCTTCTCACTTATTGAAGAACGATTTCCACTTCCTAATTGTCTACTTGACGTTCTGGTTGTCATCAAAAACTGAGTCGTCAACGCCTCCAAAATTGCGAATAAAACGGACTAATGGCTTCTCACAGCAAGTCTTGGATAAATTTCACTGATTGTTGAGAGAAAGGAAGGAGCTAGGTGATAGAAATGAAGCTGCCAGTGGTATCGCGTACGGAATTCGGCATTGATTTTATTTATATATAATATAAAATGGGCATGCCTCGAGGTTGATCAGATGAAATATCGCAGTGTATGTACTACATATTATAAGAAATCATTTATCAATCATTTATAGCTAATCAGATGAAATAAACACAATGAAATATGTAATAGAATAGAACATCTTCAACAACGCCAAAAGCAAGTCACGGAAACAATTTGAAGTACTGGAAGAGTGGTCCATCTTTGGGAGGGTGATCAAGAATAATCATGATAAGTTTGCAGAGGTTATCGTGTCTTATATCATGTGCCAATGATGACAGGGGACCATTGATGGAACGTTAACCGAGCATATTCATTCTGTATCTAGAAACTATAGCGGACGCGTCCATACATACAGATAGATCACTGTTAGGAAAACCTGTGCTAGAAGCGCAAAAACTCTTCGTTCCTTTAAATACTTCAAGCAATCCAACCTAATTAAGCAAAAAAAAAAAAAAGAAATGTGCAAGTTTGCTCGTTTATATTTCGTTCGGCGATACTGCTATTTCAATCTTCCCTGTAGAACTTGTCAAATGTCATCGCAATCAATTAATGCCGATGTTGATACCAATGCCCAATACTTATTTGTGAAGCGAGTGATGGAAGAAATGTGGACTAATTGTGCAGCAAGAGGAATGTTGCGGTCATGGTCAGTCAACATTGTTGTACAACTGTGTAATGTCATTTCTAACATCTTTTTATTCAGGGTGGCTAGGCGGACAGCTGGAGAGGAGAAGAGTGAGAGAACGCACGGGGAGAGGAGATGGAGATGGAGAGAGACCCAGAGAGTTCCAGGGGGCCTAGAAGCCGCCGGGTCCCTTCTCCCAGTCGTAGGGGAACTCCTGCACGTGCTGGTTCTGGATGGCCTGACGCATCAGATTGTAGATCTGCTGGTAGTTCGGCGCGTCGTAGAACTTGTGCGCATCGGTGATACTGAGAGTAGAGTTCATTATTGATTATCCATTGTTTGTTCCTTCTTATCATTGATCTTGCGAATTGGAAATGTCTTTGAGATGTGGCTTGAATAGAAAGAGTGACATCATGGCCTGCTGGTACTCGGGCGGGCAGCCGGCGAAGAGTTCGTTGACGGCCGGAGGCTGGCGGCAGCGCTGTTTGTACTGGCCGACCTGGTTCATGTCCTGCACGTTCTTCCACGGCAGGTTTCCAGTGGTCAGCTCGACCTGACCAGGGAATTATAAGAATTTTATTGAATTTTATGCAATAATTCAAATAGAGATAATTGGTGGGAAATTCAAACCTGCATGTAGATCCAAGTCTCGACGTCGTCCTTGCGGCAGAGCTCCCTCTGGAGATGGCACGAGATGGGCGCGTAGCGGACGGTGCCACGGAAGCCGGCGGCCTGGCGCGGCTTGCGCATCACTCCCTGCTCGTTCGTGAACTTGCGGCACATTCCGAAGTCGAGCACGTACACCTGCAAATTGTGTATTGTGGATACTGTAGCACTAAAATGCTTATTATTGCGCAACAATTTTGTGTCAATATTGTAATGCCGATAGATTGAGGAAGGACGTCTGCTAATGACCTTGCGGAGTTCGCCGAGCTCGGCGCGGCCGATGGTGTAGTTGCCGGGCTTGACGTCGCGGTGGAGGTAGCCGATGCCGTGGAGATCTGCAAGAATTTAATGTAGTCGCATTTTGTTTTAACTTTAATCAGCTATTGTCTATAATTATTATTAAATTATTAAAAGCCCCAGAAACCTTCGAGAGCCTCGAGGGTCTGGATTCCGACGGATAGGGCGGTGCCCAGCGACAGATGCTGGGCGGGGTTCTCCTTGCGCAGGTCCTGCAGCGATTTGCCGACCAGCGTCATCACCACGTAGTTGAACGAGCCGTAGCGACCCTGTAAGAAAAGATAATTACTATTTCGAATTTGATCCGTCTGTTTTTTGACTTCCTAAATTAGACCAGAAATCGATTGAATGCTCGCCTTGTCCTCGATCTTGCAGAAGTGACGGCCACTTTTCTTCGCCAGCTCAGACAGCACGAAGACCTCCATCTTGAGCACCTGAAATAGCCAAGCACATTATTACCTTAAATATTAAAATGCTGAATATTATGACTGAAAATAACCTGGATCTGCTCGCTGACCCCTTCGACCTTGAGGGCGTACTCCTGGTTAGACTGGCTGTCCTTCACTTTGTAGACCGCGCCGAAACCGCCCTCTCCCAGCTTCTTGCTGATGAGCCAACGTTCCACCTTAAAGAATTACCGATTAAGCGATCCTTTTTTTAAATAGGTTTTAATAGGTGGGCATAGCCTGCGACTAACTTGAGTGCCAGGGTTGAGCTGAACGAGCTCGGCTGCCATGACAGCTGCGAGACGAGACGACTCTTAGACGTCAGGAAGGGGCTGGAGACTCGAAGAGAGGCAGCCAACCAGCGAAGTACGGCGGAGTTGAAATGTCTCTTTTGCAACAGAATCAGCTCTTTTATACTAAAAAAGTTGGCCCAAAATTTGGATTTTCACAAAAGTGCTCCAAAGACAACCAAATATCGAATAAAATTCGAGTTTTATTTCAAAATATCCCAAATTTCATGCGAATTTTGTCTTAAGCCCGAAATATTTCATAAGCGAACGAGGGCATTGTTTGTATTAGTTCACATTGCACGCTATGATTTCCAAAAAGTTAACTGCATTTCGTAACTTTAATTTTTTTTTTCATTTTCTCATTCGTCGCTGAAAAAGATCACTTCTCATCCGCGCAATCGTCGAAGCTGGTTGCTTCTCCCCTCTTATTCTGACTTTTCGAGAAGTCGTCTTTTTGATTCCGAAAAATTGGCTTTAAGATTCCCGAATAGGTTGTTATTGTTTTTTTTTAAGTAATGCATTCTATTTATTTATCGGTTGCTCAAATTTGTTTGTGCTGTGATTGAGAATCCAGAAAATGTGTTTCATAACATTAAAAATATTAATAGTGACTGACTGCATATGAATCATATGATATGGTGCTCTTGAGATTAAGGAAGTGATTCGTTTTTCGTTATCTCTCTATATAAATTTCTTGGTTTTACTATATTATTTCTTCATCAAAATCCGTTGCAATCAACCTTGTCGCTCTTTATTTCTTTCCAATTCTCCTTCACAATTCGTTTTTATATGCATCTAACCTTTTATCATTCAGCTGTTCCCGTTTGTTTTAATCATACATCTTTAATAATGTTGGATTGATTATCATGAACGGCAAAGGAAATTCTGAAAAGGAAGCCTGTTTAATAATGTTACAATGTCAAAGAAAAACTTACATACATAACTCTTACCCCATCAATCTGCTTGACCGCCAAAGAAAACAGGAGGGAATGTTTTTTCTAGCAGGAATGTAGATTTTGAAAAGAGAAATTGGTTGTTAGCATAAAAATGCAATATAGCTTTACGTTTTATTTTGTATTGTACTATCCGCATTATCTAGTTCGCCTTTACTATATCCCGCTCGAATTGCGAAGTGATGAGGACATGCCGGAATTCATATCCCGTAGAAATAAAGTGTTGATTGATTCATTGACTGATTGAGAACATGCCGTGCGATTTTCCGTATGTAGGTGTTTATTTTTTTTCACTGCGAACGACCTTTGAAAACCCTTTAAACATTGTACTATTCTTGTGTCTCTGGTTGTTCCCGCATCGCATCAACTCTTCGCACGCTCTTCGTCGTCGTTCCCTCTGCCCCCCTCCTTACTGTTTCGGCAGTGTTCGGATCGAGGAGTGAGGATAAGGAAGTGGTATTGGAAATACGGCCAATGAAAGTGTAGGGAGAGCGTTAGGCGAGCGAGATAAAAGAGTCCTCGAGAACAGCGTGAGAGATACTGCCAAAAGAGGTTGCACGCGAGAGCATCTCGCCATACGATATCTGGCGCTTGTGTGAGAAGTCTTGTAATCGTTCCTTTTGTGGCGCAGACAAAAACTTACAATTGTTATATCCATATTTTTAGCTAATAAAAGAGCACTCTCGTAACTCTGAAGACAATCCAAGAACTAAAAGAGTCCAGGAGGACTCGTGAGAGATACTGCTACTTTCACATGGGCATTCTAGGAATTGGAATAAAAGCAAATGTAACATGATTGTGATAATGAAAACATTAACTTTTTTCTGGTTTTTGAACCTCAACTTTCTTTTAGAGCTTTTTGTTCCTTTTAACAGCGTTAAGTCATCATTCTTCTGTTCATTTTAAACATATGCCGGGTGTAAAAGAGATTTATAAATAAAACAGAACCCGAGAATTAGAGGAGGTTTACATAGTTTTTGAACTCCGTTTGTTGGTTTCTTTATGATGGTAATTTTTTAAATCTCTGTAGTTGAGTATGCGGGATTTTATATGCAGCTCTTTAATCACTTTAGATAACCGTCAAATGTATGTAAGTAACAATTTAACTAAATAAATTTTGATTAATTCGCTAAAACTTGACAGAATGTAACAGAATGTACCCGACGACCAACAGCTTCTTCGTCTACGGCCCCCCTTGTTTACTCATCTACGGCTTGGTGCTCCATTCCGTCCTCAGATTGCGTCATAAACTCTCGGATGCGTTCGTGCAGATCTTCCTTGTCAATGCGGCTCTCGTTAGTAGCGAAACTTTTTCTATCAGAAATGAAAGAACGTAATAAAGCAATACATTTTAGGGAATAAAGCTATCAAATAATAACTCGAAGTGGGAAATTCATGAATCTTTTTTCTTCTGTTTTTCCCCAGGACGTCATTATGTATCTCAATACGTTCGCAACTTATCGTCTGCGCGCAGAGAAGTTTTTCTGCTTCTACTATGAATGGATTAATTAATCTGTTAGGCCGCAATTTAAGATCTTTATTTTCTAAAATATATTAATTATTATTGGCTTAATTGAAAAACTGAGATATAAATGTATGTTGGTTCATAAAATTTAAGATGATTATTTTCTAAAATATGATAATAATTATGTATTCAGTTGAAAAATCGCAGCCAAAACACGTATTTCAATTTGTACTGAATATTGGCAAAGTAATCCCAGGAAACTATTTGAGAATCGGCTGGCTCCGCTTCCTCCAATGGTTTGCTGGCGGCTACATACGTCTTCTACCTCGCGAACGTAAGCACCTTTCTCTTTACGTTCAATCGCTTCTCCGCTACCGTACTTGTCTCTCGTCATGAGAAGGTGGACATTATTTGCATAGTAGGACATATATAAAATATGTAGCTCTAGCTAACCTTCTAATTTCGAAGCGAATTAACTAAATAAATTTAAATGCATAAGATGTGTAGAACAGAATAGAATTGTAAAAGTCCTCGTGATACATTGTAAGTGTTCGGCCGTATAGATTTTTGCCTATTATCATTACTATTATTAATAATTGCTTACCATGTGTAGAATTCTATTTGTGATACCGAAATAAATTCTAGAAAAGTAAAAAAAAATTATTAGATTATTCACCGTTTACAGATCTGGAGATATCCATCGCTGCCAATCTTTCTGTCCTTCCTCGCGGGCACTCTCGTCAGCCTCACTCGTCTCACAGTGCACATGCATTATAAAGCAGATGCCATGACTCAATCCTACGTTGTCGTCTACGACTCTGTTAGTCATGGATTTCTTCTTTGTTCTTCAAACTTGCATAGAAATTATCATGTCATTCAAGGTACACATTACAATGGTAATGCGTTGTTCCATTTGAGGGAGTACTTCTATTGGCAGGAGGGGGGCATGCGAAAACTCAACATCTTATTCACTTTATACTTAACCAAGCAAATTTAAAAAAAAAATGAATAGCAAAGAAATGAGAACATCAGGAGGCCTCGATGTCCTCTCTGGTCCAAACGGCGTTCGGTTCTTTCGTCCTCCTTCTGAATCTGCTGATGAGTGTCCTCTCCTTCCGCTCACTCTTTTCCCGTCGCCGTCTCCTCGCCTCTTCTTCTTCCTCATCTTCCCTCAAACAACAACGGACCGAACTCTCGCTTCTGCTCATTTCTCTCTGCATCTTTGCTGCGCAGGCAGTCAACATATTGTGTGCGGTAAGAGCCTTTTCTTATCGTGGAATATTTCTTCAAGTGTTTCCCCAGTGTTTTCTTACTGTACCAGTCTTTTAATCTTTCCCCCTATGATACCCCGCTACCTGTTTCTCTCATTAGTTCTATCTTCTCACAATCTCTCTCTCTCTCTTATTCCTCTCTTTCTCTCTATCATCTCCCTCATCTCCTTTCCTTCTGTGTATCATCTCTCTCTCTCTCTCGCATCTCTCTCTTCTGTCTCCCTCTCTCTCCTTATCTCTCTCATCTCCCCACCTTTTCCTTCCAGTTGGCCATTGCCATCTTCGCAGCTTCTCGCAACGTCTTCGGTCTTTATGTAGCAGGCATCGCCGTTCTGTACGCCACCGATATCCACGCACTTGGCCCAGCTGTCTATACAATTCTGCTGCCGGGTTAGCGAGATGAATTGGCAGACAGGTTGAACGAGTAGAGAACGAAACAGAGAAAAGGAGAAAGGGAGAAGGAGAGAGAGCGAAAGTGAAAGAGAAAGAGTTAGAGAGATAGAGAGAGAGGTATAATGGAGAGAGTGTGTACGATGGGAGGTCTCTTGCAGGACCACCACATTGAAAACGCTCGAGACAGGGCAATAACCATACATGGGAAGTATAATTAAACAACGCAAATCCAATATCGATGACTGCTTCTGCTCATGTCACTCCTGGCAGTTCCTCCGCTTCTCTGCTTCCCTCGATGTACTCGTCGAATCGAGCGAGAGACTCATCCACCCCACACTCTCCGCCTATACTAAACTTATAACCGAAAGATAACGAACAAAGACAAAACAACCCTAAGTTAGAAAGAGAGAGATAGCCAATATATAGAAAATAATGCTTGAGCCCGAGTTTCAAAAAATTCTGCGGAAAAAAGTCCGATTACTTTTGAAATTCAGAATTTTTCATGCTCGTGCTATGAACATCCATTTTAATGTATAGAAGAAAGAGTTTTAGGAGGAAAAATGAACAAATGAAGGAAGTTTTGCACTTTACAATGCCACTAATCGTCCTGACTGGACGGCATTGTGCGCTTATCGGGCCCAATCGGGCCTGCGGGCCGGCCCAACTTTTTATGGGCCCGGCCCGGCCCGGCCCCGGGCCTTGGAAAGTTGGGCCGGCCGGCCCTACGGGCCGGGCCGGGCCGGCCACTTTACACCTCTGCTCTGAAGACAAGTTGCTCTAGGCCTGCGTCTAAACGATTCCCGAATTGCGAGTTGCTTTTCCATCTTCTCACGTATTGAAGAACGATTTCCACTAGCTTATTTCTTTATGGCACGCTCATTAAAAGAGACTTGCATCTTTATATTATGCCGTTTCTTGGAAGTATTTGGTTTTGCGAGTGACGCATATGAACTCGGAAGAAATTCTTGCGGATGGAGTTCGAGAAGAGAATGAGGAACCTGCATTCATGAGCATGTTATAATATTTTTTTCCCCACCCTCCAATAAGAATTTGCTCATATTAACCAGAACGGCATAACACAGGCTATTGTTAAAGTCAGCGGTGCTGCGATGAAGATGTTACCGAAGCGAACCGCTGGATTGGCTGGTTTGGTCCTGGCGAAGATCTGAAAGGTTAGGCTCATCGCCTTGAAAATCCCAAACAATTCACGAAGCGAACCTGCGTTCCCATGAATAAAAGTTGTGTTGTGAAGCTTGCTGCGGACAAGACAACGATTCCATGCTCGGGGTTCGCCTTGGCAGGACTCCTTTGTCCATCCTTTAACTTTTTACATGTAATGAAAGATATTCTAACTAAATTAACAAAAGAATATTAGGCCAAATTGTGCTCTAAAACTAAAGACATTTACAAACTTGTAGAAAACGGTGTTCCCTTCCTGAGATCGTCAGCAAGAAAAGATTCACCAAAAGAGTTGCAATATTCAGGCCAGTGAGGTACGCCATTTCCAGAATATCCAGAAACTGAAATTTTTGCGCTCAACTTTTTTGAATTCCGAAATTCTCTTTTTCTTTCTTATTTGCATGCTTAACAATCCATCTTCATTCAAATAGTGCGAATACGAGATTGTTTCTTTTCTCTCCAGAATTGTGAATTAAACTCAGCGTAATCTATTTGAATTTTCCTAATCATTGTAGTCTCGTCTCTCTAAATTACATGCTGCTCTCTCGTCCTTGTTTCAGGCGGAAAGGCGCGAATTCAAGATTGTATTTTTGGCTTATAAAATATGGCTTCCAATTCTACGGACTCGAATGGTCGCGTCATCAGTCGCTGGATTCCTGACTGGAATGCAGACTCGCTGGCCGTTAGCTTCCGTGCGGCATTGATAAGAATAAGTGAGGAAACCAAGTGGAAAGCAGAACGGAAGAGGTAGAAGGAAGAGCATGGAGACCGAGGCGCGGAAGATCAGAACGCGTTGCTGACGGATATTTTCATTCAGATTCACTTACTCTTCTACTAACAATAAAAATACGATCGATAAATTATCAACTATTATTTTTGCATTACAAGATCAGTTAATACATCTTTATTTTCATGTTTAGAATACTACTACATACATATAGTCGCGTGCATAAACTGCATATCATAATATACAAAATTCAAACAGTTGGTTAGTTTTTAAAACTTAGGCAAAGGCAAAGACTGTTCAAATCTACCATACTTCCCATCAGCAAACGTGTTAGGAGTTTCGGATGCTTGAATTCCTAATTCTCAATTTGTTTACTAGTAATCGAGTCTAACTAAGCCTTCCATACTTGTTTTGTAATGGTTGGACGAGAGAGGATGACTGCCCGACTCAATGCTATTGTGAAGAGGCCCTGCAGCTGCATGCCCTTCGAAGAAATCTTTTTGTGTTTTCTTATTTATGATCCTTCAGTTTGTAAGGAAAGAAAAATATGTAAAAAAGAAAACAAGTTCTGTGCAATCCAAAGGATCCGCGTGTAATAAAACAGCGGACCGTATTTTAGCATGCTGTATTTCATGAATTCACTGAACGCACGTAATACGAACTACAAATCCCATCTCTTGGAGTTTTAATACACTCAATCACAAATTTCTTTTAAACGGATGCTTTGTTTTTAAAACAGTTTTCATATTTAGATTCGCCATCGTAAGGCGAATCTTCACATAACATGAACAAGTGTGATAAGGTCTCTTTTAGCGATTTCAGCTAACAATGATAAAATCTCATATTTTATTATTTGGGGATGTGCGTAGAGACAAAATAATGGTACAGGAAAAATTTCTTTGAAAAATATTTAAAATGAAATTTTTCATAACCAAAAACTGATAACTTCTTATCAAATGATAAGAAATTATCGATTTTTTAACAGTAGCATCCGCTCTCTATAAGAAACCTAATGTACCATTTAAAATATTTTTATTTTCTCTTGAACAATAGTTATTAACGAGGATGCATTTGGATCCCTCCGATGCATCCGATCCCTCCTTGGTACCAAGATCCTGGGCGGGACTGTATGTACCTTGCATTAGGTAGTTTCGGCTACAAATTGAAGGAGTTCTCTCTCAATTGAATAATGGAAATAAAGTAATAAAATACCTGCGCGGACCGAACGATCCCGGCGGCCAACGATTCAGTCCTAGTTGTCATCAGGAACTCCATGAAGGGAACGGCAAAGGGAAGCCCCGAGAGCTGCACGATCAACAGATTCATCACCAGAGCGAACATGTCCTGTTAAGGAAATTACCTCGTTTTAGCTCCCCCCACATGTCCACGTCGAATTTCAAAGAATCTCAACTGACCACGAAGCCACAGTAGACGATGAGACGAATGGTATGCGAGCGGGCGAAGGCGCGGTCTCTGAGGATGCGGAGATAGACGACCGTTGCAATGGCAAAGGTCGGCAGAGAAGTGGCGATTATCAGCGAGATTGAGCAGGGAAGGCCGTAGCGGAAGATTGCTCTCTAAGTGGATGCAGAATGCAGAATTCTGTGATCCAATTATGAATAAAGAAAAGATAATTAAAGAGCAATAGAGTTTTCAAGTTTGAATGTTAATTGATAAGGAAACATGTCTGGCGCACCAACGCATTTCCTGAATCGTCCATCTTGATCGTCCAGCCTGAGAAGAGCAAAATCGCCTGATACGTAAAGGAGGGTGATCACCGAAAAATTATGTATGTGAGATTTCAAATCGCCGCGATCTTTCGAATGAGAGTGTTTACTCTCAGGGCAAACGCGGCAATTTAAACTCTCATGATTTTTTTACGGTGAGCGTCCTCATTTAAGAGGTACTTATATATCGGCATTACCATCATTCTCGCCGAATATGGGATTCTGATTTCGCAAATAAGAGCAAGCATTACTAAGCCTACATACATACATGCAAGCAACATGCGTAGAATACTTAAGAAAATAAAATGCAACACAGAACTTGATAGCTTATCGTGCCATATAAAATTAGATTGGGTCCAAAGCTCCTCATAGGCATTTTCTAACACGGAGAAACTACTTCATGGATGTACTACATGCATATGTATGTATATATGATGAGGAAGAACCGCGGACATGTACACAATTTGGATAACAAAGGAAACCAGAGTTTCATTGACTGGGCAATTTGATGAAAGAGAAGTGGATGTGAGCTGTATCCATAATATTACTCTAAAAGATATAAGGCGAAAAAGAAAGGCTTATAACAGTGCTTTTTTTCTCACATTCTAGCGATTTAGTTCTCGGCAATGATATTATCATCCATTTGCGTGAGACATTTACAACATGTTTTTTTTTGTTAATACCTTTTTCTCATGTTCCAACAGTCAGTTGACGGCGCACCAATGTAGATATAAATACATACATGCATATATGACTCGCTTTGCGGGAGTATTAATATGACCGGGCACCCGGCAAAATTAGATTTGGGTAAAAAGCTCAAAAAAAGCATGTTTGACATGTAGAAACAAATAGAATAGGTCAAAGGAATGGGTTCAATGAATTTTCAGCAATTTTTTGTCAACACCTTCGGCTTGTCTCCATTATGTTCATGTGAAATTAGTGTAGTTTTTTTTATTTTGTAGGAAAATGCAGAGTTTCCCTTCTCTCTCTCTCTCTCTCTCTATCTGTTTAGATCTGGCGATATCTATTGCCGTGTTGCATCTGTTCATCGCATTTGCTACAACGGTTCCGATTGGACATGTGAGCTACAAGAAGCTGGCAATTGGTCAAGAGCCCCCGCGCCCTCCTTTCCACTCCATAATTCTCCAGTGGATCGTTCCAGAGCATGTGTTCCTGAGCAGGCATGTACATGCATGCATATTTTTACAAATTCAAGAGCATTTCAATGGTAAAATACATGTTCGGGTCTTCCTTCCCACGAATGGAAAGAAACCAAAGAGCGAGAAATATAGAGCGAGAGGGTACATGTTCATACTCTTTAGAGGATGGAATAATTTCGTATTATGCGATATCGCAGGTTCCAAGCATCAGCGTTTAGCAAAACGGAAGCATTTCTCTCGAAAACTTATTAGTTTCACGCAAATATTATATTACATCGTCACATGGTAATGCTAATTTTTATCTCGAAAATGATTACTTCCCTAACCCGTGGCCAAGTTGGAATATACGTAAAAACGGGATTGTCACGGACGGAGTTAGGGTGCAGGTGAGAGAGGGAGAGAGGGAGAGAGAGAGAGAGAGAGAGAGAGAGAGAGAAAGGCAGAGAATGTAGCATTGACCGAAATATAAAAAAAAAACAAAGTATGGAAAACAGATAATTCTTCAATAGAGAGGTCATGCAATTTAAGGGGAAAAGGGAAAGCCAAAAGAAGAGAAAATATGTAATCATATAACTCTTTTTCCGCAACATCTCAATCGTCACAGTCTGGCCGTTAAAGGCATGTAGTTGCGAAATTCGACTTTATTCCAAGCGGTCACGACTCCCATCGTGATCCATTGAAGGCGAATATGATCCAATTCGCGACTGATTGGCCTCGCTGTGTCTGCAGTTCTCAAACTAGACTTTTTTCAGTTAATCTAACTCTATGATAAATTAATTTCATGCTATAGTTAATTGTCATTCTTGTACTTGAATATGATAAAGAAGAAAATCAATTGACGTAAATCCGAATGTTACAGGCGCCCTCTAGTTCTAGCATCACAGACATATGTGCATACAAATTGACACATCTGTCGGCTATGAAGAATACCGTATATCAAGATATTTGTTCAAAATTCCCCTCCTCCCTAAACATGTAATAACATGCTCATGGTCAGTTGAACCACCTGAAGCGCTGTTGCTTGCCAATTTCACCACTGTGGAGCTAATATAGTGCAATTATAGGCTGTTTTGTTTCATTCTCTAGGGAAAGATGGCTCTCCGCGACTTCAGCGTGCCTGAGAACTTCTCTGACGTCATTTTCGTCGTCGAAGGCAAGCGCCTTTACGTTGAGAAGCAGGTGGTTTGCGAGTTGATTTGCTTTTTAATTCATGCACTTCTTCTTATCAAACTTGATGACGTCTAATTTATAGTGCCTCTCGGTGTACTCTTCATTCTTCCACTCAATGTTCTACTCCGGCGGCGTCGAAACGAACGAGAAGGAGATCCCGCTGGATGACCTCAAGTACGACGAGTTCGTGGAGCTGCTTAACGTCATCTACCCGTCGCGCACGCTAATCAAGCGGAAGTCATTTTTCGGCGGATTGTGGTGCGTATTTCTGTGTTTTTTTTGTGTTTGCTGATTTTATTTAATTATTGAGGCTTGGTGTTGGTAGCGCTTTCAAGTTTTTTTTATTCTGTAATTCAGGCACCACTGTCGAGTTTCTTCTTCGTCTCGGGGACCGTTTTGGCATTGATTATATTTATTTTTTTTAAATAAATAAATAAATATATTTATCACTTCCCCTGCGAGACTACAGTATCCCTAGTGAACTCCCTGACCTTGTCAGTGCTGTGGAGAAGACATCGTGCGGCACCCTGTGGATGTTGAATGTCGACCCGTCCGGGAACATTTTTAGAACGAGGCGGGCGAAGCGGAGGTCTTCGTCCTTTAAGCAGAGGAAGGAAATGTCGATTTGAAAGACCACCCTGATTTCCGGCCTCCCCAAAAACCTACCCAGGTTTAAGTGCACAAAAACATTTCCCCACTCTGTTTTACTGTGCCCTCGACAGTGGTTTTTATTCCCTGCCTTCAAGATCGGGGAACACTACTTTAATGAAGAAATTATTAGTATCAAAGAAACTATTACATGTTCATCACTGATGCCAATTATTAACAATAACGACAATTATTATCTCGAAAATGATTAATTCCCTCAAACGCGGTCATTTTGAAAGGTAAGGTTCACAAATTGATATTATTATCCAACTTGCATCGCGAGATCGCAGCCATCGAACTCTACTGATCGTGAGAGAATTCCCTTGAAGACGGGATTGTCACGGATAGAGTGAAGCTGAAGAATTTGGAGAGAGTGGAGAGAAATAGAGAGAAGAGAGAGAGAAAAGAAAAGAGAGAGAGAGAGAGAAAAGAAAAGAGAGAGAGAGAGAGAAAAGAAAAGAGAGATAGAGAGAGAGCAGAGAGAGAGAGGGTGAGAGAGAGAGAGAAGAGAGAGAGAGAGAGATAGAGGAAGAGAGATAGAGGAAGTCTATCACGAACCCTTGACAATGTGTGATGTCGCAGATTGATGCATTGTGCGAGCGCTCTCTGAACATGGAAAGAGTCAAGGAAAAATGGGGACCAATGCAGAACAAAGAAATTGAACATTTATTTTTTTTTATTTTTCGAAAAAAGTTTATATTTTTGGGGAAAGAAAGATAATGTATATGAAAAAAGAAGAAAAAAGGATAATACCTGCAGTCTCATGTCGACTTTGACGAATGGGAAGATGCGCAGGCTTCTCAAGGAACTCCTTAGATTTTTCGCCACCCACTGCTCGAGTAGCTCAATCACGGCAGGCGCTTCGCGTTCACTCTGGAACAAAATGTATTGTTATTTTATTTATGTTAGGAATAAAGACGAAAAATAAAAGTCTAAAAATAACTTCCATAAAAAATAGTTTTATATTCTAAATCAAATGTGATATTAAAATCTAAAACATTGGTCTTTGGAAGGGGAAAAAACGCTGTACATGAATTTTGCCCTCAAAATTGCCGATAAGCTAAACTCAAGAGTTCTTCTTTAAAAAAGATGCCACAAATTGCGAGAAACAAAATGCAAATGAAACTGTCAACTTCAAAGAGTTTTAAATTAGAAAATACATTTATAAACCAAAAACAAATAATCCTAACAAATCGCGGTGGTTTCTTCCACGGGCTGTATGAGATGGAGAGCTCGATGACTTGCCGAAATGTGCTATAAACAATCAAATCTCTCTGCTAAAAAAGTGCCTATCAAAGAAAAAAAAAGATGTCTCGTTAATCTGAAACCATACATCAGCTTTCAAGCAACAATCAAACTTGAAATTTGTATTACAGTAACACCACATTTGGGTAATCGATAGTTACGGCAAAAAAAGACATACTCTTTCAGCGATGCGATTATCATTGGAGCCATGTCAAGATCAAGTTTCAGGATTTCGGGCGCGTGGAGGCGGAGGTAGAAGAGCGTCTTTTGGATGGCAAGCTAAGAATTCCAAAAGTTAGCTGCTTCGAGGATTCAGAAAAATAATTTGCGAATTTACTTAAGTATGAATAGGTCAAATAGATGAAAAAGCAAAGTACGGAAGTTAGCTCGAAACACGGCAAATAACAATATTAAACTACGAATAATCACGTTATGCTAAATGTTTCTGCTGACAGTGATCTGTGGAAGAAACTTGTCTCCTTCTTCATCAACGAAAAGACGAAGATGCCTGCAGCTCTGAAGATTCCTCTTCCTCACCACGCTCACAACTCGCGCTATCGGCGTAGTCTCTCCTGAATTTTACCTTTAATTCAGTCCATATTCTCTTAAACTGGCAAAAACATAGCCACATAAAATAAGAATAGATACTACATTATTCTAATAACACAGCAGAAATCAAATCTGCAACAAGCAACTTGGATTTGCGGGTCTCATTTAGTTATAATCTTCATTTGAAAGTAAAGATCCTCTTACAATTTCTGAAAGTCATCTATTAACCATTGATAAAAAGACAAAAAACTGCTTTAATTTATTATTTACTCTCTTAAACCAGCAAAAGAATGCCACATGAAAAATCATTAAATATATATATATATATATATATATATATATATATTTATATATAGCACAGCAGAAATCAAATTTGCAAGAATCAACTTGGATTTGCGAGTTTCTTTTATTTATAATCTTAAGAGTAAAGATCCTCTAACAATATCTGAAAGCCCCTTGCTAACCATTGACATCTGCGAATAGCTCGTTGTTGAGTGCCGAGAAGCGAAGAAGGAAAGGCTCGCCGAAGTCGCCTGGCACAGCGCCAAAAACGGCAGAAGATTCCATTTGATGCCACAAGTCTCTAGAAAAACGAAATTATGAACTTGCCGCATTTCATAAAGAAAGAACTGGATCAAGCGTGAGGGTAACAAAAAGATGATTGCTCGAGGAACACAATGCGATAACCAACAGGCACAGCCGAAAAAGGTTAACACATGCGGTACGAAAAAGGTAAAAGTAGTTTTGTGGATGAACAAAAAACCATACACAACAAGAGAAACCTGTACACAGGAAAAAACAATGGAAGCCAGAACAGGATACTACGCTCACAATGTTTTTAGTTTGTTTTTAGTGTGTGGCTAAAAAAAAAGCTAGAACAAATAACGAATTATTAAAATCTGTATTATGATAAAGCACTTCAAAAGTTACGCATTTGTGACACAGCATTTAAATTACCCCAATCTTTGCTGGCGTAGGGAAGTAAACCCTCCTTTATTAAACCATTTTCCTAATTTTTTTTAATGGGCTATTGGGGAAATAGTGGAACTATCCGCTTTTATACAGAAAATTTTCGTTAATTAGTAATATGTTCAAGCAACTTCTTTTTCAAAATCTCACACTAAAAACACTTAAAATGCGTGCAGAATGCTATTCTGGCTTTCACTGTGTTTTCCCTCTTTACGTGCTCCTCTTGTTATTTTTTGTTTTCTGTTCAGCTAGAAAACCGCTTTTACATTGCTTTTACTGCATGTTTGATCCAGTTCCATCTTTCTAAAATGCAACAAATCCATTGGTTAAGAGCGCTGCTCCAGAGAATAAAAAAAGCATCTAGGATAGCACCCTTGGTGATTCTGGGTGGCTTAATACGTTTGCTTTTGTCATTGCTGCCTTACTTTTCAGGTTACTTCGTCAGCACCTCCAACAGCTGCTGCTGCGCCATGCAAGGCAAGCGAAGAGTTTAATTTTTTTTTTTAATTAAGATAATTTTCTATTTTTTTTCGATTTTGGTAACGTTCATCTTTTTTTTTTAATGTCACGTATTAGCATGTAGTTCCTCACCTTAACACTTTTAATATCCTGCGGCTTATTGTTAGACTCCGTAATTGATTGAAGTGAATGAGTGATTCCGTTGTCACTCCTTCGCTCATTCAATTGACATCTTATAACCGAGTTTCAGTGAAAATATGTATTTGTTTTTTTTTAAGCACCCGGACTTGATAAGCTCTGGAAGAAATGACGGGTACTATTCGGTTCAGGATGCTGAATAAGAAATTTTTCGAAATTTTTTTTCCAAAAATTACTACAAGGGATTCTTTGTGTGACGAACGCGAATATAGTTAAAAAGTTAAAAAAAATCTCTAAATTTATCGCGCTGGTTCTGTGTTTTTGTGTATGAGGCATGAATAATAATTCGATGATCCTTATTTTTATTGCTGGTTAGAGAACTCATTTGAGAAGGCAATTGGAAAAGCCGGTCAAGCTAATTGTTTTTTCTTCTGCAGGAGCCATTGCTAGTGGGACCGTTCGACTTATTGCCGCAAAGCTGGCCGACCTGAAGATCAGGGCCAAGTCAAGAATTCACTCGATCGCCGGGCTGAATTGGTAATATTGTTTATTTGTTCTTCAGAAACGTGAATTATAGATGAGATATTTCTCTGAAGCTCTCCAATGTATTGAAAAAATTAGTAGATTATGGCTATATTTGCCGGTTATTATAGACTTTCTCAATTGACGTTTTTCCAGTCGTTTGTTACCAGATAGTGTTGATAACAAAACTGGTTCCCTGATTTTCGCTCAAATGATTATCGCTCAAATGATTTTCGCTCAAATTTTTTTTTGATTATCGCTCAAATGATATTCGCTCAAATTTTTTTTTACAGTTGATGATTTTCGCTCAAATTTTTTTTATGATAAGTGATTTTTGCTCAAAATTTTTCCAAATGAGGTATTATTGTAAAATTTTATAATCAGACTAAACATTAGGAGGAATGCGGTTTCAACAGCTCTGAGAGTAAAAGAATGAATGTTTCACAAAGTACGAAATAATTAAAAGTGTTCAGAACACTATTCGGCGTAGTACTGTTAATCATAGAGATCGAGCGAGAGAAAGAGAGAGAGACGATTAATTATCCATGCGAATAAAGGATCTAGAAGAAATAGTTAATAATTCACAGAAACTAGCATTAGCGCAACAACTGTGCAGAAGTTCACAGTGCAAGGGAAAAGAAAAGATGTGATGAGTTGTGATGAATCGAGCGGGAGAATGTTGGGAGGAAGAAGTGCAAGGAGAAGGCGACCGCGATAGGGAAGGAGGTGAAGGGGAAGGAGTTGAAGCCACCGAAGAAGCCGCAGAAGAAGAAGAAGAAGAGTACGCGACCAAACGGGCACGCTTGGCTCCGTTAGAGAGAGGAGTACTCATCGTCAGCGGATTGAGGTACAATGATTTTGTTAGCAAGAAGATGTTCGAAGTCGACCTTACGATTAGACGGTTCTCTCGTTTGTAGCCAATTTGCAGTCAAAATAACAGAGTGCGAATAGCAATTACTACTGTTGGCCGTTTAAGCGCCTTTTAATTGCTGGGATAATTAAGCGCAAAATATAATTAGGTTAGTATAAATATAACGCACTTCTTATCCACTTCCAGGATGCACTAGTAAAAAAAAGTTTTGAGCAAAAATCACTTACCATAAAAAAAAAGTTGAGCGAAAATCATCAACTGTTGAAAAAATTTTGAGCGAAAATCATTTGAGCGATAATCAAAAAAAAATTTGAGCGAAAATCATTTTAGCGATAATCATTTGAGCGAAAATCAGGACACCAACAAAACTAGTCGCCCGAATTTATTTCTTAATATGGTCAATATTTATTTCATAATATGCTTATTTCATGATATGAAATGTAGCCAATTTGTAGGCACCTTGAGGCCAAACTGCGTAGCCACGACCACGATTCTTGGCGGGGAAAGCAGACCGACCTTGAGATCTTCGTCCGCTGCTCCTCAGAGAGAACGGACTGGAGCTGCGAGGCTGACATCAAGTTCACGCTTCTGTCGCCGAGGAATCAAGTGGAGAAGGACACTGGCGTGGTATGTATAAGAGCATAAGAGAGTGGAAAGTAGAGAAGAGACAAAGAGAGAGGAGAGAGATTAGAGAGCGAGTGGATAGAGATAGAGAGAGAGAGAGAAATCACAAGCGAATGAGAGAGAGAGAGAGAGAGAGAATTAGGATGTCCAAACCCAGGCCGGAGCTGCGCAGCCCGTAGGTACCGGGTCGAAGGAATATTTTTGGGCGGAACACGTTCTTTGCACTGACACGCATCTCATAATTTGATTTAAAGTAGCGCTTTCAAATGCATTATACTTGAATATGAAATTTTTTTTGCTATTACAAATGGATTTTCTTCGGGATCAGTAAGGTACTTACTTTTTCTATATTTCCATCTTAATTTTGGGCCTTCGCGGAGCCATTTTCACCCAGATATATATATATATATATATATATATATATATATATATATTATAATTAATGTTTTGTTCAGATTTCGCAGAAGTTCCCGACTGAAGATGACAGCGTGCCCAACCAGGTGTGGCCAGACGTCTACGCTCCTTTTGCGGACGTTCGCGGGAACGACGGTATCGTCATCGAGGCGACTGTAACAGTCAACAAAGTTGTTGGCATACTGTATGTTTCTTTTTTTCTCCTTATTTTTGCCCATAATTTAATTTCCTTGCATTTAAAAGTAGTAAAAAGTTAATAAAAAATATGTTTAGATTATTTTAAATAATTTGTGTATAATTTAAGTAGATCGATGTTATGCAAAGGTATTTTAGAGATTATTTTGTAGCATCGCTAACACCTGTATAATCTTGCTGTTTGATGCCGCGATGTTTCCAGGACCCTCAAAATGACGACCCTCTGTGACTTCACGACTCCTCAGCCGGACATCACCGATGTAGCTCTTGTCATCGGTGAGAAGCGTCTCTACGTGAGCAAGCAGGTGGATCTCATTTATTTACTTAAAAATTTATATACCACTTTGTCCATTTTCATCCTCCCATCGACTACTTTTCGACTAATTTTCCGCTATTTATTCATTTAATGTTTTTTGGTCGCCACATATCTTCCTTTTTACAGCTTCTCGCTCTCTCCTCGCCCGTCTTCCAGGCGATGTTTTTCTCCGAGTTTGTCGAGAAGAACAAGAAGGAGATCCCGATTGAGGACCTCGACTTCGACGAATTCCTTGAGTTCCTCCACGTCGTATACCCGTCTCGTAAAGCAGTCACAGGTCTCACTTATTTCTATGTTCTTTTTTTTCTCTCTTTCTTTCTCTCACATGTTCTTCTTCTTAATTTTTTTTTATAATAATGAAATACAAGGATTTGAATGGAAGTATTACTTGTTGTTCCTACGATAACTCGGTTGTGATTGGCCCTCAGTTGGTGTTCTTTCAGCTGCCACCATCGATTGCCTCCTCTCGCTGGGCGATCGCTTCAACGCTGAAGTCGTGATGCGCGAGTGCGAGGCGTTCTTGTGTGGCCCCGCCGGCTACAAGCTGCCACTCGAGAAGAGACTTCTCTACGCTGACCGATTTGGTCTCTCGCGTCTTCAGGTTCTGTTTTCTCCTTCTTCAATTCACAACACTGTAGATTATCATATATGCCCAGATTCTATGACTATGCGATGCGACTTTCTCCTTTGTACTTTAGAGTGATATTATAGAACACGCTGGTTAAATGTTTTTCTAGCGTTTTAGGGAGAGTAATAATATCGTAGCCATTAGCTCATTCTGTTCTCAGGTTCTCTGCTTAGGCTCGATCAATACATACAACGAGGCCAATGCGTTGCGTGAAAAGAAGGAGTTTGGCGAATTGTCGGATAAGATGAAGGCATCGCTTCTGGAGAGAATTCTCTCTCTTTCTCTCCGCTAAGTTGGCCCTGAGTGTGTCGGTCCGATTTCATCATTATCACTAAACATCTCTCTCGCCGTCTTCCCCTTCTCATTATGTCTATCGCTATTTGTTTTATTGCTCTTCATCCGTTTCATATCGTCATTTACTCTGCTTTTTATTTTGCACCGAATTTTCTGTTTCATCTTTTGTTAACTGACATCGACTGCCAGTTCGATAAATAATCTGCAGTTGTTTTCCTTTAAAGCAGTGGAAGATCTTTGCGATTTAACATCGTAAACATACTTTTGTAACATACCGCCGGACATGAAATATCAATTGGGGCAAATCTCTCTTGAATGTCACAGAAAACGCTAAGAGTACAAGCATAATATCAAAATTGGCTAAGTGACTAATGGAAGATTACTGTATCATAAACCATTTTGTTCAAAGTTTCCCCGCGTTTCCTAACCATGTAATGGACATGCTCTCCATCAGTTGTGCCGCTGGAAGCGCTCTGCTCGCCAATTTCATCACTGTGGAGCTGATATACAATTCTAGGTTGTTTGTTTCATTCTTCGTGATAAGATGGCTCTCCGCGACTTCTCCGTGCCTTTGGAGAACTTCTCTGATGTCGTTTTGATTGTTGAAGACAATCGCCTTCATGTTGAGAAGCAGGTAGCTCGTAATTTTATATGCTGTTTAATTCGTGCAGTTTTTCGTATCAAATGACATAAAAATTTTATTTACAGTACCTCGCCTTGTACTCTACATTCTTCCGCTCAATGTTCTACTCCGGCTTCATCGAAGAGGAGGAGATCCGGCTCGAGGATCTCAAGTACCACGAGTTCGTAGAGCTGCTCAACGTCATCTACCCGTCGCACGCGCCAATCAAGGGTAAATCACTTTGCTGCGGTTTGAGATACAATTTGATTCTAATTTTCTTGTTTTAATTCTTTATAATTCTTTATGTTGGTAAAGCTTCCAAGTGTTCTTCTGTAATTCAGACAACACCGTCGAGTTTCTTCTCCGTCTCGGAGATCGCTTCGGCATCGATTGCCTACTTCGCCAATGCGTGGCATTCTTTGGCTCACTAGATTGCTCTGTTTCGTATTGGAAGGCGCTGCATTGGGTCGACCTCTACTGCTTCAGCGAGATTAATGTTCGTGATAAGATGCTTGTCTATACATTTGCATGCGTCATTGGAAATGGGATGGATATAGTCATTTATTCAGTTTCATTCCGCAGGTCCTTTGCAAGTCACTCTTCGATTCGATTGACGATGTCAAGAGCTTCGTTGGCTACTCGGATCTTGCTTGCCTGTCCGATAGGGTGAAGGCAGCCGTCCTCATGCACTGTGTCAAGCCACATTAGGCTCTCTCGTTTCGTTCAATATCACATTTTCTCTTGTATTTTAAGATTACAAGATCATTTGCTAACTAGTTTTGCATAAATGACATGACGTTCCAATCTTATAACATCTTCCTCGATCTATTTTATAATCATTCATGCATTTAAGTAAATAAACATGCGCATTTGTTCTTCTCACCCTCTTGTCAACAAAGGAGGAGCTTAAATTTATCAACCGGAATTGTATGAAAAATGCAAAGGATATTAGTGCCAACGGTGAACAGGAAATTTGGGCGGAGACAGAACGAGCAAGAGAGCCTAACAATGAGAGAGAGGAGAGGGAGAATTTCACAAGTCGGTTTACTTATGTTATAAATAGAAAGCATAACAACTTTACCTTCTAGGATAACAAGCGTTATGCATAAAGTAACATTTACAAGAAAGGTACTTATAAGCAAGATGAACAATCAAAAACAGACAAACAGATCAACCTGATATTCTTGGATACTGTAGCCAAGGAAAGGGAAGAAGAGGACCAAAATGAATTTAGCAGGCCGCCATCGAGCGAGAGGCATCAGAGCAAAGGAAGCGAAACTTCGATCCCTGCACGGTTTCGGCCTCCACTTCATCCCGGCCTAATTGTGAGAAGGCTAGTCAGTATATCGATCAGTACACAACAAAAAAGCATATATTAAAAACACATAACTACATTTACATTAATAAACTACAATTTGATATTTGTCATATTTTGCCTCAAAAGTTTTATACTAAATAAGAATGTCTACTGATTAAATCAATAAAAGTACCCATGATAAAGCACGCGATTGAAACTTTAACAGTACAAGAATATATCGTCCGGTTCTATCAACTATCCATTCCTAGACCACACCTCAAACATCCACTCCCATATTCCTTTCCTCGTTTCCCTACTTCTCCTCGCACTAACTTTCATTGAACACGATGACGATCTGCCCCTTCAGTTTCTCCAGAATCGTCCGGGCGTCTCTCCACGGCACAACCATAGTGAAATCGCTTTGCGATTGGACCAGGAGACTGGAAGCGGCGGAGTTAAAACAAAGATATAAATAAGTAGTAAATAAATAAATAAATAAGTCAATATATATATATATATATATATATATCACTTCCCCTGCGAGACTACAGTATCCCTAGCGTACTCCTGACCTTGTCAGTGCTGTGGAGAAGACATCGTGCGGCACCCTATGGATGTTGAATGTCGACCCGTCTGGGAACATTTTTAGAAGGAGGCGAGCGAAGCGGAGGTCTTCGTCCTTTAAGCAGAGGAAAGAAGGGAATGCCGATTTGAAGGACAATCCTGATTTCCGGTAGACCTACCCGCCATTTTGACAGAAACTCTGTTTGTAACCTAACCGACCCTTTTTTTCAAGGTGCAAGGGCCCAAAACATCCTCCCTAAACCTGTTTTGCTGTGTCCTCGACAGTGGCTTTAATTCCCTACCTTCAAGATCGATGAAGAATTCTTTCATGAAGAAACTATTAGTCAAGGAAAATATTACATGTTCATTAATCATTTGACAATTATTATCTCGAACATTATTAATTCCCTCAAACGCGGTCTTTTTGGATTGTAAGGTTCACAAATTGATTATTATCCAACCTGCATCGCGAGATCGCAGCCATCGAACTCGACTGAGAGGATTCCCTTGAAGACGGGATTGTCACGGACAGAATGAAGCTGAAGAAGGTGGAGATAGTGGAAAGAGAGAGAGAGAGAGAGAGAGAGAGAGAGGAGAGAGAGGAGAGAGAGAGAAGAGAGAGAGGAGAGAGAGAGAGGAGAGAGAGAAGAGAGAGGAGAGAGAGAAGAGAGAGGAGAGAGACAGAATCTATCGCGAACCTTTGACAATGTGAGATGTCGCAGATTGATGCATTGTGCAAGCGCTCTCTGAACATGGAAAAAGTCAAGGAAAAATGGGGACGGATGCAGAACAAATAAGTAAATAAAAAAATGTTTATCAAGAAAAAAAAAATTTTAGTGAAAGAAAGATCACGAATATGAAAGAAGAAGAAAAAAGAAAATACCTGCAGTTTCATGTCGACTTTGACGAATGGGAAGATGCGCAGGCTTCTCAAGGAACTTCTTAGATCTTTCGCCACCCACAATTCGAGTAGCTCCATCACGGCAGGCGCTTCGCGTTCACTCTGAAATAAAATGGACTATTATTTTATTTGTTTTAGGAATAAAGGTGAAAAGTAAGAGTTCAAAAATTTCTTCCATACAAATATTTTCATATTCTAAATCAAATGTGATGTTAAAATCTAAAACATTGGTCTTTGGAATGGGAAAAAAGGCTGTAAAAGAATTTTGCCCTCAAAATTAGCTAAACTCAATAGTTTTTTTCTTTAAATAAAGATGCTTTGATGATAGCCCAAAATTAAAAATTAATTTCCACAAATTGCAAGGAAAAAAAATGCTAATTTAACTGTCAACTTCATAAAGTTGTAAATTAGAAAATATATTTATAAACCAAAACAAATAATCCTAACAAATCGCGGCGGTTTCTTCCACGGGCTGTACGAGATGGAGAGCTCGATGACTTGCCGAAATGTGCTATAAAACAATAATTTCTTTCCGTTAAAAAAGTTCCCATCAGAGGAATAAAAAGATGTCTCATTAAACTGAAAATATACATCAACTTGAAAGCAACAATCAGACTTGAAATTTTTGTTACAGTAACACCACATCCGGGTAATCGATAGTTATGACAACAAAAAACAAACTCTTTCAGTGATGCGATTATCATTGGAGCCATGTCAAGGCGCTGGAATCCCAGTTCAAGTTTCAGGATTTCGGGCGCGTGGAGGCGGACGTAGAAGAGCGTCTTTTGGATGGCAAGCTGAGAATTCCAAAAGTTAGCTGCATCGAGGATTCAGAAATATAATTTGCGAATTTACTTAAGTTATGAATAGGTCAAATAAATGAAAAAAAAACAAAGTACGGAAATTAACTCGAAACACGGCAAAGAACAATATTAAACTACGAATTATCACATTATGCAAAATGTTTCTGCTGACAGTGATCTGTGGAAGAAACTTGTCTCCTTCTTCGTCAACGAAAAGACGAAGATGCCTGCAGCTCTGAAGATTCCTCTTCCCCACCACGCTCACAACTCGCGCCATCGGCGTAGTCTCTCCTGAATTTTACCTTTAATTCAGTCCATATTCTCTTAAACTGGCAAAAACATGGCCACATAAAAGAGACATTATTCTTATTACATAGCAGAAATCAAATCAGCAACAAGCAACTTGGATTTGAGGGTCTCAATTAGTTATAATGTTCATTTGAAAGTAAAGGTCATCTTACAATTTCTGAAAGTCATCTATTAGCCACTGATAAAAAGACAAAAAAACTGTTTTAATTTATTATTTACTCTCTTAAACCGGCAAAAGAATGCTACATGAAAAGGACATTAAATACTGCACTAACTATAGCACACAATAAATCAAATTTGCAAGAATCAACTTGGATTTGCGAGTTTCTTTTATTCATAATCCTAATTTAAGAGTAAAGATCCTCTTACAAAGTCTGAAAGTCTAATGCTAACCATTGACATCTGCGAATAGCTCGTTGTTGAGTGCCGAGAAGCGAAGAAGGAGTGGCTCGCCGAAGTTGCCTGGAACAGCGCCAAAAACAGAAGACATTGATTCCATTTGAAGCCGCAACTTTCTGGAAAAAGGAGGGACTTTTAGATGACATATTTACTCGAAATAATCTCAAACAGAACAGAAAAAATGGAAATAAGAATAGGCATGGAAAGAAGCAGACAATAACGAAACAAAATCGTTAGATACAAGTAACGAATGGAGTTTCGGTGCTATCCTAGTAGGGACGGGCATACTTTTTACTTTCTAGAATAGCGCCGTTACCAAAAATATGGATTTGCAGCATTTCATAAAGATAGAAACTGTATCAAGCATGAGGGCAACAAAAAGATAAAGAATAATAGTACCGATTGCTCGATAATTGCAAACCAACAAACAACACGAACAGTCGGGACTGGAGCAAACATGCGGTGAAAAAAGAAAAAGCAGTTTTCTGGTTGAACACGAAACAATGAACAACAAGAGGAGCAGAACAGGAAAAACAGAGTTGAAGCCAGAACAGCATTCTCCACGAATTTTCAGCATTTTTAGTCTGATTGAGAAGACTAAATCGCTAGAATAAACTACGAATTAGCAAAAATTTTCAGCCCAAAAGTGGATAGTTCCACAATTTCCCGAAACGTACGTAAAAAATAAGCAGAATAATAAAATAAAGGACAGTTATATTCTGTGTACACTAAAGAATATTGAGTCAATTTGTCGATTGTGTTCCAAATATGTGGCTTCTCAAGTGCTATATCAGTATTGGATTATACAGTATAATTGCAATCCGTTTGAGGTGTCTGCTCACTTAAATTTCCATCAAATTCATATTATCAGATCTCTCGAAGGGAATACACTCATACTGTGAAAAGAATTCTGATATCCTGATAGGATTACTGTTTGCAACACACTCGACATATCTTCTTAATGTTTGCAAGCGTAGCTACAACTTAATTCCTCTTTATTAAACAGTTCTCCTTATTTTTTATGCGCTTTTGGAGAAATAGTGAAGCAATCCATTTTAATGCTTAAAAATTTCGTTAATTAGTAATTTGTTCTATCAACTTTCGCAGCTCAATCACACTAAAAACTCTGAAAATTCGTGCAGAATGCTGTTCTGGCTCCCACTTTGTTTTTCCTGTTTTCGAGTTCTTCTTATAGTTTATTGTTTTGCATTTATCCAGAAAACTGAGTTATTGTTTAAAGTTTTCTTTGCAGGATGGCTTTATCAACTCGCGACTCGAAATCTGCGTATTTATCCGCTCTGCCGACACGTTCTTCTCTTTTCGTCGCAGACTTCACACTTATAGGTAAAAGGATGATGAATGGAAGACAAGCTATTCTAGTTCATTTCTTTTGAAGACCAAGTAGTATCTTATCCGTTGCTTGATTACCTGAATGATTATTCGGATGGCGGCCCCGAGTTCGTATTTCTCGCTATATTAAGTTGCGCCATCAGTTGTATCATTTGCTTGCTTTCGCTTGTTTTGTTCTGAATTCTCAATCTAATCTATCCATATTGGGCTCTTCAGCGAGGAGATTTTGCTATAATTCCGGCCATTCTTTTGAACGCATTGAAAAAGTGGGATGAAGGTCTTCACAAATTCGAGATTTCCCGCCTCGAACTTCTCGGCCTCCTCCGTGTTCACCGACGAGATGTTCACTCGACTCCTTGCACGTGATGCTTCGAGTCCTTTATTCTCAAAATAACTGCCAATGATGTCTAGGTTGGAAATATTATATTCCCGCACCATATATTTCTGCATAAATCAAAACGTCATTTCTTGCTTTTGTTTTTGTAATTAAAGACTGTAGAATAGCCCAATGTTTTCTCCTTTTGCTCCCGATTACCTGAAAAGAAGAAAGAATTTAAAAAGAAAGTTGTTGCAGGTAACAACTTTACGAAGCCTTGAATACCTGGTAGAAATGCTAGAATTAATGGTTGTTAGGTTGTTTTTCATAGTGATGTTTAAAAAATATTATATAAACAGAATTGTTATTAAAAGTAAATGTCTTTTCAGGACGTCATCTTCCTGGAAGAGGCTGGCTTCCCCTTCGACGGGCCCGACTTCAACCCCTTTATCGTGCTGGAGAATTGGTAAGTGTGCATTTGTGCTTTCAAAACAACAGCGTAAAAATATAAATAAAGACAATTAAAATTTCAAGTAATAAATACATTGTAAATGCGCAAATAGAAAAAAGAACAATAATTTTTTTACATCATTCTTTAATACAAAAAAAAGAAGGTTTTTTTAGGGCTGCTACGGAATCATGGACGAGATGTGCGCCGCGTCCACTTTCTTCTACCCGGCCATCGACCTCGAGATGGGCAAGAGCGCCATCAACAATGAGAATCTCCACCGATTCTTCCGGGAGAAGTCAGCAGCTGAAATGAATTGATTAAAACAATTCCAATTACATTTTTGGTCTGAGTCACGGTAATTATTATTTTTTTGAATTTGCCTAAACCAGCAAAAAACATTTTGAAGCATTGTAATTTCATGGATATTTATTTGTCTATTTTTTACATTTTGCACAATAACCTTGTTCACGTTGATTTTTTATTGTGACTAAGATAGTTAAAGGGCTATTTTTTGCAGAGGCATGAACACTTCTTCTCTGTCTATCGCGGGGAAAAGTAGCGGGACGTATTGGTTTCACCTATGCTTTTCTGAATGCCTTTGTTATTTTGAGCAGCTTTATTTTTTATTTAATGATATTAGTTGACACTTCTCGTAATTTGTTGACTCATATTTCTGTCATTTATCCTCATGCTTAAAAAATTGTAAAAAAAAAATTCGGGTATGCTGGTATAATTCTAGACATCCTAAATAGGCAAATGTAAGGTAGATTTCTGTTATTTCAAATCTCAAAGTAGATGTTATTAAAACCCCGTCCCTACTTATGGAAATGACTTGTAAACCGAGCGGGTCTAGCTCTTCTGCCTTGCAGGGAGGCGCCTCTCAGATGTCGTGTCCCGCAGCGATTTGCCCACCTCGAACTTCTCGGCCTCCTCCGTGTTCACCGACGAGATGTTCACTCGACTCCTTGAACGCGATGCTTCGAGTCCCCTATCCTCCACATAACTGCCAAGTATGTCTAGGTTGGAAATCATATTTTTCCGAACCATATATGTCCACATAATTCAAAACTCAGCAGTTTGAAGCTTTTATTTTTGTAATTAAAATCTGCAAGAATAGCCCAAAGTTTTCTCCTTTTGCTCCCGATTACCAGGAAAGTAGTATGAAATGAGAAACAAAGTTTTTCAGCTCCCATCCTAAATAACAACTTGATGGTGTGTCTTTCAGCGACTTAAACAGACATGCTTGTCTCATTCAGTTTGAGATGAGAGTGGCATGCAACAACTAAGCTTCCAGTCTTATTTAGCTAAATCTTCTACTGCGCTTATTTTATGGTGAAGTGAACTGAAAGCTTGCCGGAAGAGGGTGCAGTGTAGAATAGCTTTGTAGTGCAGATCACAATGGGAATGTGAAGTTAATGGATTGGTAACACTTCAGATGGCGATATGTGAATTTTGGATCTTGCTTCTTAGAAAAGAATTTTTTTTGTGAAATCTTGACCATAAGATTGGATGAAGTTGGACTATATTTCTCCATTTCCTGCAGATACAACTGCTTCAAAGTGTGCGCTTATGCCCTGTGCACGCAGTTGCTGACCTTCGAGGGAGAGGAGGGCGGAGTTACTTCGGTCTCAACTTCTCTTATCGTTCTGAGGCCGAACACTTCAAGGATCATTTGGATAATCGATACGAACAGGAACGGAAGCAGGGACAAGGTTCAAACTTGTCTGTTCTTTTAATTTAATAGAGCTGTTGACTGCTATTTGAGTGGAGGCGAGGAATTGGCCTTCCATCCAGCATGGAAGGAGAGAATAGGGGAAATGACTTGGTGATGCAGGGTGAAAAAAGGTGGTCCGAGGGTCCCCCAAAAGTGAGTAGGTCTTTTGTGCGCCGAATGGAACGTGAGGTAAGGTGTAAGCGAATTTTTTTTAAATCAAAGGGTGTGTGGGGTAGTGCACGATTAAGGGCTAAAAATGGGTGTGCTTCATTTAGGACCTGCCTTTTTTTACCCCGCTCCTGCTCTCCTTGCATGGAATGAACACTGATTGTGAGGGTGTGGCGAAGAGACATCGGTGGAAAGTATCAAAGAATATGTATGTATTTATTATATTTATTAGCATGCGAATGCTAATTTTTACTTGCTATTAATTTAGAGCATACCTGTAAGCTTGTATGAGGAAAACGATAGGAGGATATAACTTTTAACGAAAAATATTATTTAAAAAAACATTTGAAATAAAAGTAGATTTTCAATTAGCTTCTCCTGCAGGTGTCTTGCTCCTTCCTCGCAGCCTCCTCAACAACAACAAGTGAGAGGCGAACGGAGCTGCGTCAGTGGGCCGCGCCTCGGGTGACTTCCGTGCTACACGGATAAGGTCCTTTTATTCTCTCCTATGAGCTTCTGCTTGTTCGGTAACTCTTGAACATGAAAATGCAGAGATCATCTTGTTCCCCACTGCTCAGATATCGTGGGGTTAAAAGTTTTAAGAGTATAAGGGGTAGTGACACATTGGGAGAGAGGGTGATGGGAAGGCGGAGATGAGCAGCACATGGCTTTTCTGTGGGTGTCTTTCACTGTTTAAATAATAGGTCTCGCTTTCGCCAGGGACCCTCCCGAAAAAATGTCATGGAATACTGGGGATCCTCCCGAAATAAGTATAGAAACGGTCGAACTCACACGATTTCGGCATATTTTAAAGAAAAAGAGGTTGATTCCTCCCGATTATTGGTGGTGGATCCTTCCGAAAACCTTCGAAGCGAAAGGGTATTTAAAGGAGGTATCAGGGGAATAATTAACCTAAGTTTTGTTTTATGTGGATAAGTTCATCTTGGCGTAAAACATATATCCAGAAAGTTTGAACGAATTTCTTTCATTACATTCTGAGCACTTGTAATAAGAAAACTGGCGGGTAGAGAATTAGCAAATGTATGTCAGAGCCGCCCTCCCATTTCACATGTTCTCTCGACCGAGCGACAGTCAACTTTCTGAGAGCGCGCATTCAAACCATAGCTTAAATGCAAACCGTCACGGAAAATTTTTCTTGCGTTTGTTCTTCCATTTTTTATATCACTTGCCATTTTTACAAACAGTTCATTGCATGTTCGTCTTTCTTTCTATCTCCTTCCCTTCTCTTCTCCTCTCTCTCTCTTTCTCTCTCTCCCCCTCTCTCTTTTTTACCCCCTACCCCCGACCTCACTCATCCTTCCTCGGGGTTTGGGGCGCCCCATTTTAAGCTATGATTCAAACTGGTTCTCTAGCGCTACTGTATAATGATTCGCCGGATACTTTCTTTAAACACTGGTGTCTTTCACTTTTCCTAGCTGTTTCAAGACAAATGTGGCGTTCATGTTGATATGCTCCTCTCTCCCTCCCTCACTTCTCCCTCTTTTTTCTCTATCTCTCTTTCCCTCTCTCTCTCTCTCTCTCTCTCTCTCGCCCTCATGTTCCCAATCAGCCTGCCGCACTTCGAGACTCCATGAGCTTTGCGTCCTCCTTATCTTTCTCTGTGACATCTCTGTGGTCTACACTCCGTTGCCTTTCTGTGCCCACGGGGCTGGTTGCCTCTCCTCCCACCACTCCTCCTTTTGAGGGGAAGCTGCTCCCTGTTGCCTTCTCCATCTCTCGCAAGCTCAGCCTGTTTCTCTCTCTCTCTCTCACTCTCTCTCAATCTCTCTCACTCTCTCTCTCTCTCTCTCTGTCCACATCGTGAGACACCATTAAAGTGGTCTTTCTCGCTTTTCCAACATCGTTTTGAAATTTTTTGTAAATTTTAAGAACTGCAAGCAGCCTTACAGTACGATTAAGCGCGTTGTTTTTATTCAGAAGCTTCCGTTGAATCTCTTCTCCGCCTCGGCGACCGTTTCAACATGGAGTTCGTGATTCGCGAGTGCGAGCAGTTCTTGTCTGGCCCGAACAGCAAGAAGATTCCGCTCGAGAAGAGGCTCCTCTTATCGGATCGATAGCGGTGCCCAGCCTCCACGTTAACCATGCATTTATCGTATTGCCTAAAAATGTGCCCACAAGAAAAACTCATTAATTAAAGAATTGAAAATAACTTTATGAATCGTTATTCACTATTATTTGAATAATTGAAGATGATCTTATCTTGTAATGTAATAGCATCCGAAAAGTTTTTTTTAATGTATTCTTTTTATTCATAATCTGCTAAGTGTTCATCTCACGTTCGCTGTTCAGTTTGTCTGCCTTGAATCGATCAAAACGCACTCACACGCACTGTGGAATTCCGTCAGCTGTCAGAGAAGGCGAAGGCCGCCCTCTTCGAGAGGAGTCTCGTTCTCGGCTAGCCTTTGCTCCGTCTGTCCATTCTTCATCTTTCTCTCTCTCTCTCACTCTCTTTATATTCCCTCGCTATCTTCCCTCTCTCAATGTCTCTATCTCTATTTACCCTATTGCTTTTGATCCAATCGATGTCGAATTGTTGCTATTATTTTGCATCTAATTTTCTCTTTCATGTTGTTGTTGACAATTACATTTGCATTTCCATTTTGATATCGCTATTGTATTCGCATGCGATAAATATTCTATATTTTAACATCAAGAGTCGCTATGAAGACTATTGTGGAGTGTTATTTCGCTGGAAGAATACATGCTTCTCTCATTTATTGCCCTATCGTGATTGATTTTGTGACCGTTCTGCGCAGGTCGATTCGACAAGACTGTGCAGAAGCAGCGAGAAGATGCAAGTTCAGCCAGGTCCCTTTTATCGAAGATTTTAAACCATGCCCTTGCGATGTAAGAAAGATATTCAAAAGCAGAGCACTTATCTGCAGATCTGGTTAAAATATGTAACTGTTGCTTTGTGCCAACAAAAGGAATAATGATTGGATGATCTTGGTATTTATTGCTAGTAAGATAATTCATTTGAGAAGACTATTGGAGGTCTAAAAAGAGTTCTTTTTTCGTCTACAGGAACCGTTGCCAGTAGGGTCATTACACTTGATGTCGGAAAGCTGTCCGTCCTGAATAAGAGGGCAAAGTCTGAAATTTAATCGATCGCCGGACTTGATTGGTATGATTGTATTTGTTCTGGAAAAACACAAGTTATTGACGAGATAATGAAATCACTCTCGAAAGCTCTCAAATGTATGGCATTATTATCTCTACTTGCAAAATGGATTGAAATATAGATCTGTTTACTCGCAATTAGTAGCAAAGAAATGTTCCTCGTTCATTACTATATTTATAAAGTTATTCTAGTCTCTGTGACGGTTTTTTAGTCTTACCATAGGGTGATGATATCAATAACAGTCCATGAATTTATTCCATACTCTCATCTAATAAAGCCAATTTGTAGGTACATTGAGGCCAACCTGACATTCGATCGGAATGCTTGGCCGGTACGAAGAAACCTTGAGGTCTACGTCCACTGCAACTCGGATAGAACGGAATGGAGCTGCGAGGCTGACATCGACTACACTCTTCTGTCACAGAGAAATGGACTGCAGCTGGATGTCATGGTGAGCTTAAGAGCGGGAGCTAGTGCGAGAGAGAAAGAGAGGGAGAGATCACAAGCGAATGAGAAAAAGAGGGATCATGACAGCGAGAAATATGGTGGCAAAAAAAACCGTTATGGATTCTCAGAGTACGGAGACGTTCCCGACGGAAGGTGACAGCGCGCCCAACCACGTTTGGAAAGACCTCTCCCCTTATACCATGCCCTTCCTTCACCAGAGTGACGGCATAATCATCAAGGCGACTGTAACAGTCAAGAATGTAGTTTCCGCGGTGTACGTCTCTTTTTCCTATACTTCTTTTTTTACCGCAGAATTTAAAATGCTTACATTTTAAAAGTAAAATTTTTATATTAAAACTGTTTGCGTTGTATTAAATGGTTTGTTAATAATTCTATTTGATCATTGTTATTTATGATAAGGTATATTTGAAGATTATTTTCCAATTATTTTCTAACACGTTTATCGACTGTATTATATCTCTTCTGCCTGATTCAGAGATGCTTCCACGGCTCTCGGAATGGCGCCCCTCTCTGACTTCACGATTCCTCAGCCGGACATCTCTAATGTCGCTTTGGTCATCGGTGATAAGCGTCTCTACGTGAGCAAGGAGGTTTGTGCTTTCGTTTTTCTTTATTTATTTTATCTACTTTTTATTCCACTTTTCTTCCTCCCACCCACTTTTTCGTATATCTCCCTTTCTTTATAAGCATGTTTAATATGCTTTTTTTTACTTCTCGGATGAAGTACCGAAATATATTTTAAGAAAAATTGAGATTTCATACCAAATTGAACTCCCCGCTCCTCTCAGTTTCTCGCTGTCCACTCGCCCGTCTTCCGCACGATGTTCTTCTCCGAGTTTGTCGAGAAGGACAAGAAGGAGATCCCGCTGGAGGACCTCGACTTTGACGATTTCCTCGAGTTCCTTCACGTCCTTTACCCGTCTCGCAAGGCAGTTACAGGTTTCTTATTTCTCTGTTCTCTCTCTCTCACACTGTCTCTCTCACTCTCCCACGCTCTCCTGGAATTTTTTTAATAGGAAAAATGGATTGTCATCGGTACTGACAATCAGTTGGTGCTCTTTCAGATGCCAATCTCGATTTCCTTCTCTCGCTGGGCGATCGCTTCAACGCTGAAGTCGTGCTGCGCGAGTGCGAGGCGTTCTTGTGTGGGCCAGGCTACATTAAGAGCAGCGGAATTCCACTCGAGAAGAAACTTCTTCACGCCGATAAGTACCGCCTCGAGCGTGTTCATGCGCGTTTTTTACCCTCTTTTGCTTAACTTTGCTTAATCGTTTTTTTCTTATCGAATTCTTCAAAAGCGTAAACAATAACTTTGTTTTTGATGTCACAGTATCAAACGTTATGATTATCAAATACATTTTCAGTTTCACTGCTTGGAATCGCTGAAGACGGTCGACGAAGTTGTGGCGCTGAATGGAACACCCGCATACGGCGAATTCTCGAGCGAGATGAAGGCAGCGCTGTTTGAACGGATCTGCAAGCTCACACGCTAATTGGTAGAATGCGTAAGTGTTCCTCGTTCGCCTCTCTCTCTCTCTCTCTCTCTCTCTCTCTCTCTCTCTTTCTCTCTCATCTATCTCTCTCTCTCTCTTTCTCTCTCATCTATCTCTCCTTCTCTCTTTCTCTCTCTCTCTTTCTCTCTCTCGATCGTTATTCTCACCTCTCTCTCTATCTCGCTATTTCCCTTTTGTTCTTTTTCTCTCATTTTCACTTTCATTTCCTCTACGGTCTCATCCTTGTTGTTCTGTTAGAAGAAATAGGAGAGCTGGCTGGAATCTTTAACTCTACCAATGGATTATCCCGTCTTCCACGCGTGATTTTTTTCCCCTTAATTAGCATGTTTTGTCTTGAGCGATGTATGATTTTTACTTATCAGGATTCACATTGATAAATATTCTGAAGTTTTCTATCGATAACCAAAGAGTCTACCTCGGTTTGTATTCCCTGACATGGTCTACTTTTTCAGTGCTTTAACTATAAATTAGCACATGTACCGTGTCTCCCACCATCGCAGGTCCTTTCGACTTCATCTTGAAGCAGTAGCGAGATGCAAGGTGTGCCATGTTCGTTTTATCAAAAGTGTAAATCCTAAGGTTATGGTACAAGAAACATTTTCAATACAGGGCGTTATATACATACATATAGTTCAAAAACAGTAAAAATACATTTTCGAGGAGCTCTAATTGTTTCGCGTTGTTATTGTGCTCCTGTACCAGCGAAATATATAATCATTCGATCATCATTTTTATTGCAAGTTATACAATACATTTGAGAAGACAATTGTAGAGCCCGCTCAAGTAATTATTTTTCTCCAGGAGCCGTTGCCTGTGGGACCATTCGACTTGATGTCGCAAAGCTGAGCGATCTGAAGACGAGGGCAAAGTCAGCAACTCACTCAATCGCCGGCCTGACTTGGTATGATGATGACCGATTTGGAGAAACGCGAGTATTAGATGAGATAATGAAATTTAAAGCAGTACTAATAAAAGCATGTTTATATGCAGGTAGTAAAAAAATTTCCTAGGTTATGGCTTTATTCGCCGGCTATTCTGGACTTTTTCTCCATTGCGGGTTTTCCAGTCTTACAATGAATGACTATAACAAAAATATCTCAGTTCCTCCCATATGATCATCTAATAACTACAATTTGCAGGTACCTTGAGGCCGAACAGTATGACGTGCATAGTTTTGGGATACACCGCAAGGATCTGCAAGTCTTCGTCCGCTGCAACTCCGGGAGTGGGGACTGGAGCTGCGAGGCTGACATCAACTTCATGCTTCTGTCGCTGAGGAGTGGAGAGCAACTGGACAGCGACATAGTGAGCATAAGAGTGTGAGAGAGCGGTTCATAGAGACTGAGAGAGAGAGAGAGGAGAGAGAGAGAGATCATGACAGTGAACGCAGTGAAGACAGGTTTATTTAAGTTTTGTTCAGCTTACGCAAAACTTTCCTACTGGAGATGACAACCTGACCGACCATGTGTTGCCAGACTTCCTCAGTCCTGCGAACGGGTCCATGTTTCTCGAGGACGACAGCGTCGTCATCGAGGCGACTATAGCACTCAAGAATGTAGTTGGCGTAGAGTATGTTTCTTTTTTTTCTTCTTCTTTTTTCACCTGAATTTAATTTGCTTGTTTTATATTGTTTGTTAGTAATTGTATGTTAATAAGATTTATTTTAATGATTATTTAAAAGCCTTATTGTTAGACCATTGTATAGCCTCGCTGTCTGAATCCAAAGAGATGATTCTATTGTTCCCAGAATGACGTCTCTCTGTGACCTCAGCCGGACATCACCGATGTCGCTCTGGTCATCGGTGAGAATCGTCTCTACGTGAGCAAGCAGGTTTGGCCTCTCATTTATTTACCTTTTATATTTAATTTTTTAATTATTCCACTTTTCATATTCATACTACCTAGATAAAGTAAAGCATAAAATTTAAATTTAATTTCAAATTAAACGAGACGCTTCTCTCAGTTTCTCGCTGTACACTCGTCCGTCTTCCGCACGATGTTCTTCTCCGAGTTTGTCGAGAAGAACAAGAAGGAGATCCCGCTTGAGGACCTCGACTTTGACGAGTTCCTCGAGTTCCTCCTCGTCATTTACCCGTATCGAAATCCAGTCACAGGTTTCTCTTTTCTCTGTTCTCTTTCTCACTGTCTCTCTCTCCCTTTGCTCTTTCTCTGGAATATTTTTATAAACAGGAAATGTTACTTGTATGTATATGTTAATAGTTCTAGTTTTTTTCTACAAAAAGTAGGTTTTCAGTTACTATCCCAATCAGTTGGTGCTCTTTCAGATACAAACATCGATTTCCTTCTCTCGCTGGGTGATCGCTTCAACTCAAAATTCGTGATGCGCGAATGCGAAACGTTCTTGTGTGCCCCGGGCTTGAGCAGTCTTTCAGTCGAGAAGAAACTTCTGTATGCCGACCGCTTCGGCCTCTCGCGCCTTCAGGTCGTGTTTTTTTTCATTCATTAATCCGTAATAAAATATATTACCATATAGGCAGACGTTCTTACCATTAGGTAATTGTATTCTTCAGTTTCTCTGCTTGGACTCGCTCAAGACTTTCAAGCAGGCCAAGATTTTGCGTGGAAAGAAGGAGTTCGGCGAATTGTCGGACAAGATGAAGTCGTCGCTGCTGGAGAGGATTCTCATGCTCCGCTGAGTTGACCATGAGCGTGTCGCTCTGGCTTCATCTCTATCTCTCATTATCTCTGTCCCTATCTCTATCTGATCTGTTGATTTGGATCGATTCCATGTCAAATTGGCATCCTCTCGGCTTTTGCTCTTGATATTTCTTTCTCGTTTTGTTGTTTACAATTATATATAATGTGTTTCCGTTATTATATCGCAGTTGTATTAACATTCGATAAATATTCTACATTTCAACATCAAGGGTTGTGATAACTACGGTTTGATGTTATTTCGCTGGACAAATACCTACAATTGTCATTTAATGCTGCATTGTGATTCACGAATTTTTTGGTATTTTATTTCCACGAAATACCTATTTTCGTGCTGCGCCTTGAGTTGCGATGCGAACTACTTTAGTGGTTATACATCATTCACGATGTCATTACGATCCGTTACAGCAGCCTTACTTTGTAGGTTGCTTCAGCATCACATCCTTCGACAACACCTACTTGAATCTGCACCATGGAAGGCAAGCTAATTTTTTTTTTCGTTTTCGAATCAGTTGCTTTTTTCCTTCAATTTTTTTTTATACCATACAGCTTTAGTAGCATGTCGTTCCTCATGCTTGAGCAGTTCTGTCTTACGAATAAACCTCAAATTGATTTTTCGCCAAAAGAGTACATTTGCAAGCGTGGGTTTAAAAAAAAAACATCTAGACTGCTGATTTTATTTCTTCTGCAGGAGCCGTTGCCGGTGGGACGATTCGTCTTGATGTCGCAAAGCTGGCCGACCTGAAGACGAGGGCAAAGTCGAAAATTCACTCAATTGCCGGCCGGAATTGGTATGGCTGTGTGTTTGTTGTGCATAATAGATGAATTATAGATGGGATTGCGAAATTTGTCTCGGAAACTTTTAAATGTATATCATTCACTAATATAGGTCTGTTTACTTGCAATTTGCAAACAATATCCTTTGGTTATTCTGAACTTTTCCATTATTGCGCTTTTTCCAGACTTTTAGGGGGTGACGATAACTAAAATAGTCCCAGAATTTATTAAGGAATATCATTTAATGAAGCCAATTTGTAGGCACATTGAGGCAAAACTGACTGTCGATCCGTATTCTTGGCCGCCGGGGAGGCGAGACCTTGAGGTCTTCGTCCAGTGCAGCTCGGAGAGAAAGGACTGGAGCTACGAGGCTGACATCAACTACACTCTTCTGGCGAAGAGGAGTGGAGAGCATGCGGTCAGTGTCATGGTGAAGATGAGAGTGTGCATGAGTAGGAACAAGAGAGAGAGAGAGAGAGCGAGAGAGAGAGAGGAGAGAGGGAGAGCGAGAGAGAGAGAGAGACTGATAGAGTGAATGAGAGACAGAAAGAGAGAGAGAGAAAGAGGGAGAGAGAGGAGATAGAGAGAGAGACTGATAGAGTGAATGAGAGGCAGAAAGAGAGAGGGAGAGAGATTAGAGAGCACATATGAATTTGATTGAGAAAGAATAATCGAGGAGAACAAGCAGATTGAGGTCTATAAATTTTGTTGAGATGTTCCCGACTGGAGAAGGCAGAGTGCGCTCCCATCTGTGGTTAGACATCCTCAATCCTGTGAACGCGCCCGTCTTTGGCGAGGACTGCGGAGTTGTCATCGAGGCGACTGTAACAGTCAAGAATGCAGTTGGCGCAAAGTGTGTTTCATTTTTATTAAAAGAATTTGATAACATTTTTTTTTTACATTATTTTAAACCATTTTATTAATAATGATTTTGTAATTACTTTCATATTGTAATGTAATATCATCTGTAGAACATTGCTGCTTGATTCAGAGATGTTTCCACGGCTCCCAGAATGCCGCCCCTCTGTGACCTCTCGATTCCTCAGAAGGACATCACCGATGTCGCTTTGATCATCGGCGAGAAGCGACTCTACGTCAGCAAGCAGGTGTGGGTTTCCATTTATTTACCTGTTATATTTTATTTTCTAATTATTCCACTTTTCATATTCCCATCGCCTTATTTATACGTAATTATTTTTTAAGTATAGTTTATTTTCTTATTATTCCACTTTCGTCCTCCCCTCCAATACCTTATGCCAGTGTTTAAATAATTTTCACTGTTGCTTTTGGTTGAACCTTACGAAAATCTCTGATGCTAGAAAGAAACACTGTTTGCCATTTATTCATTCGATTTTTTCATTACTCTATATCTACCTTTCTTTATAAGCATGTTTTCTAAAAAAAAATTTACTTTCGGATGAATTAACGATTGAAAGATTAAAAATTTAAATTTAAATTTCTTTGCAAATTGAACCAGACGGTCCTCACAGTTACTCGCTGTCCACTCGCCCGTCTTCCGCACGATGTTCTTCTCCGAGTTTGACGAGAAGAACAAGAAGGAGATCCAGGACCTTGAGGACCTCGACTTTGACGAGTTCCTAGAGTTCCTTCACGTCGTCTACCCGTCTCGTAAACCAGTCACAGGTCAAATTTTTTTTATTTATGAAAATATCACTGGCAGAAACTCGCTTTAAACGTTTAAAGGGACTTATTATACAAAAATATCTTGTATTTAAAATCAAGTTCTCCTCTTTACAGCAGCCACCGTCGAGTTTCTTCTCCGCCTCGGCGACCGCTTCAACGTGGAGTGCGTGATTCGCGAGTGCGAGCAATTCCTGACTGGCCCGAACAGCGATCAGATTCCGCTCGAGAAGAGGCTTCTCTGGGCCGATCGATTCCGGTGCCCGAGCCTCCAGGTTACCCTTGATAAACACATTAAACAAATAATTGAAAATAATTTTATGAATCATGCATGATACAATTTTTATTCATTACTATTTGAATGTTGCCTGCAAATAAATGGCCATACTCATTGTTTTTGTATTTTGCATTTTTTTTTAATCTTTAAACATAATCTGATAAATCTTCATCTCTCCTTCACTGTTCAGTTTGCCTGCCTCGATTCGCTCAAGACGGTCGGCGAGGTGAAGGCACTCACGGGCACGATCGAATACGGTCAACTGTCGGACAAGGCGAAGGTTGCGGTCCTCGAAAAACTTATCGTTCTCGGCTAGCCTTTGCTCCGGCTTCCCATTCCTCATCTTTGTCTCGTAGTCTGTCTGTCTCTCTCTCTCTCTCTCTTTCGTTCTCTTTCTCTCTCTTTCTCTCTCTCTCTCTCTCTCTCTCTCTATCTCTCTCGCTCGCTCTCTCTCTAACTCTCTCTCTCTTTCTCTCTCTCTCTCTATACTTCCTGTACCTCTTCCCTCTCTCAATGTCTCTCTAATTGATCTATTGCTTTTGATTAATTCCTTGTCTAATTGTTGTCCACTCGGCTTTTTTTCCTTAAATCTTATTTCTCATCGTGTTGTTAACAATTACATTCACGTTTCCGTTAATATATCCCAGTTGTATTCGTATTTGATAAATATTCTGTATTTTAACATCAAGTTTCCCGATGACTACCGTGAGGTGTTATTTCGCAGGTAGAATACCTATTTCTGTCATTTAATGCTGCATTTTTTCCGTTCTTCGCAGGCCACTTCGACAAGATTTAGCAGCAGCCGCGAGAAGATGCAAGCTCAGCCAGGTTCCTTTTATCAAGATTCTAAACCATGCCCCTGCGTTGCAAGAAAAATGCTCAAAGGAGAGCACATATCGGCGGATTTATATTTGATTAAAAATATGTAGCTTTTGCTTTATTTGCGCCAACTAAAGGAATAATAATTCAATGATCTTATTCCTATTGCTAGGCAATTGAAGAACCCGGTTAAACGATTTTTTTTTCTGCAGGTGCCGTTGCTAGTGAGACCATTCGACTTGATGTCGCAAAGCTGGGCGACCTTAGGAAGGGGACAACGTCGGCCATTCACTCGATCGCTGGCCTGAAATGGTATCATTGTGTGTTCGTTGTTTAGAAAAGCGAAAGAAAGAAAAACTCGTAAACTATCGAATGTATAGCATTGTTCTTTACTAATATGCAAAGGCCTGTTTACTTGCAATTATCAAAAAAAGTTACTAGTAATTTGTATTTTCCAGTTAATATCGACTTTTTTCAAATGATTTCTTGCTGTTTTACCTGAAAGTAGACCCTGAAGTTATTCCATAATACCATCCAATAGAGGAAATTTGTAGGTACATTGAGACCGTACTGGTTGATCAATTTTCTTGGTCGGCGGGGAGGCGAGACCTTATTGTCTACGTCTACTGCAACTCGGATAGTGGGGACTGGAGCTGCGAGACTTTTATCAGACCTTCCATGACCGTCCATGAAAAGAAGCCGGACAATGTCACGGTGAGGATAAGAGCGGAAGCGAGCGGGAACTAATGCGAGACTGAGAGAGAGAGAGCGAGAGAGAGAGAGAGAGAGAGAGAAAGTGAGTACAAGCAACGTTTTGTTTAGTTGTTCACTAACAGCCTGCTCCGGCATGTGTGGCTAGACATCTGCAATCCTGTGAATGTGCCCTTCTTCCGCAAGGAATGGGGAGTAGTCATCGAGGCGACTGTCACAATCAAGAATGTTATTGGCGTGCAGTATGTTTAATTTTTCTATAAAATTTTTTTTTAAAGTAACAACAATTATTCAACATTATGTTAAATAATTTTCTTGTACAGATTATCTTGTAATTGTTTTATAGCAGTTTTAGCATCTATAAAAGCACGCTGTTTAATTCCAATGAAATGGTTCAATTGTTTCCAGAATGACTACTCTCTCTGACTTCACGACTCCTCAGAATGACATCTCTAATGTCGCTTTGGTCATCGGCGATGAGCGTCTCTACGTGTGCAAGGAGGTTTGTGCTTTCATTTTTTTATTTTATCTACTTATTATTCCACTTTTCTTCCTTCCATCCACTGCATTTCTGCTATGTATTCAGTTCATTTTTGTTTTCATCATGTCTTTTTTCTTCAGGGGAATTTTAATTTCTTTTTTTTACTTCTCAGATAAATAATGATTGAAAAAAGTTAAAATTTAAATTTCTTTTTTTAAATTGAACCAACGCTCTCAGTTGCTCGCTGTCTACTCGCCCGTGTTCCGAGCGATGTTTTTCGCTGAGTTTGACGAGAAGGACAAGACGGAGATCCCACTTGGGGACGTGGACGTTGACGAATTCCTCGAATTTCTCCACGTCATTTACCCGTCTCGTAAACCAGTCACAGGTGTTACTTATTTATGTTCCCTTTCTCTCTCACTCTCACTCTCTCTCTTCCTTGCTCCCCCTTTTTTATAAAGGCTACTTGTATGTGAATGCTAGTGCCTCTAGTTGTTCCTGCTAAAATTCGGTTGTCATTGGCACTCCCAAATGGTTATTGGTCTTTCAGATGCCACCATCGATTGCCTTCTCTCTCTGGGCGATCGCTTCAACGCTGAAGTCGTGATGCGCGAGTGCGAGGTGTTCTTGTGTGGCCCGGCTTACAGTAACCTGCCACTCGAGAAGAAACTTCTCTACGCCGACCGATTCGGTCTCTCGCGCCTTCAGGTTTGTACAATATATATGTTATATATATATATATATATATATATATATATATATATATACAGTACCGCCAAAAAGTCTATCAACTTTTGGTTTTTCGGGCATATTTTCCTTCATAGTGTACGAAAGTAAATGACATTTTCCGAGTTGCTTCCCTATGCTGTTAGATCGTTAGTATGAAAATATTGGTTTCACTGATCCACAATAAAGCCCGAAAAAAATCAATAACTCAAATCACCCGAGTTGCACATTTAGGCGTGCTGGATTAAATGGGTTCTTGCTTCGATATTCGGGTAGCTTTTATTGGAGAAATGGTTTAGATGGATTCTAAGACATATCTGCGATAAGTTTTTGGTCTAATCGATATTTAATCACATGCTTTTAAATGCTGCCTGCCTTCAGCTCGTGATCCATGCACTCGGCCTGAGATGCTGAAGGTTCAGGAGAATAAATTTAATCATGCACTGCCATGCTTATAGTAATAATGAGGTCCATATATTCAGAGGTGATAAGCGAACAAATCCAGATGGTTGCTTGGCCTGTGAAAATTAGATTCTAACTATTTCTGCATACTTTGACTACCACTGTCAACTTTAGTCTGCAGCCAAGACGTACTTAAAGTGCTGCTGTGCAGGGGTACGTGTTTCGAAAAGGGTTTCACTTGTCTATAATGATTCTTAATAGTATTTCTGTATTCTGCAGCCTTATTTCATCCATGGCTTCATGAGACCATAAGGTACAGACGATAATTTGAATGTACCCTGCATTGAGTATTGCAGTGTATTGACAGCTGTCTGTGATAGATCAATTACAACATTTAAATGGTTAAATGGAATTTAGACTATTGCAGAAGACTCTGTTTTATAGATTAAAGTGATATTTGACTCTATCTAAAACTTCTCGGGATTATTTTCCTACCTTATACGGCACCGCACCACTCTACGCCAGGGCACATTCCAATTATCTACCCCTCCCTATGAAGGCCTCATGAAGCCAGGCATGAAATAAAGCTGCCAAAGATAGAGAAGCCTATGAACTATCATTATAGGTAGGTAAAAGCGTTTTACAAACAAGGACACCTGCACAGCATCACTTTTAGCACGTCAGTGTTGTGGACCGAAGTTGACCGCGGTGATCAAAGTGTGTACAAATAGTTAGAATCTAATTTCCACAGGCCAAGCAACCATCTGGATTTGTTCGCTTATCACCTCTGAATATATGGACCTCATTATTACTATAAGCATGGCAGTGCATGATTAAATTTATTCTCCTGAACCTTCAGCATCTCAGGCCGACTGCATGGATCACGAGCTGAAGGCAGGCAGCATGTAAAAGCTTGTGATTAAATATCGATTAGACCAAAAACGTATCGCAGATATGTCTTAGAATTCATCTAAACCATTTCTCCAATAAAAGCTACCCGAATATCGAAGCAATAACCCATTTAATCTAGCACGCCTAAATTTGCAACTCGGGTGTATTGTGGATCAATCAAACCAATATTTTGTTACTAAAGATCTGACAGCATAAGGAAGCAACCCTGAAAATTTCATTTACTTTCGTACACTATGAAGGAAAATTTGCCCGAAAAACCAAAAATTGATAGACTTTTTGGCGGTACTGTATATATATATATGTATTTATATATTTAATATTGGTTTCTGGAGGATTACGGTAGTTGTTATGGTCCCTGAAAAGCCTCTTTAAATGGTTGTTTGGCGTGTTAGCTGCTGAGGAAGCAGGCGAATATCTTAACTATTCTCTTCAGGTTCTCTGCTTCGACTCGATCACGACTTTTAATCAAGCCAAGATGTTGCGTGGAAAGAAGGAGTTCGGCGAATTGTCGGACAAGATGAGGTCGTCGCTGCTGGAGAGGATTCTCATGCTCGGCTGAGCGGACCATGAGCGTGTCGGTCCGGATTCCTCTCTATCCCTTATTATCTCTATCCCTATTTGATCTGTTGATTTTGATCCATTCCATGTCAAATTGTCATCCTCTCGGCTTTTGCTCCTGAAATTTCTTTCTCGTTTTGTTGTTGACAATAATATACAATGTGTTTTCGTTATTATGTCGCAGGTGTATTAACGTTCGATAAATATTTTACATTTAGTTTCCCGATGACTACCGTGAGGTGTTATTTCGCAGGTATAATACCTATTTCTGTCATTTAATGCTGCATTTTTTCCGTTCTTCGCAGGCCACTTCGACAAGATTTAGCAGCAGCCGCGAGAAGATGCAAGCTCAGCCAGGTTCCTTTTATCAAGATTTTTAAACCATGCCCTTGCGTTCAAAGAAACATTCTCAAAGCAGAGCACATATCGGCGGTTTTATATTTGATTAAAATATGTAACTTTTGTTTTATTTGCGCCAACTAAAGGAATAATAATTCGATGATTTTGTTCCTATTGCTAGTTATAAAATACATTTGTTAGACAATTGGAGTACTAGTTCAAGCAATTTCGTTTTTTTTTCTTCCACAGGTCCCGTTGCTGCTGGGACCATTCGACTTGATGTCGCAAAGCTGGGCGACCTGAGGACAAGGGCATGGTCGGCCATTCACTCGATCGCCGGTCTGGATTGGTATGATTGTGTGTTCGTTGCGGAGAAACGCAAATTATAGATGAGATAATGAAAATTTTCTCGTATGTTATCGAATGTATGACATTGTTCTTTACTTATTTACAAAGGTAACAAAAAAATCCCTAGTAATTAGTATTTTTCAGTTATTCTCAACTTTTTTCAAATGATTTCTTGTAGTCTTACCTGAATATGACGAAAGAGAAAGACGCACCTGAAGTTATTCCATTATATCATCCAATAGAGGAAATTTGTAGGTACATTAAGGCCGAACTGTATGCCGATCCTTTTACTCGCGGACAGCGAAACCTTCATGTGTACGTAAACTGCACCTCGAGGAGTGGGGACTGGAGCTGCGAGACTGGCATCAGACCCACGGTCGGTTCTGTCGCAGACCGTCCAGGAAAGGAAGCCGGACAAAGGCTGGGTGAGGATAAGAGCGGAACAGAGCGGGAACTAAAGCGAGACTGAGAGAGAGAGAGAGAGAGAGATTACAAGCAACATTTTGTTCAGATGTTGTTCACTTGTGCACTTAGTAACAAAGTGCACCAGCAGATTTGGCTAGACATTTTCAATCCTGTCAATGCGCCCGTCTTTCGCGAGGAATGGGGGGTAGTCATCGAGGCGACTGTAACAATCAAGAATGTTGTTGGCGTGCAGTATGTTTCCTTTTTTTTATTTTAAAAGAAATAAAATTTGCTTACAATTGTTTAACATTATTTTTGATCATTTTCTTCTAAAGATTATTTTGTAATTGTTTCATAGCACTTTTATCATCTGTAAAATTCCAATGAGATGTTCAACTGTTCCCAGAATGACACCCGTCTCTGACTTCACGATTCCTCAGCCGGGCATCTCTTATGTCGCTTTGGTCATCGGCGATAAGCGTCTCTTCGTGCGCAAGGAGGTTAGTGCTTTCATTTTTGTTTATTTATTTTATCTACTTATTTTTTCCACTTTTCTTCCTCCCACCCACTGTATTTTTTGCTATTTATTCATTTAATTTTTGTTTTCATCACCCATGTCTTTGTTTCTTCTTATGCATGTTTTATTTTTTTTACTTCTCAGATAAATAATGATTGAAAAAGTTAAAATTAGAATTTCTTTTAAAATTGAACCAACGCTCCTCTCAGTATCTCGCTCTCTCCTCGCCCGTCTTCCGCGCGATGTTCTACTCCGAGTTTGCCGACAAGACGGAGATCCCACTTGGGGACGTGAACTTTGACGATTTCCTTGTGTTCCTCCACACCATTTACCCGTCTCGTAGACCAGTCACAGGTGTTACTTATTCCTCTTCCCTCTGTCTCTCTCTCACTCTCTCTCTCTCTCTCTCTCTCTCTCTCTCTCTCTTCCTTGCTCCCTTTTTTACATAAAGGCTACTTGTATGTGTGAATGCTAGTGCCTCTAGTTGTTCCTGCTCATTTCAGATGCCACCATCGATTGCCTTCTCTCGCTGGGCCATCGCTTCAGATGGGAGGTCGTGTTGCGCGAGTGCGAGGCGTTCTTGTGTGGACTGGCCTTCAGAAAGCTGCCACTCGAGAAGAAACTTCTCTACGCCGACCGATTCGGCCTCTCGCGCCTTCAGGTCTTGTTTTCTCCTTCCTTCATACAGTACCATATATTATGTATAATATTAGGGGGAGAGGAAGCAGGCGAATATCGAAACTATTCTACTCTTCAGGTTCTCTGTGTCTACTCGATCAATACTTTCCACCAAGCCAAGACGCTGCGTGGAAAGAAGGAGTACAGCGAATTGTCGGACAAGATGAAGTCGTCGCTGCTGGACAGGATTCTCATGCTCGGCTGAGCGGACCCTGAGCGTGTCGGTCCGGATTCCTCTATATCCCTTATTATCCCTTATTATCTCTATCCCTATTTGATCTGTTGATTTTGATCCATTCCATATCTAATTGTAATCCACTTGCTTTTTATTTTACACCGAATTTTCTGTTTCATCTTGTTTTTTTTTCATTGTCATCGACTTTTCTATATCGATAAACAGTTGTTTTCCTTCATAGAACTGTGATTTCTTTGTCGTTTGAATCTCAAATACGCTATCAGATATACTTGGAAAAAAGACTACGTTTGTCAACCATTGGAGGAGGCGCGCACGAACGATTAGGGTGAACGTGCCGAAGTTGAAGAGAAGCGTCGACTGCCCAAGCAGATCTCCATCGCCCGCCTGCCCTGGTATGTCGCTTATTCAGTGCTGCTGGTTTTGTATGATGTGAGTGCGCGAAAAGTGGTTTTTAAAACTGCCGGGATTTGTGAAAGTTTAATCGTTTAAGGGAATGTTGAAGTGTTAAGAAGGCTTGGCAATTTCCTTATTTTTTAGTGTAAGCGAGATTGTGCAAACAAATATCTTGGTTGATTTGCGTACACTTGAGGAAGATGGCTCTCCACAACTTCACGATCCCGCACTCATACCTCAACGAGGTCGCTCTCGTCATCGAGAACAAGCGCATCTACGTAGACAAGCTAATAGGCTATTTTTAATTTTTTTTGTAAATTTAATCGAGTTCAAGCATTTTCCACATAATACTTTCCACATTTTATACCGGTTCTTCTTATTTTTCTGCTACGTATATTTTTTCGTAATGACTCAAGGAATTTCTTAATAATTATACTGATTTTTGCCTTTTCAAGTGTCGTAACATTCAAATTAATTTGATGTCGAAATAAATAAAATAAATAAATACTTGGAATAAGTCTCGAGTACTGTAGATATAAGTTGAAGCGATTCAGTTTCTCGCAATCCAATTTACTATGGAAAATGAAAAGCTCATTGCCAAAAGCTCATTTCACCTTAATGAAGGTGCTGAATGAATGATGATTTGGCTTCTCAGCGCGCACTGTCGAGTTTCTGCTCCGCCTCGGCGACCGCTTCGTGGTTGAAGATGCGCTCCACGAATGCACGGCCTTTCTCTGCAAACCGAGCAGCTGGTACATCTCACTGGCCACGAAGCTGCTCTTGATCGACCGCTTCAACTTTGCCAAGTTCAAGGTTAATATTTTTGTTTGGACTAGTGTTGACTTGCGCATTTTTGAGGCATGATCGATTTGTTTATGACTTGACGATTAACAGCAAAAAAAATTAATAATGTCTGGCGAAGCTTAAGTTTTTTTTGGTCATGAAACTTCTTTAGTGTATTTTATAGCATATAACACATTCCGCATTTGCCCGTTAATGTAGACGGCGGTTTCATGCGTTCAGGACGTCTGCAACTCCTTGGTCACGGAGCTCAACATGATCTGGTACATAAAAGGCATGCCCGCCTTCGAGATGCTGTTGGACAGACCGAAGCTGGCGCTCCTTGACAGAGCCATGCACATTGGCCACTTTCAAGAACTTGCTGACTCGGGCGCCTTCCAGAACTCTACTCTGCCGTAGTCGATGTGAATTTTCCCTATCATTGTCACTCTGAAATTTATGTTTCTCTCTTGTATCAGGTAAAAGCGCGCGAATTCAAATGAACACTCCTTCTCCTCCAGTGTTTATATGTTTTGCATCCAACCTGTCTAATTTTTTTTCTTCTTTCCTTCCAGATAATCGCCCCTGCCTTTTGCGTTCTCCTCCTTGAAAGTCGTGTGTCGTTATCACACGACTATCGCTTTCGTACGATATTTAGTTGCTCATGTTACTCATCGATAAAAAACATTTTTAAAAAATCTATCTGCTCATCTTCGATTCTGCGACTTTGAAGAGACATATCAAGCTGTCTCCAAAACAAAATGAAAACGATAATGGGTTTTTCCAGTGTAGGTCAAAATGGGACCCCGCATTAGGAAGTTTCTTTTAAGAAAAAAAATTTCAAAGTTAAAAAAAGGAAGGCCAAATACACGTTAGAACGCGCACAAGGTGGTTCTTCTCTTCACAACTCCATTGGGAATATGTAGAAGGCGTAGAAGACACCTAGTATAAAGTGTCATTGATATGTCTTGGCGCAAGTATGCAATTTTATAAATTTAAGAAATGCTCCCATTACTTCTCGAAACTACACTTTTTGCAGAACTATTAGAGGCAAGAATCAAGAATCCTTGTGCCAAGACATATCAATGACACTTTATACTAGAAGGTAGAATGTCTTCTATGCCCCGGCGACATATTCCAAAAAGAAAAAAAATTATTGATAACAAGATGTGGGGATATTCTAAGTAAAAAGGAAGGAAAAAATACGGCAATAAAACATGCGTACAACGACGATAGAAAGAAATGACGTTGTTCTGCCTGTGATTATATGTACATTCCCTGTGCACGTGCAATAAATTTTCTGTTGAGAGTATTTACCACGAATTTATTTCGTAGGCAGTGTATGCAGATGCATTAAATGTATTGGTAAAAATTCTAAAAATGGCTTCAATTGCATCTTCCCTCGTGCAATTATACGAAAAGACTCATGGGCATAACTTGCAACAACACGACTAACAATAGGATCAACATAACATAATATAACTTGGCGTACCTATCAAAGTCATGGATATGTTTATTGATATTTTTTTCAGAGAATACATAAATGTATACATAGAATACATAAATGTATACATATATGACTTCTTCAATATAGCACGCTAGTACATTCTTGAGTCTCTTAAGAGAGGGAATTCAATGACCCGTCCTGACTTCTGTCTCTCTGACCACGACACTGGCTGCAGTGGCAGGCGTTCTCTGCCAGCAGTGGCTACTTGCTGTCGTCATGAATCGAGTGTTCTCCAGCGTTCTATCTGCTCTGAAGAAACAAAAGCTTTGTGTCGCTCATGTGCAACTTGATTGAACTTGGCGGAATTGCATTCCAAGAACTGAATAGAGAGTGAGAAAGTGAGCGAAAGCTGGCGAATGTCCATTCCTACGCAGTGTCCACAAACTTCATTGCTAAGCATATTTCATAGGAAACCTCGATGTAGCGCGCATTCGCCGTGTGAACGCCTTGCGAAGTTCACGGTTGCACAGCAGAATCGCGACACTGTAAAGAATCTTCTTTTACTTTTTAAAAATTATTTTTTAAAAAAACGCAAAGCAATATTTAATATTTACAAAACGGTACTGGCTTGTCAATCCTATTCTCCGAGACCTGTCCCCGCTGATGGAGCAGAGCCACGCGAGAGTCGCGAGGATGAACGTGACCCACTGGCCAGGGTGCAAGAGAGGAACCAGCACGAAGGCACACGAAATGTCCATCGCGAACAGACACGCTTGGGCGCACGCCTGCAAAAAATGGTTTTGAAATTTACAGAAAAAATATCCACAGTTTAAAATCAAACGAAGTATGTATGTACATACATACATACCAGTGCGTGGCGTAAATATATTTTATTACAATTAAAAAAGTTATGTTTGAGTATGCTATAACGATAACTCGTACAAAGTCACTATATTTTCCATTGTCAACATGTCATTATACAGTCATGTATTCACCATATGATATAAACAAGAAATTTTCACGTAGATGATAATGAGTACCTGGTACAGCATCTGTACGTCTCTTGAACTAGTGTTGTTGCGATTCTGAAGAACAGCCGAGTTCTGCAGAGTCCGCTTCTAGAAGGAAAGAACAAACATTATGTCATTTGAGCCAATTAGAGAGAGTGCAGTCTCCCGTGATCATCATGTGAATGTTATTAATTTGAAGTATCTTGGATATAAAATAGGTGAGGATATTTTGCTAGTATATTGACAGACATTTCAACCTTTGTCTTGAAAAATATGACGATTACTTCTATTTTGAATGGTGCACTGGAGTGAATTTCTCAAAGCTTTTATGATATTATTGCCGTTTATAACGGGAAAATGTGAGCTTGTTGTACCCGGGAAATGGTGTGAGAAAATATTAAAAACGTTTTAGATGCCATAAATAAAGAGTCTAAATTTAAAATATGCAACAACTAAACGTTGAGAAATAAGTATAATTCTACTAAATCGTACTCGATGTTGCCGGACGCGAATAAAGGAGAGGACATCCAAGAGGACGTCCCCGATTAGCATGGCGCAGTATCTCATGAAGGAGGCGTAAAGACGTAGCTCTACGCAGTCCTCTCGCTCGCTGAACACGAAGGCCCAGCTCACACGGTCCAGGTAGTAATCGCAGTCCTCTGGAAAGAATGCCCATTTCCCCATTCGTCCTCTTCATTTACTGTTTTCCCCCATTGATAGAAAACAAACAGTGAATACGTTTCCAATATCAGTTGTAATCTATGGTTAGCAAATAGAAGCTCTTTGCTAACAAATGCACAAATGCAAAGAGTGAGAGAAGTATTAGCTTCTACTTCAATTCGTTTGCCAGCATTCGCAGAAATCCAGTAATTTCATTTACTTTCTTCATGTCTAGGACAACATTGTGAGCATAAAACGTAAATCAGATTTGTTGCTGTGCGAATGAAGATGTTGAAAAAATGTATAACTTGTCTAATCGGTTTTTTTTTCTTATTGCCCACTCTTTCGTTGCTGAATAAATACACTGATTTTGATGAATGAAAAAATTTTCTTTTAGCGAATAAGAAAAATAAATCTAATATTCTGTGGGATAATGTTAATTATGAAAAGGACTTTTAGATGTCTTCGATGCATTTGCATTGTTTTGGGTTCAATTACAAGATTGGATGAATTTCGTGAATGAAAAATAAAAGATAAAAGATAATGCTGACGGATAAAGTAGATAAATGCCTGAATTGCGATTCCGCCGACCAAAGGGAGCGATAGAGAGCACTTGAACAGAGTCTTCTTCCACGTCGTCTGGCAACCGATCGCCGTCGCGAGAGGAAAGAAAATGACGACGAAACGATTGGCGGCCAGGAGTACGCGCGCGAAGCAGACGCACTCGTAGAGGCACTCGAGCGAGAAGGCGATGTAGACCGAGTGGGCACGCGCGAGCAACCACTCGTAGTCACTGAGGGCGAGAAGACTGATGCCGTTAATATATAACGACATAAAACACATATGTATGTATGTATATTTGTACATACATATATATGTACATATAATGTGGCCAGGTCACATGCACGAATCATTTCATGTTTTCTAGCAAAAATAAGAAGAAAGAGAATGCGGTGATTCAAGCTACATACATTTTTTTCATCACGTGAAGGCAATGTATGTAATTACTGGCGTATGCGTGACCTGATGTCATTTCTATATTTTTGAAATAAATATTTAAAAAAAGTCGATGAAAAGAAGCATTCATAGGCAGTCTGATCTTCAGGCAGTCTGATCTTCTGAATATCCCTTTGTTTGCTCTTCGCAGCCAGATGGTTATTATTGTTAGAATGCGGAATAAAGTCCAGTTAGAACTTACTAAAAGATGGTCTAGGGGAAGGCAAAATATTTTTGCAGTTATAAGAGTCTAACCAAACGCCCTTTCCTTTGACGGCACACTTTGTTTTCGCGTTCTTATGAAGAGACAGACGGAAAGTGAATGAATTAGTGCTAATCCATGCTAATGGTAAGATCGGAAAAGTATCATGGGATGGCCTATTCATTGTAGAGTAATACGCATTGGGGGTTAATTAAAGGAGCTGTCCATGGAGATTACAATGTTGCTGATTTTTTTGTTAATACTATGCGGTCCAGCTAGAAACATCATTAGGAAAAGTGAGAAAGCGTCCTGAAGGGCCCTGAGGAGAAAAACCACATTTTCCCCTCGCCGTACTGTAGAATTTAGGGAGTGACGCCATCATCCCTTGCCTATTTTCTCCATATGCACACCCTCATTCTACCAGAGAGAAGGTGAAAACTAGGTGCGAAGCGGCAAGCTACGCTTGAGATTCGAGGGAAGAGAAGAGAGGCAGGGAGATAAAGACTCACAAAGTCTAGTTTGTAGTGATGGATACTGTGCTAGCATACCGCCAAAACTTTTTGCAATATCATACGCGAATTCAAACGTTAATTCTCCGCAAGCGGGTTCTAAACTCCATGGATAGTTCCTTTAAGTTGATGACAAACGATAAACAAATTAAGCTTAGGAAATAAGTAGAATTAAAAAGGAACAAGAGTAGCGTGGGCGCGACGATGGCGGCAAAGATTGCCTGGTGGGAGACGGCGGCAGTCATGAGGAAGAAGGTGACGCGGCCGAAGAACGAGTTCGCGATCGGGCGGACGCGCCTCAGGCACACTGCGACCGCCGCGCAGCTCAGCGCACCGCAGAAGCTCGTCTTAAAGGAGCTGTTCTGGCAGAATTCATTTTCATTTATAAGTACATATTTTGACAATATAATTATGTACTTAAGTATTATAGTAACTATACTATAATAGTTATACTGTAATGATAATAATATTATTATTATATGTAGTATTGCAATATTAGTATTTTATGAATTATAATATGTATGAATTGAGATAAAGAAAGGCTACTATTTAAAGATTATAAAGGTACCATAAAAAGAAGTAGCGCTGCGAGTTGATGGTCGTACATGAAGCCCATAAGAAGAATATGATGAGAATAATTACTTTCGCTTTCATTCATCACGTATTATCAACGCTTAATTTGAAGTGTGGAAAAGAAAAAGGAGGAATGGGAGGAGCGAGCGAGCAAAGAAGAGAGAGAGACTGAGAGCCTGAGAGTGTGACCGAGGGGTGGAATACATTTGCGCGCAGACACTTGCGCGCACTATAGTTTTGGGACACTTGCGCACAGACACTTGCGCTTATGACACTTGCGCACAAGGACACTTGCGCACAAGGACACTTGCGCACAAGGACACTTGCGCACAAGGACACTTGCGCACAAGGACACTTGCGCACAAGGACACTTGCGCACAAGGACACTTGCGCATATGGACACTTGCGCGCACGGACACTTGCGCGCAGGGACACTTGCGCACAGACACTTGCGCGCAGACATTTGCGCGCAGACACTTGCGCAAAAGCACACTTGCGCACAAGTTTTTGTGACCTTTTGGGGGACCATTTTGGTAACTTTTGGGGAAACTTTTGGTAACTTTTGGGGATGCTTTTGGCAACTTTTGGGGACACTTTTGGTAACTTTTGGGGACACTTTTGGTAACCTTTGGAGCCTTTTAGAACCATTCTGAGATGACTCTTACGACATTTTTGGGAACGTTATTGACCAGTTTGTACCATTTAGGGACCTCTTATGGATTCTTTTGGATCCCTTGAACATTCCATAGAGACCGATTTCATATAGTATTTGCACCTACTTGCATGAGTTTGCACAGTTTCTCCCTAAGTCTCGTGAGTATTGCAGAAGTATGAGATTTTACTGCCATTAGTTTATTCTGGATCCGCGACTGTTCTTAATCATCATCTCAGGACCAACTATTTATTTTGTTGAAGGGTAGTTTCGAAAAAAAAAATTCATTCCGATCATCCAATTCACATCTTCACAAAATTCACAGTTCAGACGAAATCATAAAGTTCACAGCTTGACGAACTGAGACAATGACAACAAATGTTGTAGACGGGAGGCTGTACCGCGTCCGTTACTCACAGCAAGATTTCGCCGCTGCTTCTTCTGCCTCATCGTAAGATTTTCCCTCTTGTACTGGTCAAGGCGAAGATTCTGTGACTCCGCGCTTTCGCATTCGTTGTCCCACTTGGTTGCGTGACGAAGAAGGCCTTCAGTCAACTCCCTCATAGATGCTTTGGCCGGAATATCCTGTAAACCGAACGTAAATAATGTATTACAAAATAATACATTATTTACGAAACGAAATAAATGCTTTGCTTTTGAAGTAGTGTAAGTGAACGATTGGAGAACCTTGTATTTTGTTTTACTTTAATAATTTACATAGACGATTTTTAAAATACTGACACATAAGGCAGCATTGAATGACTCTTGCGGGCTGTTCGTTAGCGGCTCATTCTGTAGTATTCTCTGCTCAACATTCCACTCGTCCTCGTCGTACTCAGCCCTGACTGGCCGTCCATTAACCATTCCGACATATACGCGCCCAACGTAGTCCAGAAGTGCTAAAGATATTTTATTGTCAAAAAACATCAGATGAAATTCAAGAAATAGCGTTTAAATTTTCGAATTTTGACCAAATGGCGAGAATGCATGTGTTCTAAAGAGGAACAATTTCATTGTTGTGCACCTTTAAATGCCGGGCTGGTCGCTGATACATGCCCGCAAAGCGCCGAGAAGTACCCATGCAGCTCCGTCCTGGGCACAAAAGCTAGAGCACAGGTTGCCCGGACGATCTCCTTTCCAGTGACTGAGTTGTAGGATCGAACAAGCCCCTCTCGCTAAAAAAATCTGTTCAGACCGAACACAAAAAATCCTTACTTCTCATCTTATTAGTGTTAACTTTTCCACGATATGTTACAAATAATAATCTTGTATGATAATGATAACATGTTTAATGCGAAAGAAATGGCACACCTGAACACATCTCCAGATGTTCTGTGTAAAGTGGAAGAAGCATCGTCGTATCGCCACTGCTGGGAATACGGCAGATGCCGCAGATGAGATGGCCTTTTCGAAATCTAATAAAAGCTTACAGCTAATTTATAAATTCAAAATCGGTGCTGATAATCTTAATGAAAAATAACCAAAAATTGTTTAACAAACTAACTCACCACAAGAGAGTGTAGCAGGCGGGCAAAGCACTCCAAGCGCCTGAAGAGTTCGGAATACGTTCTCGTAGTCGCGAGCTGCCTTTCCTTGAAGGAGACAGAAGGCAGACGGCACAAACAGTCGTCCGATCTACAAATGAAAAAAAAAATTGGAGAAAAAAAATAAGTAATTCGCTTCAAATAAGTCCGAACTATTCTCTTTAAACAAACAATAATATACTATCTAAGTCTGTTCATACTACATAAGTATGGAGGAGTCACAAACCATTACTCCAACGATGAGGCACTGTTTCCAAGGATTCTGTGTGATGCGGAAAGTTCCATCGACGGCACAAGCATGAAAATCATCCAGTCTTCGCAGACCTTCTGTCGAAGCGAACAGGAGGAAGCCGTTACTGCTCGAGGTCGTTGTAGCGGCAGAATTGAGAACCTAACAATGTCCTATTGAATTAAGTTCAGCATTTTATTGCTTATTTATGCATTCCATTTGCACATTTGCCCGATAAGGGAATAAACATTATTAAACAGTATTTACCGCTTTGATCCAAGAGTGGTTGCATGGGTGTGTATGGATAGGACGGTGAAGAGCTGCCTTGATTTGGTGCGGCACGAGCGGTTGCCTTCGTAAGGGCACCCTTAGTCGGCATGTAAGGAGCCAAGTGTGCAGGTGAATTCGCAACAGCAAGCCTTACTGACTCTGCTGTTGGCAATGTTTGGCGGAAAGTTTTCGCAAACTTTCTGACAGTGTAGTTCTGAAACAATAGGGCACTATTCCAAAAATTCCAAACAGTCGCATTCCCCTTTGAAATTTAACAAAATTTTATGATTTAGGCCGTAGGCCCAAGCCAACAACCCAACAACCTTTTTGATAACATGAATCCTCATATGCCAGCAATGACTCTTTAAAATTAGTTGCCGGAGTGGGCTTTAGGAAACAAAATATAATTAACCTCCTCAGGAAAATCGGGCGGTGAATGGTTATGAGCTTTTCCAGCAAGTGATGCAACGTCATTTTCGACTATCCCCATTGCTGAACAGGTTCGTACAACGCACCTGAACTGTTACTATCCTTGTTAAATAGGAATCGAGTGGGAATTGGCAGTGCTAGTAAGGAAATCAAAAGGGAAAAGTTTTGTCGAACCTGACACTTGTCGAACCGTCAGCTCTGATACGATGAAATCTGTAGCTGAACAGGTCGCAGTCCAGCCACACTCTCTTCCCCTTGGTGCTCCGTAACGTACTGCTGGGTAGACTAAAAATAAACATCTAATCTAATCCAGCGACACAATCAAGGGAAAGATACACACAACAGCTAACCGTCTTGGCACAGCCATTTCACTATCCCGACTGCGCTAAGAATGATGCTTCCCTGAAGAATGCTGATGAATCAAAAGGATTTTAATATTTTAAAATGCATATTTAAAACAGATTCATTTCGTATTAACTGGGTGATGTGCATTTTTAAAAAAAATTTCATTTTGTATCTGATTAGCCGGGTGATTCGGTAGAGAGCTAAACGCAATTAAACTAATTCAATGGGTCGACTCAAGAAAAAGGATTACAATCATTAAATCAAGTAAGCAGCAAAAGGAACGAGAAATAAAACTTCAGTCGCATGCGCGGTCAAAAACTTCAATTTTCAGGGCCCACGGTAACCTAATGGCGATGAGTCAGTAAACGACGCAAATCGAAATTTCATGCAATTCGGATAATAAAAATTTATCAGAATTTATAATACGCGATTACGTGCGCAATGTCCTTGTGCGCAAGTGTCTGCGCGCAAGTGTCCCTGCGCGCAAGTGTCTGTGCGCAAGTGTCCCTGCGCGCAAGTGTCCGTGCGCGCAAGTGTCCATATGCGCTAGTGTCCTTGTGCGCAAGTGTCCTTGTGCGCAAGTGTCCTTGTGCGCAAGTGTCCTTGTGCGCAAGTGTACTTGTGCGCAAGTGTCCTTGGGCGCAAGTGTCTGCGCGCAAGTGTCTGCGCGCAAATGTATTCCACCCGTGACCGAGATATTCAGAATGAGATTGAGAAAGGCATAGCTTGATATATGTAGGAAGCTGAGAAGGAGAGATTGTTGAATAGGGAAAATTATAATAGATAAAGTAGATATTCTAGTGTCAAACAAAGAGAACGGTTGCTTTATGAAGATGGGACGTGCTCTTTGGAAGTCAGTCAAGTGTGAAGAAATCAAGTGTTCAGAGACAAATTTGTAAAGAATAATATATCAAAACGAAATTTTTGCTTCCTCTATTCACTAAATGTGCCTTGTGACGCATTGGATATGCATCATTTAGTCAACAAAAGGAGGACTTTTTCCTTTCACTTTATTCCAGTGCACATATTCCTTCGTATCCATATGTTTTATTTCACATTTGACGGAAGTCAATTATTCTTTGACGTATATTTGATGCACTTTTTTTTAAAATTTAATTGTAAGTTCATTCTTGATACATATTTGTCATGTTTTAGTATTCGCAACTAGAAAAACGGGTAAAAGGAATAATGAGTTGATATTACCGCACGCACAATTAGATTTCTTCCAGGCGACTTGCGATTATTCATCCACTCTCGACGCTTAACGAATTAAAGAAACAGCTCTTGATTGAAATATGTATGTTTGAAATTTCATACATACATACAAGTTGCATCAAGATTGCAGGTCTGCAGTTCTTTCTCATGGACTCACAAAATTCCTATCGAATTTTGGTCCACGATTCAACTGTAATAATGTATCCTCTCATGAACTTTCTCGTTCGTAGCAAATATTTCTCATAGACTTTCTGTTTGTCATATGTATGTATGTATATTCCTCAAATAATCCCAAATGCTTCTTCTCCACGGCAAAGTACATACGGCTCACCTGTTTAAATGTTTTACACTATTAAAATGTGTCTTCTCTTTGCTAGGACTCACTAACAACTTCTTATCAGTAATCTATGATATCAACAATGACCCAGAAAAAGTTTAATTCGGGCAAATACAATATAATATATAAAAAGTTAATTTTTAATGTTTTAGCATTCTGAACTAAAAATCTACGCGTTTTGGAAGATAAAAGGAATAATGAGTTGCTTTATCACCGTTCACACAATTAGCTTGCTTCAAAGCGACTTTTGATTATTCATCCACTCTCGATGTTTAAAGAATTATTTGAAAATTATGAAATACGGTATGAATGAAATTACATATATATGTACATACATACAAGTTATATCGGGGATGAATTGTTAATGTTCTTTCTCATGGACTCACAGAATTAATGCTGAATTTTGGACTTTACTTCAAATGTAACACTGTATCTTCTCATGAACTATGCCTTTCGCAGCTAATATTTCTCACAGTCTTTCGCAGTTGGGTTGCCATATATTAGACACATAATGCAAATAATTCTACTTCTTGGCAACGTTCTAGTACCCTCTATTAAAACTTTTTGCACTCCCTATAAAATAATTTTTGCCTATCTTCCATGCATGATAAGATTTGAAAGAGTTTAATTCATGGAACGCGAAAGCACAATACTCTCTTGCAGACATTTGCATATTTGTATGCATTAGAAATGTGCACATGTATAATATTGATACACATATGTATGTATAAATATACCTAACATGGATAAATTCGTACATGAACTGATTGTAGAGAGAATAAAATGCTAATTGCCTTCGGCAAAAGATGCTTAGAAATACGTAAGGTCTGGCACGAGACAAGACGATATAAAAAGGAATAAATATGGTGCATTTGGCGTGCTTCAATCTTACAACGAAAATCGAATAATGACATATTCGGAATTTTGACTTCCTTTTTTTACAAAGCAAACCGGCTTTGCAGCTTCTAAAGTTAAAGCAGGAATTCAATCAATAACGAAGATATCTACAAACGATTAGAAGAATTACGTACAAAAAATTTGCGTTGTCAAAATAGAAGCTATGCAAGCTATTTTTCTCTCTCACTGCCGTGCATTCTGTCTAAATTTTGAAACTTGTTTGGAATAGTCTGAGAACAAGCTGTTAACATCTCGATGTCATTACAGGCTAAGAAATCTCTGTAAAAGTTCCGTCCTCACGGGGACTCCAACCATTATAAGCTTGCATACTTTGCCTTGAGACGTCCTCCCTACCTTGAGAGGCACTGGCTGGAGCTGCGGACAATCATTACATTAGCGTCTCCGCTATGGGTAAAGGCCAAATCTGCCCCATATTGTGCTACCTTGTACACTGATGTAGACTGTTTGACTCAGAAAATCTCGATGCTAATTCATCGCCATCAATGAGAACAAATTGATTAAGAAACATGAACACATATTCAGATCACATTTTTATTTAGATAGGCTGGCAAATTGCTAATTCCTCTATTACAACCACGAAAATGTTGCAAACATAAAATAGATTGAACCCACGGCAGGCATTCGTATCATCAAAGTAAAGCTTTACAATGATTTTTAGGTTCAGGTAATAACATAAAAAAATTCCATACGTTTTCACGGTCTAAAACGTTCAAATTAGAATAGAATAAAGTCATTAGATAAAAATAATAGATAATTTACATGTATATAAATACTATACACCAATCCATGTACAGACTTTCACGGAAGTGTAATGTAAATGTAATAGGCATTTCGTGAAGATGCCATTGTCTTTTATAATTTAAATGCTAGACAATGGAGTTAAATCTTTTGAACTTCAATTAAAAAAAACATGTACTTAAATATATTCCAACAGAGAAATTTGCCCTTCTCAGCTATTTTATTTCACAATGGAGAATTACGTGCAAAGCTTTCCATGTTTCTTATTATATGTGTTGGGGCTAAACTAAAATAAGAAATGTTTTAAATAAGAAATTATGCATTTATGTATACATAATTACATTTTTATTTAATGCCTAAAAATACTATCTTTCATGAAGGCCCTGTTGTGAGGTCACTCTTTTCAAATCTTCCATCTTTTCATAAATTCCTTTGTTACACTTCTTTTTCCCCATAAAAAGATAACTAGGTTATGGTGAAAAATTTTCTTCTAAATATTTAACTATCTATATACATATGTATGTATGTACATTTATTGCACAAAAGTGTACTGGCTTGTGTGCAATTGAACTTATGATGCCAATTGGCATCAGGAGATTACAATTCATCTTTGATCATATAGAGCGCTTCAGATGAAACAGGCCTTTTTTTGAAAATCCCCCAATTGCCTAACTGTAAGAGTTTACCTAAATGGAATATTATATGGAATATTATAAGGAAAATAGCACACAATTTTACAAACGTAGCTGAGCTCTTCATGGTTGACAAATCCACATGGATATTCTGTCAATTGAAGTCGTATCTGCAACAATACTTCGTTTGCTCACTATTCGTCAGGAAATCTTTTTTTCCTTCCTCGAAATACCGTGACGTCATTCATATCTACATAATTGTGTTATTTTATCCATGTTTTTCATTCAAAAGCAATACTCGCACAACCCGGAAGTATATCAAAGAAAAAAAGGATCTTTTTCATTCTCAAGGTCACATGCTATGTACATGAATACTTTCACCCGGTCATTCTCGATAAATAAATAAAATTTCATCCAAATGCATATCACAAGATGTGAATTCCTTATTTTTCAGATTCTTTCACAAAAGTCTATGATTTTTTTTATGTTTTTTGAACCGTTGTTTTAGTAAATTAGTTCCTTGTCATTACTCTTTTGTTTACTCCAAATATTTGCCTGCTATTAAAAGAAATAATATTAAAATATAACTAATATAAGAGAATTGGTTGATGTTATCCTGTTTTCACCTTCCACTAGCGTGCTTTTGAGCACGATTCGTGGTTTTTTTTAAGTACATATGCACTTGAGTATGTTATTTTGTATGCACCGATCTCTTTTTTTCCCTTTCTCTCTCTCACCGATCTCTTGTTTCCCTTTCTCTCTTTCTCACTACATATCTGATACCTTCTCTTTTATCTCTCTCTCTCTTTCTCTCTCTCTCTCTCTCTTACTCGATCAACCTTTCAGACAATTCATCTTGTTAACCTTTTATCCATACTTGTCAGCGCAAGAATTCAAAGATACAAACGAGTTCTACTATTTCTCTCTTCATCTTCTCTTTCTATTCCCACGCTGCCAAACCTTAATTTGAGCATCATTAACATCGGAAGGCTGGTCGTAGTGGAGGGGAAGACACCCACGGTGGAGATGAAGTTGGCGAGCCACTTTGACGTGACGACAGATGGTCAGGATGGGCAATGGGGACGGTAACGACTGGCCTTCCGATGTTGATGCTCGAATTCCAAACATGAATTCGAGCATCAACATCAGAAGGCCAGTCGTCGGGGTTTCTACTCATTAGATAGACAGTGGGAGAATGAGGGAGCGAGAGTGTGGGAGAAAAGATCTGGGTAGTCCTTTTGGGCGCCCGCCTAACGCGTCCTTATGAGAGAGAGAGTGAACCAGAAAGAACGGCAAGATCATCGCGAAGATTGAGAAGCAATCCTTCTTGGTTCTCAATCTTGGCGATGATCTTGATGTTCTTGCCGGCCTTCGTTCTTCTCGATCCCGTGATAAGTGTAGAGTAGTCGAAGAGAGGAAATAGTTATCAGGTTCATCCGAAGTGGGCCTTCTTGAGCGAGGGGCAACAATAGGAGCGCGAGAAGGGAGAAGGGACTGTCCTAGAGGTTTGGGTAGGACTTGAAGTGAATGAGTTGGATACGAGTCAACAATGGGCATGGCTTCTCACCATACTCATGAGATAGACAGTATGAGAATGAGAGAGTGAGGGTGAGAGTGAGGGTGTTAGAGAAACGATCTGGGTGGTCCCTTTTGGCGCCAGCCTACCGCGTCCTATTGATAGAGTTTGTGAACCGGAAAGAGTGGAAAAGAGATATACATAGTATCAGAAGGAAAACAAGACTCAGGCGGGTGATGGTTGTAGGGTAGGCACTGGCTGATCATTTATTGTGTAATCTGTTCCCTTGCGTGAACATCATTTAGTTCTGAGGTGAGGTAGTATCGACATCGAAAGCACACCTTCTTTATTAACAGAACAGACATAACAAGTAGAGGAAGTGGATCATAGGCGTATTTCTGAGAGAGCTAACAAGAATTCACAAACACCAAGCTTATTCGTATCTTTTTTTTACTACATCACAGTAATTTGCTGAATACGACATCGTTTGCACTTTCATCTATTGTAATAAGAATAACCATTTCTTTTAAACTTAAAATTCGTTTGTTAAAATGTCAAAAGTATCATAAATTAAATGGCGCCATTGCGAAAAGTGTCCAAAGCAATAATAAAAACAACGATCGATATTGAAAATGCTTAATTTAATTGCCGTGCCCATGCATGGTCATTGTCGTCTCCAGGATCTGCGATGTGTTGACCCTGTTAATGGAACGCACTTTGGAACGGCTAAAGAGGCGACTGAGCGTCCGCAGGGCGCGACTTCTGATTGGACCTGCAAGCGAACGTTCACTCTATCTCTCTCCCTCTCTCGCTCTCTTTCTCGCTCTCGCTCTCTCTCGCAGACACTCGCTCTATATTTCTCACTCTCTTCGTGTCTTTCTCTCTCTCTCTCTAAGTCTCTCTCCCGCACTCTCTTTCTCTCTCATATTCCCTCTGTTTCTCTTTCTCTCACTCTCTCGCTCTCTCGCACTATATTTCTCTCTCATATTCGCTCGCTCTCTCTCTCTGTCTCTCTTTCTCTCTGTCTCTGCCGTTCTTACTCGTTCAACCTTTCAGGCAATTTATCTCGCTAACCCGGCAGCAGAATTGTATAGACAGCTCGGCCAAGTGTGAGGCTATCGGAGGCGTACGGAATGGCAACGCCAATGACATACAGGTCGTAGACGTTGCGAGAAGCTGCGAATATGGCAGTGGCCAACTTAAAGAGATAGAATAGAGAGAGAGAGAGGCAAACAGACAGACAGAGAAAAACAGAGAGAAATAGAGAGATAGAGAGAGACAGAGAGAGAGGGACAGAGAGAGACGGAGACTTAGACAGAGCGAGAGAGAGAGAGAGAGAGAGAAGACAAAGAGAAAGACGGAGACAGAGAGAGAGAGAGACAGAGAGAGATAGAGCGAGAGAGACAGAGAGAGAGAGAAACAGAGAGTGCGAAAGAGATGGTTGATGGAAAGAGAGCAATGAGAAAGGGAGAAAAGAGAGGTGAAAGGGAGGAAAGAGAGATTGTGAGACGAGAGGTTTATACAAAAGCTCCTACCACACACGATATGTTGGGAGAAGAGGAAGAAGAGTTGGAGAGGCGACGGGAAGAGAGCGACCAGATGGAGAGGACACTCATCAGCAGATTGAGCACAAGCACGGAAGAGCCGAACGCCGTTTGGACCAAAGAAGGCCTCTTGGGCGAATGAGAAGAAAGATTCTTACAATTGTAGTTATTTACTAGTTTTTTTTTCTCAATTAAAGAAAATAATTGTTTTACGAGTTAAAATCACTTTGAAAGTGAATGAGATGCCGACATTACCGTAGACCCCCTTCTAACATGGGCAGTCCGTCAAATGGAACAATACCTTACAACAAATGTCACTGAAAGATAGCATGTTTCCAACAATTTGAAGATCTAAATATCTCATCGGTCTTCAAGCTGAAGTCAGTTATCTTACAATAACTTTCTAATCAAACTTAAATTTCTTTTAATTATTTCAAACGTAAAGCATACTTGAGATCTGGCAATTGCACAACTTATGTAAAGCAACGCTTCAAAAAATTGTATGCATGGTTTAATTTTATGGCCATAATTTTATTTAATTATACAGCAAGCTCCAAACGACAATAAAATATTTTTTCACATTACAAGAGACTTCATTTGCTCACTGAAGCAATATCTTTAGCTCATCGTTCCACGCGGGATTCCAATGCGTTCAAGATAGATTAAAAGATGCGATCGTTTAATCTTTGAGATGTGTGAGAAGGAGCGAAGACGTCTGGGTGCCCACTCAGGGGTTGTACTCAATGGGGAGGTTCTTGCAGCGGACCATGCCGTCACCCTGGAACCACTCGCGGCGGAACTGCTTTGCGGCGCCGTCCGGGGTGTTGGTCCACTCGATGGTGATGCGGTCGTTGTTCGTGTCCTCCTGTAAGTAAATTAATTTAAACTAAAACTAGTTAATTTGATAAATAAATTGATTATGATTTTTTTTTATTCCATTTCAATTTAATATCATAATATGTTCTTTAAAAATATGTATCTTTCTAATAAAATTATACCTGGCCATATGCGAATGCATCGCAGGAGACAGCGACCAGGACGTGCTCCTTGGGGTCAAGGACACCGCTCGCGGGGTCGACTCCCAGACGCTTCATGTTGGTGGTCTTGAAGGCCCAGCCGATGCGGCGGGCAGAGCTGTTGATCACTTGTAATTGAATGCTGTAAACACAATTATAACCAGGAGGAGTGATATATGGAAAGGATGGCAAATGATTCAGAGGTTTTTAGATGATATTAAAATCGTGGGCATTTTGGGGTAACTTTTTTACGGGAACAAGTTAGAGAGAAATCAACCTTGATGTGGTAGGTGTGCTAGTCGTCGTAGGGCGCGTTGAAGACGACCTTGGAGTTGGGCTGAGTGGCGATGTCGCCGGGGGAACGGACTGGGCCATTTCAGCAGGAGAGGAGACGGAGGAGAAACAGCAAGAAAATGATGGAGAACCATTCGACTCCGCTCTTTTATACAGAAAATTTGATATGCAAAAGTAAACTTTCCACAAAAATAGGGCAAATTTAATATAATCTTATTCAAAAAAGGTACATTACTTCTCTATTACTCTCCACTTGACATTGTATTTCTCCATATTGGTTTGCCAATTAACATCAATAATACGTGGTCAATGAGAACGGTATGATAATATACGAGGACTGTTCATTATACTTGGGATAAACACAAAGAGTGCATTTCACAAGTACAATGAATTTCAAAAATTTCATAAGTGAAATGCACGTAGAGTCTTTATTCGCGCAGTTGTAAGAAGAAAAGATCCCTTCTGATCTCCCGGAAAGAACGTCATAAGCATGAAATTTTCTATGAAAAATGGTTCCTGATAGCGAGAGGATTGGAGAGAGCAACGCTCTACCCCCACTCCTTCCTAAGTCTGCTATTGTTTCTACCACTTCTCTCGGCGAGTGGTTGACTCTTCTCTGTTCTCTGACCTGCTCTGCTCTTCCAAACGGGGGAAAAGTTGGAAGGATAAAAGTATGAAGAAAAATATATTAAAGGTAGAGAGAGAATCCACCTATCGATAATTGGTAGGGATCGGAGTTAGAAAAATAGAGAATAGGAAAACGAGGGGAGAGGAATTTGAAGCAAAAGATTTGGAAGGGTGAGGGAACGAAAAGAACATATTCAACTTGGTCTGTGATAAATAAAGCGGATAGCTTATTTTTTTTACACAAAATAAAGCATTATTGTTTAAACAAAAGTCGTTTGAAAATTATGTAAAAAAAAATAATCTCCATGAATATGTCCTCAGTGGCAATGAAATGTGCTATTCAAATAAATAAAAAAAATTAAATTCAACAACATACATAATTTCAAAAACTGCTTAATTTATTCGAATCGGCATAAGTACATATATTTTTATTTAATTATTTTATGTCGGAAATGCATATTAACGATTATTTTGAAATTTCTCCAGAAACAAAGACTTTGCAGATTCCACGTATTATGTTGATCTTAATCTACCATAACTCGATACCTCATTAGCAAACGCATATTTTGCACTTTTTTAAAGGTCCTAAATCGTACTGCCCCAAATTGCTATATAAATACTCCTATGACATTGTTAGCAACTTCCACCCGCGATGTCTCCCTCTACCTTTTCTCCCACTACTCATTTACACCCGACTCTTTAGGTATTTAAGGAGCAAACTCTGCAAGTATATATGTATGGAACATATGTGCATAAATAGATACATACTTTATTACAAAGACTATCTTTTATGACGGCAATTTTGATCGCTCAATCTTCACAAATCTTAGATCTTGTCAAGAAATATTTTGTAGCGCTTCTTTTTCTCTATGAATAGAGCCCAAGTTTAAATAGAAATTTGCTTCTTCTAAATATAAGTACGTACATTGGTTGCATGAAAGTACATATATGTGTGTTTCTGAATCAACATCAACTTATAATGTCTATATCTTCGATTCACTTTAAACTTTCTACTTGTTCAAGTTCAGATTCAGGCGAGATTACAACCAGTAAATACACCTAAGCTGGTGTAAACTATGTTCATCTACATAGACATGATTCTTATGGACATGAATGCCCACCCGGTTCACTTGTTATTCCCATCGATAAATCACATCCCATTTTAAATCCTTTACAGAACATTCCTCGTTTCAATTAGCCGTGAAACATGCACATCAAAGGGTGCATTATTGTATCAATGTATGTATAAAATATAGTTCCGAAAAATGGTTTCCTGTTATTCTAGCTTCCATCCTAAAGTCTGAAAACTTTTTTTTTTAAATAATTCTATTTCTAAAAAAGTTAAAAACTGACATTCGTTTCAAATGTTTAACATCAAGGTCCGTTATCAGTATTTCAGTACATAAGTCTATAAGAAGAGCACACCACCTCAAGGTGGGCATGCTTACATCTTCTTTTTTTTTTTAATCAAGAAGCTGCTCATTTTAATTCTATTTAGTGCTAGAGTGCAAGTTTATAGCAATATTAGCCGTGACAGGTAGAGCTCACAAGTAATCTGTGCTCACTTTGGTCGCTTGCAGTTCAAATATGAAAAACCTTGTGGTTAGGCGCATGCTTGTTAGCAACTATTAGACTTGGCATGCCCTTTCAGTGAGGAAAGAAGGAGACATCTTGTCACGAAAATGTTCAAATTCACTTTATGATAATTTATGGCGCCCCGGATGAAACAGGGCTCTTTTGAATGGTCGTCAACTGCCTAATTGTTAGAACTTTCTGAAATAGGACATAATAAATATAATATGTTACAAATTTGCCAAAAAATGTAGCTGCCGATGAACAAATTACTCGTCTCTTCATATTTGATTAATCCAGATAGATATTGTGAGAATTGTCGACGTATCTTGAACAACACAACGTTTGATCACCATTTGTCATCAAATTTAGTTTTTTTTCTTTTTCGTAGAAAAAGACCTTTGACCGAGGCTTCTTACGTATCGAGTAGTAATGTTGTCATCTTCATACTTTTTCGTTCTTGAAGGAATACACAATCCCGAAGACCAACAAATAATTAAGAGGCCTTTTTTACAAGACTTGCTACTTTCACGCTTCGATAAGTATGTATTATGTACATAGAAAGAATGCCCTGATTGTGCGAATGTAACTGTTTATTTTTCAGTTTTGTGCACAATGTTTATCTAACTCTTTTTTAGTTCTTGAACCTCTCATTTATTTTAGTAAAATCTCTGGTTGGAAAGCGTTAAGTAAAAGGTTAAAAGCGAGATGGTGTTCTATTTTGGTGAGAGATTCTTGGGTAGAGATTGAAAAGCAAAAGAGAGAGAGATAGAGAGGGAAAGAAAGAGAGAGAGTAAGAGAAGAGAATAGGAAGTAATATTTCGACTAGGGAAGGAAGTGACATTATACTGCCTCATTCAATCTGCACCTGCCAGTAGATTTACAAAGTGTATGCAAACAATTTCTTTTGTATGCACATGAGTAGAAAATTTTTTTTAAATTAATTTAAAAAACAATTTCCCTCGTGCAATCATGAAAGGCATACCTTTTAATAGTTACACATGTTTATGGATATTTCTTCAAAGAATATTCTCACGGAATTGTAATACGGAATTCTATTTTTCGTGAAGATGCCCATTATCTCGGGCAGTTTCAAATATGCAACAATCGCAAGAACGTCAGTAAAATAAGGTGCACTCAAATATACATGAATAGAGAAATTTGCACTTTTAAGGAAGTCTCCGGCGATTAAAAAAAAACCCCCTTCTTTTATCTGAGCATCTGATCAAGTCTGGCGTAAAAGATCGACTAGAATTGGTCCCGCCTTACAATTAGGAAAATCAGTATTTAGTCAGAAATTTGCATTTCTTTCTTGAATACTGTAGAAAACGTCTCTGTCAACGTACTCGGGTGCGTCCCACAAAATAAGCAAGGAGTGCCAACCGGTGGTAAGAAGAGGCAGTCTCTGCCCCTCCGGTCCAATTAGCACCCCATTTTCACCAAAGGATGAGATGAGAGATACAAACGTCAGAGAAAATCGAAACAGTGAAGGAAATTGAGAGAGGTTAGATATGTGTTTTAAATATGAAATTTTGTAGCGGGGTCCTAAACAAATGCTCATCTAGTTGAGAATTTTTGCATCGTTTGAAGTGTAATTTTATCCGATTCGGTTTTCTTTCATCGGTTCATTCCTTTTACACACATTGCAGCTCATGTTCTTATGCATTTGAACGTTCAAAGTTTAGCATACTTATTAGTGGATACGCTGTTGCTGAAATGTAATGAAATAGAAAGTGTATTTAAAGAGCATGTCTGAACACTTATTGAAATGCCTCATTTAAATGCCTACAAAGACAATATTTCATCAAGGCCATGTCAGTTGATCTGTCAATTATCATAAATCTTCGATCATGGAAGAAATTCCTAAGTTATTCTTCCCTTTTTCGCTCGATCTAGTGTTCATAAAAATATCTTAAATGTATGGAGGCATTTTCTTTTCCACATGTAAGTACATGAGTTTGCATGAAAATGCAATGCACTTCATGTGCGCTTGAATCTACTTACAATGTACTTAAACTTTTGAATCGGTTTAACATTTCTTCTTAATCAAGTTTGCTACCAGTAGAGCCTACACTAGATTAAATTTACATATCTACATCATCCTTATGAATATGAATGCCCGCCACCTGGTTCATTTGTAATTATTGTTGAAAAATCATACCCTATTTAAAATTCGTTATCACTCGCATCTTTTGTATAACATTCCTCCTTCCAATTAACAGTGAAACATACACATCAAAGGACACATGATTGTATGTATTGTGGTTTTGCAAAAATCGGTTTCCTCTTATTCTAGCTTCCATTCAATAGTCTGAACACTTTTTTTTTCGAATAATTCTATTTTAGAAAATTTTAAAATGAATGTCTCTAGGTTCGTTACAAGTTTTGCCTACAATAGACTAGAAGAAGAGTAGACCACCTCAAGATCAGGCATGTTTGAATTTTTTTAAATTAGTAATCTTTTTCTTTTTGACACACTTTTGATCTAGAGTGTAAGCTTAGCACCAGTACATCCTAATATCAGTCGTAACGAGAAGAGACCTGAAGTCATATGGACTCATTTTGGTCACTTGTCGTTCAAATGTAATCAATTTCTTTAGTTGCAAGCTTGTGAGCAAATACTTCTTTCTTAGGATAGACTTGGAATGAACTTTCAGTGAGGAAAGAAGGCTAAGTTTTAGAGTGAAGCTTCATGATAATTTAGGTTGCTCCGTATGAAACAGACTTGCTTTGAATATTCGCCAAATGCCTAATTGTTAGAGCTTACATCAATGGAATCTTTTAAAGGAACCATGCACTGAATGGTACTACAGTAGTAGATTAGAACCATTTTGTACATGCGCCCTCAAATATTTGGCCCTTCTGCTGGTTAGAGAGCGTGTGAAATAGGAGGGTGGCTAACAGCTACAGTAAAAACTTTTGGCCGAGCCATATTTTGCACGCTCTTAACTTTGTAGCAAGTGGACAAAAATGGCATAAATTTTCTAGATGTATGTTTTAGAGAGAAACAATATGTTAATTATTCAGTGAACAGCTCCTTTAAGGACTAGAATTTTTTTATTTACAATCGTAGTTTAAGATGAGCAAATTGATGGTATCTTCATACATAGTTGACTTATTCAGAGAATTGAAGTAGTATCAGCAAAAAAATACTTATGGATTGTTTGCTAACGATTCGTCATCAAATTTTGTTTTTTCTTCCTCGCAGCAGTTGCCGTGGCGTCTAACATGTCGTGTAGAAAAGTTGTTATCTCCATATTTCTCGCTCATAAAGAAATTCTCACACAATCCCGAAGATCAATAAAGAACCAAGACTTTTTCATGCTCAAGCTCACATGCAACTTTCACGTGGGCGTGTTAGACAAATAAAAAAAGAAATGTCAACCTAATTGTGAGAATGTGAATGATTAATTTTCAGTTTCTTTCACATACTAGTTTATGAACTTTTCTTTGTTTTTGAACCTCACTTTTATTCTTGCAATTCAGTAACTCTTTTGTTCATTTCAACTATTTGCCAGCTTTAAAGAGATATAAAAATAAAATACCCCGAGAATTAGAGGAGGTTATTTCGTTTTTCTCCTTTCCACTGACGCGCTCTTTGATCTCGGTTCACTGTTTCCTTTTTTGATGATTTCAATTCTTGAATTTGCAGACAACTTTGAACATATTGCTTCTGGTTTTATTGATTAGTAAATGAAATTCCGCATACAGCCAGCACAAATATTACTTCTTTCAAAATATAAGTTGGAAAGGAGTAACATAACATTGAAGTTTCTGTTAGGCGCAAACATCTAAACTTTGAGCTTCGAAACTTTGCAACCTTGCTCTCAATTATATTGTGCTGGATGTGGAAAAACAAGACGATTCAAAATATATTATAAGGATCTATTCATATCGTTTCCTTGCTAGCGTCGACTTTGCTGATTGGAACATTGCGCGCGCTGCGTTCCAAATTGACCATTTTAGCGGCACATCACTGTAATTGAATGTGGGGAATATATGTCGACAGCTGCGGCCTTTTTTAAACCACCAACCCGGAACTTCTCAGTTTCCATTCTTGTGAACAAGATGCTGTAGAGGAAAAAAGGGACTCGTCTAAATATTTAAGGATTTTTTCCCAACCGTATTGTTTCCACTTTCTTGAGCTTTCACTTGTTTGTTGCTCGGAACACTGCGGGAGCAGCGTTGAAATGGGCTATTTTATGTAGCTGAATATCACTATAAATTTATGCATACATATATGCATGTACATAAGTATGTACATATGTATGTCATGGCCGTCAAATATTTAAATTAATTAGCAAAATTTGACAGCATGTACCCGACGACCATCAGCTTTTTCGTCTACGGCCCTCCTTGTCTGGTCATCTATGGTTTGGTGCTCCATTCCGTACTCAGATTGCGTCGCAAACTCTCGGACGCTTTCGTGCACATCTTTCTCGTCAACGCGACACTAGTTAGTGGCGCAAATTTGTTTTTTGTTTTTGTTTTTGTTTTTTTTTCAAAAATTAAATGACGGAATAGAATGTAAGAAATTATAAGGGCCAAAGATATGAAATGATTTGACTACTCACGCTTATGCGAAACAGGAAATTTATGAATATTATTTTTCCCCAGGACGTTGTTATGTATCTCAACTCGTACCCAACGTATCGTCTGCGAACAGAGAAATTTTTCGGCTTCTACTACGACTGGATTAATCAGTTAGGCCTCTATCTATTCTTGTTAGTTTCTGAAAAGTATTATGTATTGCCTACTTGCTGGAATATCGACGTCTGAATATAAGTACATATGTGTATTAAAATTTTCAGATTATTGAGCTTCTCTGTTTTCTCAATTAGGTAATTATAATAATTTATTTCTTTGAAGAATAAAAGCCTAAATAAATATTTAAATTGTTCGGAATGTTGACAATGTTATCTCATGGTCTGGAAATACATACATAGCTAATTGAGAATCGGCTGGCTCCGCTTCATCCAATGGTATGCGACCGGCTACTTCTACTATCTCTCCAACATTACCACCTTTCTCTTTACTTTCAACCGATTCTCCGCTACCGTACTCGTCTCTCGTCATGAGAAGGTGGATATTATTTGTACATACATTAATTGTATATAATATGTATATAAAATAGCTCTAACTAATCATCAAATTAAATAAAGGAATTCTGAATTACAAATTAAATGTATTCATTTTGAACGGGACAGAATTGTCAAAAAAGATTTTATTATGTATGTTAAAAAGTTTATATTCTTCGCCTTGGACAGATCTGGAGGTATCCATCCCTGCCAATCTTTCTGGCCTTTCTCGCGGGCACTCTCGTCAGCATAACTCGTCTCACAGTGCACATGCACTATCGGGCAGATACAATGACGCAGTCCTACGTTGTCGTCTACGACTCTGTTAGTTTCGTTTTATTCTTTGTTCTTAAAACTTGCATTGAAAAAAAGTATCACGAAATTAAAAGAACGTAATATCTTTTTTATCAATTTACGCTTTCTTCTTTCTTCTTCAATATTGTATAGAAATGATCACGACATTTAAAACAACACAATATCTTTAAGTGACGCAGTAAACTGTTGTTCCATATGAGGGGCTATCTGTTTGGAGAAGAGGGGAGTTCTACAGTAATCTATGTAGGTATCTTATTCAAGTTCGCAGTAACTTTAAAGTTTTTTTTTCCAAGGAAAAGATTTAGGGGAAAAAACTTGCAAGTAAATACAACTTTAAGAATCTTTGTTAACCCAGGAGGCCTCAATGCCCTCTCTGGTCCAAACGGCGTTCGGCTCTTCCGTGCTCGTGCTGAATCTGCTGATGAGTGTCCTCTCCATCTGGTCGCTCTCTTCCCGTCGCCTCTCCACCTCTTCTTCCTCCTCTTCGCTCAGGCAACAACGGACCGAGCTCTCGCTTCTGCTCATCTCTCTCTGCATCTTCGGAGCGCAATCACTCAACATTTCATGTGTGGTAAGAGCTTTTGCTTATGCTTTCTAACCATAAATTCGTTTATCCCTTATCTTTACTAACTATTTCTCTCTTCTCACATTCTCTCTGAACTCCCTCTCTCTCTCTCGTTCCTCTGTTTCTCTAATTATGTATCTCTTCATTCTCAATCCCCCTCTTCATTTGTGGCTCAATCTCACTCTCTCTCTCTCTCTCTCTCTCTCTCTCTCTATCCCTAGCTTCCTTCTCTTCTAGTTGGCCACTGCCATCTTCGCAGCTTCTCGCAATGTCTACGGTCTCTATGTCATAGGCGTCATCATTCCGTACGCCTCCGATAGCCTTGCACTTGGCCCAGCGGTCTACACTATTCTGCTGCCGGGTTAGCGAGATGAAGAGAGGAGAAAGACTTAGAGAGAGAGAGAGAATGAGTGTGACAGAGAAAGAGAGGAGAAAGACTTAGGGTGAGAGAGAGAATAGAATGAGTGTGAGAGAGAAAAAGAGGATGAACACTTATGTGAGAAACAGAGAGCGAATATGAGAGAGAAAGAGAGTGCGAGACAGAAAGAGAGTGCGAGAGAGAAAGAGAGTGCGAGAGAGCTAGAGAGAGGGAGCGAGAGAGAGGGAGAGAGAGAGAGAGGATCGCTTGTAGGCCCAATAAGGAGTCACGCACTGCGGACGTTCACTCGTCTCTTTAGCCGTTCCGAAGTGCGTTCCATCATCAACACATCGCAGACGCTGGAGACGACCATGACCATGCATGGGCACGGGAATTAAAGAATTAAATAAAGCATTTTTGATATCGATCATTGTTTCTTTATTATTGCTTTTGACACTATTCCTTATGGCGCTGTTAATTTATGATATTTTTTGGAATTTGAATAAACGGATTGTACGTTTAGAAGAAATGGTTATTCTTAGTACAATAGATGAAAGTACAAACTATGTCGTTTTTTCACCAGGCAAACCCAAAAAGAAAAAGGTCTCCAGTGATAAACTACAAGCCCGACATCCCGGCCGTTTTCACAAATCATGGCCAGTCAATAGTACCTCAGAACTAGATTGACCACGCAAAAGAACATATTATACAATAAATGATCAGCCAGTGCCTACCGTACTCCAGCCTGAGGTGAGTCTCGTTTTCCTTGTGATATTATGCATGTTCGACCAGAAAATCAAACTTTATTTAATTACCATGTATAGCATTGAAAAGGCACGTGAAATTAATAAACAAAGTTAATCAAAAAGCTCTGATAAAACGTAATATATTACTCAACAACATGTCTAGAGTTATACCAGCGCACCCGAAATTTTTTTTAAGCGACAGAAATATATGTGTCAAGAAATTACAAGAACTGTCAACTAATATTATTAAATTAAAATAAATCCGTTCAAAATAACAAAGGCGTTCACAAAAGCCTTGGTGGATACGAATACGGCCCGCAACTTTTCCCCGCGATCGACAGAAAAGAAGTCTTACCGCCTCTGCAAAAATAGCTCTATAACTATCTTAGTCTAAATAAAAATTCAACGCGAACAAGTTTTAAATGTAAAAAATAAACAAAATGTCAATGCTCCAAAATATTTTTTTTTCAAGTTTAGAGAATTAAAAAAATAATAAACGTGACTCAAACCAAAACTGTAATTGTAATTGTCTTAGTCAATATATTTCTGCTGCTTACCTCCCCCGGAAGAATCGGTGGAGAGTCTCATTGTTGATGGTGCTCTTGCCCATCTCGAGGTCGATGACCGGGTAGAAGAAAGTGGACGCGGCGCACATCTCGTCCATGATTCCGTAGCCGCCCTAAAAAGAAAGCCTTCTTTTTTGTATTATAGAATTTTGTAAAAAAAAATTATTGTTCTTTTTTTTCTATATACGCATTTACAATATATTTATTACTTGCAATTTTAATTGTCTTTATTTATATTTTTACGCTGTTGTTTTGAAAGCACACATATATGTACTTTTTTCTATATATCATTAAAATTTGTTTGTCGATGTCAATTAACAATTTGCATTCCTACCGTAGTTTCGGCGTGGCGGTGACATCAAACGAGCCCAGGGCGACGTTGTTGTAGTGAAACTCCAGCACGAGCCAGGGATTGAAGTCGGGCCCGACGAAGGGGAAGCCAGCCTCTTCGGTTGAAGATGACGCCCTGAAAAGACATTTACTTTTAATATCTATTCTCTTTATACAATATTTTTTAAACACCACTATGAAAACAATCTAACAACCATTAATTCTAGCATTTCTACCAGGTATTCAAGGCTTCATAAAGTTGTTACTTACCAGGGACCTGTCAGAAACCCTAAATTCTAAAAATTCTGATATTTGTCATATGGATGGGCCATCATATGGGATTGCGCGGAATGAAAAAATTTTAATCCGAATCCCTCTAGAAAATTTTTTAGAACCATTTAAAGAAACATGATAATCTCATTCATATGTGGGATGGCCACTTTACAAAATGTTCCAAGTATTAAGAGAGCCTCTCTGTAAGGCTCCAGTAGGCACTGCCCTAGATGCAAGATGGCGGATCCAAACATTGAGAATGTGGTCAGACATCACCAAGGGCCTGTCTACTAAGTTTTTGGTAAAATTTTATTTTTATAAAAATTTTCTTTCCTGGAAGACCCTAAAGTAGGCTCAAAATTTAAAAATTCATAACAGGCTTTAAAGTCAACATTTTTTTGTATTCTTTTTTTCTTTCGATTTGTTGTTGGATGCTGAATAAAAGGTATCTCAGGACTGTCTTTGAAAGTTTCATTTTTGTTGTTTAATTTTGTCATAAATATTTGTTTTTGCCCGTTGAGTACCTTAACCTCATTTGCGCGTGAGTTTTTTTTAGATCAGATTAAAGAGCACGAAAAACTGTATAATATATGTCAAAATCAAGTCCAACCTCTTTCCCAGAAGACACGAAAAAATTACGCGAATAGGAGCAACTCTCAATATTGCGATTGGGTAACATGGCTTAAACAGGCCAACGATGGGACTTCTACAGAATATCAGCATATAGTTATATTCAGCACGTCATTCTCAACAATAAAGGTCTCTATGACGTCTTTACAATCGCGTTTTATTGATAAAATCTTGAAAAATCACTTTTTCCGCCATCTTGGAAAATGGATGAAAACCTATCTGCTGGGCAAGTGTCATAGCTGATTCCGAGAGAAACGATCGCAGGAGGGTTCTTTTCAGAACGCAGTGGCTTCCCAGTACTCGACCAAAAGTCATGAGTGCCAGGTAGCTTTCCTCCGCTTCTCTGATTCGTGGCTCTCGCAGAATTCGAGATTAATGAAGAATATGGTATTAATTTTCCAGTTCCAATTCGAGAATGCCTGTATGTCCGAACGCCGTCTTCCTCGAATACGAATGTGTTCAGCGTAGAGATCAGCGGGATTTTGGTGGGTGATGGTTTCGGGTCAGCCAGCGTGCGGACGTACACGGAGAGCCCAGCGAGTTCTTTTAGGTAAAGAACAGCTTGAAAAAATTGATTTGCGCTGACTACATCGTGCCCAGAATCAACGTAATCGTGAAGCTTTCTCTTCACCACCGCAGCATATCGGTCGCAGGCAGATTTTCCTGCTTGAGCCTCCGAAAAAAAATAGGAAGCGATCTTGACATGTTTTCAGCGATATGTCGGGTAGGCTGGCAATTGTTGCGCTGCTTTTGTAGCAACCTGTTATCAGAGTCGTTGAATTACAAAGAATATAATGCTATAATTTGAAAATCAACAATACCAGCGTTATCAGATCTGAGGTGAACCCTTTTGATTCCAACTTTCGCCAGTGACAATAGAATGTGTCCAATTGCGGAAGTGACTGCGACAGAATCCTGATAATTGTAATAGTTATAACTATCAGTCCAATATAAATTATAAATACTATTCAAAGGAGATCGATGTATTAATATTTATATATGCGAATTAATATAGTCTCGTTGTTTATTTCTAACCTGGAGGTCTGAATCTCGATATTAGTGATCTGGCTCACCTTGCATCTTCTCACCGCTTCTGAAAGATCTTCTCTAATCGACCTGCAAACAGCGGACACAAAGTAAACTATAATGAGGCATGAAATTAACAAAAGTAGGTAAACTTCCTGCGAAATAACGCACTAGGTAGCGCGACTCCTTATGAAAAAATGGAAGAAAATTTATCGAATGTGAATTTACAACTGCGACATCATAACGAAATCGAAAATCTAGTTGTCTACGGAAAGATGAAAAAGAAAATTCAGGAACAAAAACTAATTGTAAGAGCCGAGTGGACAGTTCAACACCGATTGGATCAAAAGCATCGAGTAGAAAGAGAGAGAGAGAGAGGAGAGAGAGAAGAGAGAGAGAGAGAGAGAGAGAGAGAGAGAGAGAAGAGAGAGAGAGAGGCAGAGATATGACGAATCGACAGGCGTTCCTCTCGTAGAGCGCGAGCTTCGCCTTAACCGACAGGTATTCCACCGTGCTTACCTCTGCGACCGTCTTGCGCTTCCGATGGTGGCAGAGAGAGAACTCAAATCATGCAATCAATACGCACAGCATTCCCTATCTGGCACTCTGTAACCACGCTTCTAACGGGTTCTACGTGGACTGCCGTGGATGTCAAAGCGATTGATCGTGATAAACTGATCGTGAGGAAGTGGTCGGGGTGAAGAGAAGAAGAAACCCCTGGGAAGAAGAGATGGGAGAGAGCGTTGAATGGCCCCTTGCCGCTGCTGCCGGCAGTCTCTCCATCCTTGTTGTAGTTCCCAAGGAACTCGTACACGAACTGCATGGTCTTCTTGTTCATCTGGGTCGAGTCGTGGCCGGTGTCGTGGTAAATAGTCTGCAAATGATTCATATTCATACTTATTGTCATAAAGACAAATGTATTCGAAAATAGATCGAACCAAATGAAACTGAGTGTCTTCATTGCAAAGTCTCACGAACCTTAAAACTCTCATCCATGGGCTCAGAGTCCGTATTGTTGGAGATTCCCGCCTCTTTATCCCAGCCGACATGAGCCTTGTACCTACAACGAAAAATTAGCAGGATAAAATGAACTGAATTATATTCGAGCAACTTTTTTGGCATTCAACATCGAATTTGTTGCCACAATTCAATATAAAAAATGCCTTCTCCATCTCTCACACGTTCGGTCTGTTTCTCTCTCGCGCTCTCTCACTCTCTCTCTCTCTGCCTCATTAGAATCGTCTTTCTCGCTATTCTAACATCGCTTTGAAATGTTTTTTTCAACTTAAGAACTGCAAGCAACACTACAGTATTTCAACCCCTCAAGAGCAGCAGCAAACCAGCCCCGGAGGCACAGAAGGGTAAAGTGAGTGTAGACCACAGGATGGCGCAGAGAAAGATAAGAACGCAGAGCTCATCGATTCTGGAAGTGCGGCAGGCTGATTGGGAACATGAGGGCGCGAGAGAAAGAGAGAGAGAGAGAGAGAGAGAACGAGACAGAGATAGGAAAAGAAAGAAAAAGAGAACGAGAGAGAAAGAGAGAGAGAGGGGGAAGAAGATAGGGACAGAAAGGAGCACATCAACTTGAACGCCGCATTTGTCTTGAAACATCTAGGAAAAGTGAAACTCACCTCCGCCTTCCCATCACCCTATCTCCCTATGCATCACAACCCCTTATACTCTTAACATTCTTCACCCCACTTTATCTGAGCAGTGGGTATAAGATGATCTCTGTATTTACTGTTCAAGACTTAGCAGAACAAGCAGAGGATCACGGTGGAAAATGAAAGGACCTTATCTGTGTAGCACGGAAGTGACCTGAGGCGCGGCCCACTGACGCAGCTCCGTCCGCCACTCTCACTTGTTGTTGTTCAGGAGGCTGGGAGGAAAGAGCGACACCTGCAGGAGAAGCTAATTGAAAACTACTTTTATTTCAATTTTTTATTATTTTTAATATTGTCCTTTAAATGATATATCCTATCATATATATTCTTTGATACATTCCACTGATGTGCAGTATCCTTAGCCACACACTCACAATCAGTCATCATTCCATGCAAGGAGAGCAGGAGCATGGTAAAAAAATGCAGGTCCTAAATGGAAATCACTCTGTTTTTGGGCCTTAATCAGGCACCACTCCATACACCCTTTGTTAAAAAAAATTAGCTTCCACGTTATCTCATGTTTTGTTTGGCGCCCAAAAGACCCACCCACCTTTGGGGGACCCTCGACCACCCTTTTCCCAATGAATCATAAAGTCATTTACCTACAATCTCCTTCCATGCCGGATTGAAGGCCAATTCCTCGCCTCCACTCAAAATGAATAACAATCAATATCAATAATCTCAACAACCACAGCAGCGCATACCATGTATACAATCGGAGAAATTCAATCTGCTTACTCCACTCATACTCAGACAGATTGCAACTTGTGATTGGCAACTATCACAGGCCGCTGCCACCTAACATCCAATCCACGAACCAGGGCGCATAAGAAAAGGAGAAAATATTCATGCATGTTATGGAATCAACTGGAGTTGTAACTACAGCTGTTCAAAATACTTGATAAGCATTACAGGAGCATTAATCAATGTTCCGCTCCTCCAAACCTCGCTCTCTGAAATCCTTCTTCCCTTCATTACTTTTCAAGCGAATCATAAGACACTTACCCTGCCTCTAAAAGCTATTCTTTCGCGAGCAAAGAAAGACAGCAGTCAACAGCTCTATTCAATTAAAAGAACAGAAAAGCTGAAAGTAAGAAGAAAAGCTAGAACCTTGTCCCTGTTTCTCTTCCTGTTCGCATCGCTTATCCAAACGATCCTTGAAGTGATCGGCCTCAGAACGATAAGAGGTTGAGACCGAAGACAACTCCGTCCTCCTCTCCCTCGAAGGTCAGCAACAGCGTGAATAGGGCCAAGGCGCACACTTTAAAGCCGTTGTATCTGCAGGAAAACGAGAAATATAGTCCAACTTCATCCATCCTATGGTCAAGATTTCGCGAGAAAAATCCTTTTCTAAGAATCAAAGATCCAAAATTCACATATCGCCATCTGAAGTGTTGTCAATCATAACTTCACATTCTGATTGTGATCTGCTCTACAAAGCTATTCTACACGGCAACCTATTCCGGCAAGCTTTCAGTTCACTTCATCATTAAATAAGCGCATTACAAGCTTTAGCTAAATATGACTGGAAGCTTAGTTGTTGCATGCCACCCTCATCACAAATTGAATGAGACAAGCATGTCTGTTTAAGTCGCTGAAACACACACCACCATGTTTTTATTTAGGAGGGGACCTGCAAAAACTTTTCTCATTGCATTCTACTTTTCTGGTAGTCGGTAGCAAAAGCAGAAACATAGGGCTGTTCTGTAGTTTTTAATTACAAAAAAAAAGCAAGAAACTACTAAGTTTTGAATTATACAGAAATATATGGTGCGGAAAAATATGATTTCCAACCTAGACATCCTTGGCAGTTACGTGGAGGATAAAGGACTCGAAGCATCGCGAGCAAGGACTCTGGTGAAAATCTTGTCGATGAACACGGAGGAGACCAAGAAGTTCGAGGTGGGCAAATCGCTGCGAGACACGAACAACATCTGACAATGAGAGGCGCCTCCCTGCAAGGCAGAAGAGTTAGGCAAGCTCGGTTCACAACTCAACTCACTTCCATAAATAGGGACGGGGCTTTAATAACCACTGCTTTAGGATGTGAAATAACAGTTATTTACTTTGCCTTTTTGCCTATTTAAGAACGGGGTTGGTAAAAAAAACAGCATATAACTGTTATCGCGTATTCTGACGACGATCGCGTTTCGTGGAAAAGGTTATTGAAGAAGAAAAAAAAGTTTTCTCTATTTAACAACCAAGCGGATTGCAAGGTTAACGGCAGTCGAATTCAACAAAAAGAAATCTTGATCTCATGAAGACCTTGGTCATTCATCCCACTTTTTCAATGCGTTCGAAAGAATGGCCGGAATTACAGCAAAATCTCCTCGCTGAAGAGCCCGATATGGATAGATTAGATTGAGAATTCAGAACAAAACAAGCGAAAGCAAGCAAATGATACAACTGATGCCGCAACTTAATATAGCGAGAAATACGAACTCAGGGCAGCCATCCGAATAATCATTCAAGCAATCAAGAAACGGATAAGATAACTTGGTCTTCAAAGAAGTGAACTTGAACAGCTTGTCATCGATTTAGTCTCTTTTTACCTCCAAGTGTGAAGTCTACGACGAAAAGAGAAGAACGTGTCGGCAGAGCGGATAAATACGCAGTTTTGCTGGCGATAGCCAGAGATTTCGAGTCGCGAGTTGATGAAGCCGTTCTGCAAAGAAAACTTTAAACAATAACGCAGTTTTCTGGATGAATGCAAAACAATAAAACAACAAGAAGAACTCGTAAACAGGAAAAAACAAAGTGGGAGCCAGAACAGCATTTTGCACGAATTTTCAGCGTTTTTAGTGTGATTGAGATGCCAAAATTGATAGAACAAATTACTAATAAACGAAATTTTTAAGCATTAAAATGGATAGTTTCACTATTTCTCTAAAAGCGCATAAAAAGTAAGGAGAACTGTTTAATAAAGAGGAATTAAGTTGTAGGTACGCTTGCAAACATTAAGATAATATATCGGGAGTGTTGCAAAAGTAAATGCTATCAAGTGTTCTATCAGAATTCGATCACAGTATGATTGCATTCCGTTTGAGAGATCTTATCATATGAAATTAAAAACAATTCAAGTAAGCGGAAGTTTCGAACGGATTGCAATCATACTGTCGAAACCAATTCTGATATTACACTTAAAAGGAAAGATCTTTGAAACACAATAGACAAATTAGCTTAATTTTATTTAGCGTACGCAAAATATAACTCTCCTTTATTAAAGAATTCTGCTTATTTTTTACGCAGTTTTCAGGTAATAGTGGAAATATCCACTTTTATCTTAAAATTTTTCGCTAATTCGTAGTTTGTTCTACCGATTTAGTCATCTCAATCACACTAAAAATGCTGAAAAATTCGTGCAGAATGCTCTCTGGCTTTAACTCTGTTTTCGCTGTTTATTAGCTCCTCTTGTTGTTGATTGTTTTGTGTTTAACCATAATACTTTTCCTTTTTCACCGCATGTTTGATCCAGTCCCGACTGTTCGTGTTGTTCGTTGCTTTGCGTTGATCGAACAGATATCTTTTTGTAAGCCGCATTCTTGCTCCACTTTCATCGTTGTGAAATGCAGCAAGTCCACAAATTTTGCAAAGGGTGCTGTTCTAAAAAGTAAAAGTTATGCCCCTCCGAACGAGGATAGCATCTTGCCATGTTCTTAAACTTTATTTCCTAGCAATGGATCGCGTTAGTGAATCGAAGCTAATTAGGTCTGGTAAATGTCCGAATTGCCTTTTTGTGGTATATTCATCGTTCGGGCTGGTCATTAAGCCAAACGGCAGTCTGCAGTCCAGTTGCATTTCTTCAGTGAATAGTGCTGATAATTGTAGTCTTCTGCTTCTTCTTTCGTTCTATTCTATTCCTATTCTCTCGTTCTTCACCAGGTCGACCGTTCAAGTGGAAGGTCGCTCATCCCCGTCGGCGATGTCGACTATTCGACGCGCCGTCGTGACGGGATACAGCGACAATGTTAGTAGCTTCCTCACAAGTACCTCAGTTGCACAGTTCCAACTCCATCTTTGCTCAGCGATTAAATAAACAACTAAAAGTTGGATTATTGTGAAATTCCCAATTCATTTCTACCCCAGGCATATATTCAAGTTGGTGATGGCGAAATTCTGAGCCCTTTTGTTCTTCACAAGTAAGCATTCGATGAATTCCCAGCTCCCTTGTTTGTATGACGAAGTATTCTCAGCTAATTTTCGCACTGCGAATAAATAACGAACTTGTTATTGAATGATATTGTTATCGTTTGATAAGAATCGCCTAGTTATCATCACCTCGCTTTCCAGGGTGCTTCCCTGGAAGTTTGGGATCTGACGCGCCAAGAGCCTGTGACGATCGAGCAAGCTTCGGACAGAAGATCTGATCTCTTGGTCAGTTTAGATTCTCGCTTTGCCTTAAGCCACCTAAAGTTTATAATGATCAATTGTACGGTGGTTTCTCCGCTAGAACTTGGGTCGCGCTTACCAAAAGTGGGTTTTTACCCGAAATTTCAGTGAAATTCGGGTTGGGATGGGATTCCAGGAAAGCCCAAAGTCAAAAGAGGGGCCTTGAAATGTGGAAGTACCTTTTTTAACCCTGGGTTTCACTCGAAGAGAGAATTTCTTACAATTAATCTTACTGGAAGATTTCGAATTCCTTCCTAAGCGTTACCTCGCTCCGTCTGCTCGTGTCGGCGACCTTCTCATCGAGTTCGGAGACGGGCGTCCCCTCGAAGTTCTTGCTGACGGCGCACTTTCGAAGAGGAGCATCGCACCGTGCGAGAATTACCAAGCACCCGGCGGCATTGCAACGGTTAGGAGATTGCTCAATCTTGGCCATTTTTTCTTTACGTTTCAACCAATTCTTCCTCTTGAATTTCAAATAGGCCTTTCCGGTCCTTAAAGAACTTTTATTTCGCCGAATCAGTGCAGAATGAATGTCGTCATCGGTTTAATTAAAAATTATGCTTTGCACTCCTTAAAGATTAAAAGGTTTCCTATTTTGCCGAATCATAATAGAAAAAAAAACGGCTCGTAATTAGTTGACAGAATGATTTTTTTTGCATTTTATTTTACCATTCTTGATAAAAGAATATTTGGTATCTGACGAATTCTCAGAAATGATAACGAAATCGATATATTCAGATACGAACAGTGGTCTCCTTCCGCGCTCAGGACAACATTCGCATCATCATTGTGAATGGTGGCCTTCTGCTCTACTCGAATGACGCTGCCGGGCCGGTTTTCATGAGCGAGAAATTCTACAGAACACTCGTGTCAGCATGAGAAGATTCTCTCATTAAAAATATTTTGACTATTCACCAGAAGGAAAGGATTTATGTTAGAGAGAAAGTTGAGATACAAATAGCTCTTATTGTAAAAAAAAATTAGAAAATTGAGAGCTTCTTTCCTTTCCTGAAAGTTCTGTTTGACCTGGAGTTCATACCTTAAAAGTGGTTAAGGCCACTATTTTCCTGCTCCTTTTTAAACAGTGTTCATTTCTAATATAGTGCCGAATTTGATGTCTTTTTCAGGGAATCTTCGCAGGAGAATGTCGGGCACGCTATGGTCTATGCCGTTTTGTGAGTTATTTTATTTTCTTCCAACCCCAATTTATTCAAAAATTAATAAGCGACAATATGGTTTATACGAGTAGAGTATTATTATTAAGTGGAAGTTTAAAAAAAAGCAGAGCTGTCGACCATTTTTTTCTTAATTGTAAGTGAATTAGATGTACATTTAGCACGCCCAAGATGTTCCCGAGAACCAGAGGAGGGCGCCCAGTGAAGGCCTTCTGGACGGTTGATGATAAACGAAGTGCTGTTCTCGTTCAGAACTACGAGGAGGACCAGGAAGTGAGTTTATTTTTTTTATTTTTTTTTAAACTATTGGTTCATCCGCTCATTCAACGGATATTTCCTTGAAATGTGCCTTTATCGATTATTAAACTAATTATGTACAGTTAACTTCGAAAACATAATATTCTATTAGCAGAATATAATCTTTGTTTTTGGAGTTATCCCTTCATTTTAGATGCTGTCGATCTCCAACATTTCTCTTTTCCTGGATATCTTGGGAGTTGTCGTAGAAAGGTTAGCGGTTTGTTGAGTTATGTTCAAAAATCGACTCGAGATGATGCATAGTTCAATTAGAAACATTTGAAATAAAATGAATTCTTTAATGGAACAAAAATTGTAGGAAAGGCTCACTCAGCCTGTTGTGGTCACCACAACTGCGCGGACTTTCTTTCTTTCACGCTTACTCTTCAAGGCGAACTACTCCCGGGTGCTGGATCAAGTTCTCAGCCAGGTGACTCTATCAGAAAAGGCTAATTGTAAGTGCATAGAGGGGAGGTCTAGGGACCTATTTCAGCACAGGGGCTAGCAAGAATGGGAGCATATTCGAAATTACGAGATGATGTCATCATTCTAGATATGCCACGGGAACTACGGTCGCACAATTCAAAGTGGACAGTTGGGAACCGCTTGAAGAGGGTCCGTTTTCGGTGACGAAGTTGCAGTCGGGCCGTGGACTAACTGTCAGCTTTAAATTTATTACTTTAATCTGTTCAGTAGAGTTTTTCGGCTTTCAAGCTATTAGATTTGCTTCTGTGTATATGGTATAAGTATTATTTTGATTTGAGTATATTATAATTAAACGAAATATTTTGCCTGCATCATTAATCTTAATGGAGCACGACTTTTTTATTTTCCTGACTATTTGAATCTATTTGAATTTTACTGCCTATTTAAGTAGCGTTTTTTGAAATCTTATGTGCTTTCTTGGCGAAATTCTCGCCCTTGGCTCAGGCAAAAGGGCGCGAATTCAAACGTGAGTTTTTGTCTTCTTGAAGATCATTTGCGACCTGGTCTACTGGTGTCTCATCGACCAGCAGGGATTCATTGCGAGCAACGAACGATATGGCTTCTGGATTAAGATGTACGGAGAGCCGCCCGGTGAAGTCAAAGAGGGCGAGCCATTCGAAGGTCTTCTCGAAGTCGTGGTTTTATTTTCTCCTTTAATCTAACGAAAAACGTTTTTTAACCCAAAAGAAAAAAAGGATTGCCTGGTTCTTGTATTCCTTTTTGTTTTGGAATTCAAAGCAGTGCTTAAGTTGGTCTCACCCATGACAGAGCTGTAACCTGCGGGGCTTAAGGGCCGCAAGCCTCTCTTTTCCGTACTTCACTCACTTTGTAAGCACCCGGGCAAGCCGTTTGTAACCCACGCCCAAGTCTTTATCAGTGCTGAAATAGAGGCAGGCACTATTTCAGCACCGATAAAGAGTAGTTGTAATGAAAAATACAAGTTCTATTTACCGTCGAAGTAATATTTTTTCTTTACCAGATCACGAGTGACTTCACCGAGCATGAAGTGGATGTCAAATTGGCTTTCTATCGGCCGCTCCCGAAGTGCGGAAGGCCATTCCGACCCTTTCCATCGAGGTTAGAAAGGTTTTTTTTGTTGTTGTAAAGCATAGAAAGAAAAAGCATAAATTCTGCTGCATCAATAGTTAACAACAGTGCTGAACAAGGTAATGTGCACGACTCTGACCCGGAGAGATACAAACCCTCCTGGCCAGTGGGTTCAAAGCCAAACAAATGCTACAACAGTATGCCCCAGTCGGAAATGTTTAAGTTTTTTTTATTATTTTACGGTCCTATGGCAGGCCTGCATGGTTTCAATACAGCCCATTTACCGCCCTTGGTCAGCACTTATGAAGAGTGTTTTATATGGCCTGTAAAAGTATTTTTAAGATTCCTCATCATTTAGAACTTCACAAATCCACACCGCCCGCCCAGACAGCGCAGCGTCGAATTCAACTCTGGCAACGTACGTGAGAAAGATTCGTGAAACATGAAATTCCGCTAAGAACAGAAATAGTTCCTGGGGAAATGATCAGATTTTTTTTCTGATTCGGGTCACTGATGTTTCAATGCTAATCACGAAGAGAACTTAAAGCGGCAGTAATACTTGTTGAACTTTTGAGTCTTCTTTCTTTCTTTTCTTTCTTTATTTCTTTCTTTCTTTCTTTGTTTCAGTTTGGTCCACTCGGAAACCTCCCAAGACAACACTGTTGATCTGTTGGATAGTCGTGAACCGATTCAGGGAATCGAAGATAGAGATTGTTCTGAAACGGTGCAGGGAACTGAAGATACGGTAAGTTTTTTTCTTGAAAGATCCATGGTCACGGTAATTATGAGGTTACGGTAGCTTTAACCAATCATTACGGTAAATATTAGTGTACTGTACTTTTGGGATTGGGAACAGCAATTGCGAAGTTTCAGTTATTATGAGAGTACTGTAGTCTTGATATTACGGTAATTATGAAGTTACAGTAGTCGTAAGATTACGGTAATTAAGAGATTACTTTAGTACTGGACTGCGGCTTCGTCTTTGCACGGACTCTCTCTTGGCGGTGCGGCGATAGAGCGGGAAGCCACGGTTGCTCTTTCTGAGGAAGAGCGAGAAGAGGCTGCAAAGAAGACGGAGAGGGAAGAGGAGAAGGAGGAGGAGGAAGGGGAGAAGGGAATTGGAAGGGAAGAAGAGCAGGAAGAGCTATCGACGATTCAATCGAGGTTTATTTTATTTTATTTTGGAGGGCAAATATTGATTTGCACATATATATATATATATATATATATATATATATATTAAATCTAGATTTCGAATTTGTTGTTGAATATTAAAGGGAAAATGGCAAAAGTATTACTCTTATGTTTGTTATGCCTCTCATTCTCTTAGTGAGACAGTCGCGAGAGATGAGGAAAGGGAGGGAGAGGCAGAAGAGGAGGAGGACGAAGCTGACCTGAAAGGAATGGAGGAGCTCAGGGAGGAAGATGAGTACTGGTCTGCTCGCAGTTATGTGTCAGTACTATTTTCGCTCTCTTTATTCTTCTTTTTTTTAAATTTAATATTCATGTTTTATAATTTGTTTGATTGAAGATATTAAATTAAAGGTATAACAAGAATGTCCTTTAATGGACCGACATTAGGTGTTCGAATTTCTGGTCTAGTTATAAATTGATGAAAAATTCGTCTCCTAATACGGAAACAGAGATGGCACGCTCTTTTTTGCTTGTTTAGGCTTTTGCGAGATCTAATATTTCTGATCAATTGCCTCTGATTCTTATCAACCTTTCTTCTTGTAGGGAACCTCAAGTCGAGCGAGTGGAGAGGCACAGTGAGAGGAGGGCAGAGCAAGTGGAAGAAGACGACCTCAAAGGACTGCAGGAGCTCAGAGAGGAAGACGAATACTGGGCTCGACGCTCTTGCATGTAATACTTTCGCTACCTTTTTTCTTCTTGTTTTTTTTATTCCTTTATAAAGTAATACACAACTTTATATATTCGATAATCAAAAAACTTTAGTAGGATGATAAAAAAATTTCTTATGTTTCTAAATGTAATTTTTTTTAATTTGTTTAACTGATGATATTAATTGCTTTCCTCCTATAAGAAGTATGGCTTGAAAGAGACCGACATTAAAGATGTTCGAGCTTTTATTATAATTATTAGGTGTGGGAAAAATCGTCAACTAATACAGGAGCGAAGAGACAGTTCGTTCCTTTCCGCTCATTTCCCCTATATTGCGAGATAAGATATTTCTCTCAACTCATTAACCGTGTTTACGGATCAATTTTCTCTGATTGTGAACTATTTATATTTCTTTTAGGGAACCTCAAGTCGAGCGAGCTGGGAGGCAGAGTGAGAGAAGGGCGGAGCGAGTGGAAGAGGACGATCTCAAAGGATTGCAGGAGCTCAGGGAGGAAGACGAATACTGGGCTCGACGCTCTTACATGTACTACTTTCGCTACCTTTATTCTTCTTGTGTTTTATTTGTTTTTAAAGGAATACACAACTTAATAAACGATAATCAAAAAAGCTTTGGAAGGATAATAAAAATCTCTTATTTTTCTAAATGTAATTTTTTTTATTTGTTTGATTGAGGATATTAATTGCTTTCCTCCTATTAGAAGTATGGCTTGAAGGGGGCCGGCATCAAGAATGTTCTTGTTTTTATTACAATTATTAATTGTGGAAAATTTCTTCAACTAATGTAGGAGGAGAGACGGTTCGTTCCGTTCCGCTCATTTCTCCTATATTGTGAGATAAAATATTTCTCTCACATCACTAATCGTATTCGCGGATCAACGTTCCGTGATTGTTAAAAAAAACATTTCTTTCTTGTAGGGAACCGCAAGTCGAGCGAGTTGGGAGGCAGAGTGAGAGAAGGGCGGAGCGAGTGGAAGAGGACGATCTCAAAGGATTGCAGGAGCTCAGGGAGGAAGACGATTACTGGGCTCGCCGCTCTTACATGTATTACTTTTGATCCCTTTATTCTACTTGCTTTTATATATTTATTCATAAATTTGTTTTTTAAAGTTATTTTTTATAATTTGCTTGATTGAGGATATTGATTACATTCCTCCTATAATAAGTATGACTTGAATTGGAGCGACATTATTGTTCTAATTATAAAATGTGAAAAAAATTCGTCACCTAGGTCAGGAGCGGAGGCGGTTCGTTCTTTTCCTCTCATTTAACCTATCTTGCGGGATCAAATATTTTTCTAACTTCATTAAACGTGTTCACCGATTAATTGCCTTTAACTGTTAACAACTTTTCATTCTTGTAGGGGACGTCAAATCGAGCGAGCTGGGAGGCAGCGTGAGAGAAATACAGAGCGAGTAGAAGAGGATGACCTCAAAGGAATGGAAGAGCTCCGGCAGGAAGACGAATACTGGGCTCGTCGCTCTCGCATGTACTACTTTTGATCCCTCTATTCTATTTTTTTTTTATTTCTTTATAAATTTGCTGCTTTTCTTTTTTTTAATTATTCTTTTATAATTTTTTTTAGGATAATAGTTACATTCCTCCTATAACAAGTTTGGCTTGAAAGGTACTGATATTAATGATGCTCGAACTTTTGTTCTAATTATGAATTGTGGGAAAAATTCGTCTGTTTCTATCTGTGAAGTCATATTTGCGGATATTTGCCTCTGACTGTGAAAAAAAAACTTTTCTTGTAGGGGACCGCAAGACGAGCGAGAGGGGAGACGGAATAAGAGATGGGCAGAGCAAGCGCAAGAGGATACTCTCAAGCGCGTGCAGGAGGAGTTCAGGGAGGAAGACGAATTCTGGGAACATCGATCCCGACACAGGTTAGACTATCATAGTATTGTTTACACTAACTAATAGTATAGGTTACACTAACATAGCTATCCAAATTTGTTTTATTTTAATACTTTCTTTTCTGATTGTCCAAAGTAGTTTATTCTAAAAAAAATTTTGATCATCCAAAGTTCCTTTATTCTACAGTCTGACTGTTTCATTAGTAGCGGACCTGGAATTCACGCCGCGGAGAGGGCAGCTGAGACGGAAGGCCGGCGCAACAGGAATCGAATCTCGATCTCATGTCACGAAGATCAGAGTGGAAAATGGTCACCGGATCACAAGGATCCCACTCTTCAGCACCTTGTCAGTTCCTTTGATTGGATCAAAATATTAAGTTGAACCAGGACGAAGAGTAATATTATCGAAAGTTGTTCCCCCTTAACCATTAAACAATTTAAAATAGTGTTTTGTTAGCATTACTGTCGGTGTTACAGAGCCACCCTAATTTTCTGTACACCCTTTCACCCTTATCCACTTTGAATTTTACATAAAGTTGCTCACCCGAGTTGCTGTACCGTAACCCACCCTGATTTGCCAGGAGCTGGACAATTGCAATAATTCACTAGTAAAAATTGAGCTTGGAACGGGCTGCGCAGGGGTCATGCTAGGTTATGGATCTGATGCAGGGGAAAAAGGTACTGTCGATTTGACAGACCCACCCTGATTTTGGGCCTTGCCAAAGCCCTTCCCCACCATGTTTTTTTGAGTAACACTTAGGCAGAAACAGTTAACCCACCCTGGCGTTCCGGACGCAATACCTCTTTCCCCACCCTAATTCTCAGGGTCCTCGACAGTGGCTTTTATTCCCTGATCTGATGATAGCAGGGAATAAAAGCCGCTGTCGAGGACCCAGAAGATTAGGGTGGGGAAGATGGTATTGGGCCCAAAAACCAGGGTGGGTTCGCTGTTTCTATCTAAAGATCACTCAAAAACATGGTGGGGAAGGGCTTTGGGTAGGCTCAAAATCAGGGTGGGTCCGTCAAAACGACAGTGCTTTTTTGCTCTGGAAAATAGACTCTCTCTTGTTCAGAACGTCAACTGCGGCTGCATGGTCGTGGCCCATCGATTCGATACCGTCGAAGGCGGCCATCAAGGAAGGCCGAGTGCTGTCGAACTCTTCACTCTTAATTCATTCTTCAAACGACAGATCCTCGTTTATGAGATCGGGTTTCTTTTCATTCTTTTTTTTACTGCTTTGAAAATGGTGTATAATCACAATACTAGTATATAATCATGTCTAATTACAATACTTGAGAAATTTTTTCCTGGTTACTGTTTATTCCCTTCAAATAAATAAACTTGAAATTTGCATATTGCAGTCCGTCTAGCCAACTGCTGGAGAAGGGGCTTCTCAAGCTGGGCATCAAGATCATCGTTCCGATGCGTTGGTCCACTCCTGGAGAGTCAGTCAATTATTTGGAATCTCCATTTATTTATTTTATATATTAATTATAATGTGGCAAAAACAAGGTTGTATATCATGATTAGCGAGAAACTCGAAGAGAAAATTGAACAGTTGGGAGAGAGAAAAGGGGATAAAGGGAGAGCTAACGGCTTGACTCGCAGCCGGGATGAGGTGGACAAGGCCCCAGACGGGGATGGGGTGGACGAGGTTCCCATAGAGGTGGCCAGGCTCCACTGAAGATTTATTTTACTTCATAAAAAATATTGCCATAGTTCTTGTAAATGTTAAAATATGGCTAACGTTATCATGATTCCGGGTGTTTTGAGCTATTATTTTTTCTTATCAGTTCTCTCGTTCCTGTGAACGAGGAATGGGAAGCTTACGATAGTCAGCTGCCTGAAGGAATGCATGAAATAACAGAGTGGACGGAAGATCAAGACGACTACACTTGCCGCCGTTATGTTGAGGTTCTTTTATTTATATTTAAAAAAAGATTATTTTTCCGATCGTAATTCTATAATTGTTTCTAACGGTCTTAGTTTTCAAAACTAATAAACACTGTGTGCGCCTTCGATGAATAAATAGGCATAAATGGTTCGGGCATTGTGTACGTTCGCTTTTAAAAATTATAATATTATAAATAAATGAAAAGGAATTATTTTATATTAAGTAAATGAAAATTGTTATTTTTATTGTTATATAATAAATAGACGAAAAAGCATGATTATTATCATATAACGAGCAGATGAAATAATTATTAGATGTTATATCATTATTATTATTAAATGAATAAATAATAGGAAGTAATAATATACATTCTGTGTAGTTGGTGTCCATGGCGAGCGACGAAGATGTAGATGGAAGTTTCCAATTCGACTGCGGAAGCACTGGGCGGGTCCTCTTCGACAAGAAAATCGGATTTGTATGTACACTTTTCTATTTATTCCGAATGCTCGAAAACTTGCAAACTCGGATTTCGATGTTTCGTCAGTTTCTCTTATGATTAATGACATCTTGTACTTGAGGCGGCAACTATTATCATCTTTAATCGATATATTGAATATTTTATTCTAAAGCCGTTTTGCTTGAGGTTGGCGACCCTCATGGAATGTTGGACTTGGCAGTCCGCGATGGACTGGTTAATTCTGTCAAGGGCACTTGGAAGGCTAGTTCAGAGACTTATTGGCTGACCTTTGGGTTACGGTAGCCTAGACCATATTTCTTCAAGGGAACCTTTAGCTAGATCCGCCAGATATAGGATGGGGAGAGAGTTGTCCCTGAATTTTCACAGGTCCGCGTCGCACCTTCAATGCCATTACCAAGCGCCGTTTGCTGGTCTATCGAGGTTCTCATGTCTTTCAGTCCGGTTAGCTTAAAAAAAATAATCTTACATTTTTCCTTTAATCAATAAATGCAACTAAAATTATGTGAATATTTGATCGTGATAATAAATGTAATAGGCAGGTTTAAGTCTCGCACTTACAAACAAAAGACTTGAGTTCATTCTCTTGAGCGCAAAAGTGGGTGAGATTTATTTTGTTTTAAATATTAATGAAAATATTAGAAATAAGAAAAAGGGCTACTTTTTCCAGCGTACTGAAACTCGCCGAGAGATTGATGACTTCGAATCTGACGTGCACCAGGCTTCGAATATACAGAATGTTGGTTTTCTTTTTTTCTCTCTATGATATTTTTTTCCCTTCTGACTAACAATAAGGTTGTCATTGATTGATACAATTTGTTTTCGAAAAACTTTTTCTTTTCCACTTTGGAGTATTGGAAGTGGAAAAAGAATGCTTTTCCCCCAGTAACACAAAGCAAATGTTCACATTCATGATTACCCGTTCCAGCCTACAATCATGCGAAATGGAGTTCGGCGACTCGTCAGATTGAGGGATTCGCTTGAGGAGTTACGGGTTAGAGGGGAAGAGAGAGAGAGAGAAAAATGGGGAAGACAGAGAGAGAGAGAAGATAAATAAAGAGAAAGGAAGAGAAGCCCCGATAGTGTCATTCTTCCAATTCAGGCTGACAGGCCTTGCGACATTGCTGTCCACGCCAATGCGATCTGCGAAGTTCTCCTCCAGTTGGATGAACTCGTCAAGCGGTTGTCGGCTTCCGGCTACGACTTTAAGAAGAATGTTAGTGCTAGCATACTTATTTATTTATTTACTTGTTAATTTATTTACTTATTTATTTATTTACTTTCATAAGAATATTCTTTATATACCGTATTTGTTGCATCTACCGTAAGCAAATAGGCGCACTCTCTACTTGAAGGTTCATTGAAAAATAAAGGCGCGAGTGCCACAAAAACCGTTGATACCGTACTAATAGAATTCATATGCTATTTTCGTCTAATCTTTTCCCTCCGTTATCACAGCTCTCGGAAGTCGCAGACAATCTTCGAAACGCTGGCGAGCGCGTCGAACCTGCCACAGTCGCTGTATGCTTTTATCCGTTCTTTTTCACGACTCTACGGTTTCGATAGGACGTCTTTTTTCCTTAATTTTCTAGCACAAATGGAGGTAATTTTTTGGAGGAAGTGCAAGTATAATAAGGAATATTTTTAAAGGAGGTGTACTTATAATGTGTCGACTTTTTTAGCAGGCCAAGACTCTCCTTCGCAAGATAACCGACAACAAAGTCTTCCCTGGCATCTTCATGGAGTTGGAGGCGGACGACCTCTTCGACGAGATCAAGCGTTTCGTCATCGCCTAAAGAATGTTGAGAGGAGACAATCACTCCTAGCAATCCCCTAACAAGGCTTCCCTTGTAAGTTGTTCTCTTTCCTTATCATATCAGATAATTGTATCGATCTTTCCCTTAATTAGAAAACTATCATCCCTGTAATGTCATACTTGAGAATATCTGGTATTGCTTATTCTTGTATATCCGGTTGCCATATATCTATCTGTCTATCTTTTTTTACCGGAGTTTTATGTCTCTAACTGTTTATTTATAATAGCTTCGAGAGCTTTAGTGATTTTACGAAATTTAATTTGTTGTTTTCGCTTAGAAGAAAAAAAGCTACTGCAGCTTTGACTGTGATTATCTTCCTGACTCGTTCATTTCTCTCCGTCTCTTACTGTTTTCATGAGTCATTTAGCATTCCCACGTGGTCATTGTAATGATGATACGTGAATGTCGACCATCCCGTGGTATCATTCTCATTCCAAACGGTTGACTTTGTTCCCTGTTCTCCCGCGCTCACGACGCGGTCCTCCTGCACTTCTTGCAAATAAGCCTCTCTCTGCCTGTCACAATGATTCCCTTCAAATTTCATACCTATCCTTGCATTCGTTTCTGGTGCACTCTGCTGCAGAGACTTGTGCATTTTAATGATTATTCCACATAAGCGCCTGATTGGCCTACTTGACTTGTATGACCCGACTGCGTAAGTCAGTTTACCTCGTGCTCATTATTGTAAGCGGTCGCTGTTCTCATTCCTCTCCCTAGTATTGCCATCAGGCCAGTTTTAATAATAAAAGCGTGATTAAGCAATTTCTCGTGTCCCATTAACAACCGCACAACACCGAAGGAGCAGAAGGGCAGCAGTACACATCGTACACCTTTTCTCCGTGTCTGGAGATACACACCAGGGGGGATGCAGTACTTTTTGATGATCATTCTCTCGGTTGATTATTCAAGGCCTTTACCGGTTCATGCTTTTATAGAAAAGAAGTTAAAAATTCCCATATTTAATTCAATATTAGCATCTTTGTCATTACTCTATAATAAAGAAAACCCTAACATTTTGTCTTGCAACTCTCTAAAAGGAAAGGTTCAACGAGTTTTGAGGGAAGCTGTATCATATGTATCGTTATTTGTTCAACTTTGAAATTTATTAAAGAATTTTTTTGGCTTTTGACATTAGCATTTCAAAAGAATTAATTCCAATATGCTTGCATGATTCAGACAAAATAAATTGAAAACTTAGAAATAGAGCGAATATGGTTTGGCTAAGTATAAAAGGAGACCGAATGCAATATCAAATTAATCATAAGTCACCTACATTTCATCTGCTTATTTTTTTCGAACTTTTCTTTCTGGTATCAGGGAGACATATGTATTTTAAAAGGCAGAAGACTTAACAAAAACAGCAATCTTTTAGAATCGAAGGATGACGTGTGCCTCGGTTCTCCTTCTCCTTCTCTTTTCGTGTACGCTGATGGCGACCGCCTATACGACTCCGGAGCCGACTCCGGAGCCGACTCCGGAGCCAACTCCGGAGCCGACTCCATCGTCATCGATGGCAACGCATCGCACGATGCGGCCGGCGCATGCAATGCGAGTCGGGCCGGTGCCGCCGAAATCGGCTCCGCCCTTGGCGCCGGCTCCTCCGCCGCTGCCGCCACCCTTAACGCATCACACGTCGCAGTCGCCGCCTTCAACATATCGCACGATGCGGCCGCAGGTGCCTTGGTATCGTGGGCCGGTGCCGGTGAAACCGTTTCCATCGCTGCCGCCACCTTCGAAAACATATCCCACGGCATACTCGAGACAGCGCCGTCGCTCACCACTACATGAGAAGACCATCGATGATGTTCTACAGTAAGGCCACATATCTATGGAAGCCCTTCTATACCAATAACGAGGCTGACTGATGGGCTTTCATGTTGATTGTCCATGTATTGATACATCTCATGCAGTTCGTTTGCTTTTTTAACGTGTTCTATTTTGAAACGACTCAGATTGCCTATGACTATTTTTTCACTTGTTATGTCTTCTTCGCCTCTCTCCCTCTATCTCTCTCCTCTCCCTCTCTATTTCTACAGTCATTTTCTATTCCTCAGACAAATGGTTTTTAAATAAAGTTGTTGCAATGTTTGAGCTGAGAGAGTGCAAGGAAACTCGTGAAAAAACGCCATTTTCTTCTCTTTACTTTGCATTTGCTATGACTCATTCTTCAGTGTCTTATCGCAAGTCATGGGGAGGGAATGTCGCTGTTGACCGGGCTGCATTTTCATGCAGATGGTGGGTGCGAAGATGAGTTAGAAAGAGACGATGACGAGAACGATGGTCGGGGTGCGGGCCGGACGACGTCACTTTAGAAATCCTAAGAATTCTATACGCATGATTAACGAAATAGATTAGCAATTGTATTCCTATGGCTATCTATCGGGTGCGAGCACTCTTTTCCTCTATTTTCCTTCGTAATAGTAATGAATAGAGCTAAGCTGGCAACTGACAACGTCATCAGCACAACCGTGGTATGTACAAACATAGATGTTTGTCTCTTCCTGGCGCAATTCTTGTACGCAAAGTTGGGGGAAGTGGGTTCAACTAAGAAGCACTCGGAGTGCATTTACGTCTTTCTTCGAACAGACAAACTACACCGCTTTTCCACTCCCCCCCCCACCCCCCGCAATTGCTTCCTTTCTTTTCCTCTCCTTCTTTGCCTCCTATTTTCGAAGCTATAGAAAAGCGCTAGAAAAAGTTGGCAATTCTTGAGCCTTTACACTCCTCCGGAAGTTGGCTTTACAAGGAACCAAATCACACACGAGCACATTGTAACTCGCTGCTGTGAAAAGACAATGTCGCTTACGTTCTTTGCTCGTTTAGATTGAACGAAGTGCAGCATACTCGAGAATTGCCGTGAACAACTTTGTTCTTGTAAAAATAATATTATCATGGTTAAACAGCTTGGCAAACGCACCATCGACAAGTGTGGAAGTGATTCTGGCAACTCAAACATGCTCATGTACATACATACATGTAGTTATATACATACATCTAATGGTAATTTTATGTGTACAAAACTAGCAAGACTATCAACTCAATAAGAATCAAACAAGAAGAAGATTACTTGCTGAGAAATACTACAAATATGATGGTGTTACCAATGAGAAAGATAAAAAGACAGCACAAATCCAGAATATCAAATACTGCCGTCCACTGATGAAGACGACAGTCCTCTTTCCTTTCACGAATTACGGCCGCCGTTGATCTCCTACAGAGCGAAGCATTTAGTTGTTATCATTCCATAACATACATATAGAAAGAAGGTTTGGATTCCACGAACACATTTCAGAAGCAAATAACGCTAATCACCTCAGAACGTTTTTGTACAGATCTCTGATGGAGTCGAGCCAACTTGTAGTGCTCTCAGTTTCGTTGGAGTCAAATTGCTGCGGTAGCGAAGAATTCCTGGAAGAAAAAAACTATCAATCCGTTACGCAGATAATTCTTTACTATGGATGGAAATGTGAAAAAAAAAAATGAAACGAACAACGTAAGACGTCGTGAGAGGCAGAAAATGCGAGAAAGTAGTTGACTCGGCCAGCTCCGTCCAATCTAAAAACGAAGGTGTTCCAATATTAATTGTATTTTTCTTTCATATATGTATTTGCGCTGTCCCACTGAAATTGCATGAAACCCGATGCCTTCACCCACTGGGCCTAGTCATTGATTGTGGAATATAATTGTTTAATTGTTTATCTACATCTTTTAAGGATGTGACGACACAAAGACATGAATATTAAGATCAAATGAAAGACATGTCCTGGCAGCGTGAGAAGGGGGAGGGAGAGGGATACAGTAGCCAATATACTTTGACTATACTTTGAAACTGAAATAAAGTTTCATATGCGCTAAATAAATAAACAAAGTAAAGAAGATTTTTATTTAGCTTTGTACCGTTTTGCGATGGTGAAGAACAAGAAGAACTGTAGCGACGAGAGATGCCAGGCAACAAGCCAAGAATTCAATGAAGATGAACATCGCTGAGAGATTTTTTGTTTATGTTACAACTAAAATTCGGACTTGAATAACTAAAGGCTTGCCTAGGTCCGGAAGGTAGTTTGTTCGTGCGAGATGCTGTGAGATCAAGCTCATGACTTGAAACATGTAGAACAGGACGGTGACGACGAGGGAGGACTGATTTGCAAAGTTACTTAATTTTTTTTATTTAGATTATTTTTATATGGAATACCTGTGAAATTCGAATTCCCGTGTTCGATTTCGGAGAAAAAAGGCCGCAGATGCACATAGAGCAAGCAATGAATGTTGGAATCATAAGGCTAGTGATGTAGTATGTGGAGAGTCTCCTCAACTTCACCTAAATCAACCATATGCCGAGTATCCACGTAGGGAGTGTGGAAGAAAGACGATGTTGTTACCTCGTAGACGATGTAGTTTGAATCATTAGTGAGGACGTGAATGGAAAGTAAGCGCCATTCTCCATTCTGTGATCTCTTCAAAACTCTACTTTGTGATATCTATATATATATATATATATATATATATATATATATATATATATATATATATATATATATAGAGAGAGAGAGAGAGAGAGAGAGAGAGAGAGAGAGAAAGAGAGAAAGAGAGAAAGAGAGAAAGAGAGAGAGAGAGAAAGAGAGAAAGAGAGAGATAGAGTGGGAGAGATGTATGTAGATATGTATGTACATATGTAGTTTGTATATTGCATGAGTTTCGCTTGGATGAAAAAATTTAAAATAAAATGGATGTACCGTTCCGTTTGCAGTTGGATCCTCGTCCTGATCAGAAGCGTAATAGGGAACTATGGCGACCTGGAAGACACGAACACTCACTCAGCAACAGCCAGAAGAAAGAGAACTTCTATTGCTAACCTCATCTGAGTTGTAATTCCAGGTGGTCATGTTCATGAAGCAACTTTGAGTGTCGAATGGATAGTGATGCAGATTGAGTGGACAGTGAAATTGGTAAGCCTGAGAAGGAAGACCAGAGCTGACAAATATGTAGGTCTGACCCATGACAGGGGTCTAACCCCCTCCCCCCCGGGCCGTAGGCCCGGACATTTTGTAGCCCTCCGGGAAATGAGCATTTTTGACTTTATAACCCCCGGGTTTGCAATTTTTCACATTGTAGCCACCCGGCCCAAAGTTCAGAGATAGGCACTATTTCAGCACTGAAGAAGACCAAAGAATTCTTCTTTCAGCTTCACTAAAACTTAATGTCTAACCATGACGAGATAGCCAGTCACCGATCCGTTGCTCTTAATTCTCGCTAGCAAATCGTCCACCATGCTATCTCCATACCTGAAACTGAGTATAAGAACCAAGCAAAGGGGATATCAGGCCTCTTAATGTCTTCTTTCCTAGGATACCTAGCTAGACCTAAAGAATAAGACTAAGCAGAAGAGTAGTACCCATTGGCCATGGCAAGCCTTGGCTTCCAGATGCTGGAGTCTTTGACTGCGATGATCGCTGGCGACCCCTTCCACTCCGTTCGATTCCATTTCAACAACTCGTCATACCAATACAACTCAAAGTCGATGGCAATCGACAGCATCATCTGCGTCTCATCCTCAATACAACAAGAGCTACATATTTTCATCTTCTTTTTTAATTACTGCAGACGTACAAAGCTGAGGACGCTGATCTTGTGCATGTACATCTCAACAGAAGTGAGCGTAGAGCTGTTGAGGACGGGCCGAACGTTTCTGGAGTAGCCATCAAAGAGAGTTGTGAAGAGGGCACTCAGGTTGAAAGAGGAAGAATAATGCAGATCGGACGTCTTACACACAACTCCTTAATCACGGAAGAACACACATTTATTGTGCAGGCTTTAAGTGGGAGTATAACATAAATAAATACGTTACTTAAAGGAGGGCGATCACCGAAAATTATTTAATGGAGGTTCGAACTGCCGCGTCTTCAATATGATTCCTCACTCTCATTCTCGCGTGCTATTTCGCAGGTCGCACAAACCCGCTGCGTGAAAATAGCACGCACGAATGAGAGTGCGAAGGGCCGCTGTCACCTAATTTTTCGGTGATCGCCCTCCTTTAAGTTGGAGTCTAACATAAATAAATACGTTATTTAAAAGAAGCATAAGTGCGATAATCAATGGTCGAACCGATGAATGTGAGGTGAAGCAGGAACATTGTGTCTTTGGCGTGCTGCATCCGTCCGCAGTCATCGGGGCATGCACTCTGGCAGTCCCGTCTTCGCCCCGACCAGAGTCGGTTGCCGGGGGAGATGAAGATGTGGCCACGTGTCGTGGACAACGTCAGTGTGTTTTGTATGGACATATGTTTTCACTGCCACTGAAAAAGGAAAAAAAGGGGAAGTTAAACTTTACATGAAAACATCATACCTAAATATAGTTAGCAAAGAAATAGCCAAATGAGCAAAGCATTGATTGCAATGACATGCTAGATTCGATAACCACACACGCAGAAAGTGGAAAAGAAAAAGTAAGTTTCGGTCAATGACTCAGTTCATCGCAGTAGCGGCATGAACAGTCAATGTGGAGGGTTGGCGGCAGCGCGACGCTGTTTGGGTTTCGCCTTGGGCACTTAGTACAGGATTTTCCTCGTTTTCGCCTTCTGTCTCATGGTCAGCTTAAAAAAAAATATTCTGCACATACGTTTTGCATAGTCACGTAGACAAACAAGCATTTTGTAACAATGTAGTAAAATGACAAAAGTAATTTGGCAAAGAATCAGCGCAGCACTCATCACTTTCGTTATTCGCTTCCGCCGCGAGAGGTTGCTTCCCGGGATGGCTCGCTTCTTTCTCATGCCTCTGCTGCTTCTGCTGGCCTTGTGGTGTCTTTCGAAAAATGATTGATGAAAAAATTTCTTGGCTTGAGTCTCTCAAATTGGCTCACTCAAAATATTTAATTAAATTTAAAAACTTTTTTAAAGCCATTATGCATACATAATTGAGCGGCTTCGCCAACGCTGCGAGGATTCGCTGCGAGGACTCCAAGTCGAATTCCAGCCTCGAATGCTTTTCGTGCGCTGTCCGCGTCACTTTTCAGAGTATCAGGAGACCAACATAAATATATATAACACCTAATTAATTGAGGGAGGAGGACGATCTCCAAAAAATCAATAGTGAAACATCGAATTTCGCTATTTTCATCTTTTATCACTGAGAGCGCAGATAAATTGTCTCGATGGGGAGGGAATAATACTCTCTCAATATTGGCAATATAATAGCAAACTTGTGCGAAACACATCAACAAAATATTTTTACGAAGTCAAAAATGGATTATTTTGGGTGCAATTTCACTGCAATTTTGCTTACAACAAATGCAAATCGTTCTACTTTTCGAGAGAGTATCTAATAATAAGCAAAAACGCGATAACTTTTTAAATTAAAATTAATATTTTCAGGACGAAATTTACATGGCAGCCAATGCGACGAGTGCCGAGTACGAATGTCTGCGCTTTTTCGAGCGCACCCGCTGCGAGGAGACCGGGCATCGCCGCTGGAAGTACTCTATTCCATTTTAAAGGAGGACGATCACCGAAAAATTATTTGATCTTTCAAATTGCCGCGGCCCGTCGCACTCTCATTCGCGCGTGCTATTTTTCCACGCAGCGGCATTGTGCGACCTGCGAAATAGCACGCGACAATGAGAGTGAGGAATCACAGGGCAGACGCGGCAATTCGAAATTGAATTAAAAAAATTTCGGTGATTGCCCTTCTTTAAAGAAGAATATACATATATATTGTGTATGTATATAAAAAAAAACAAATTAGAAAAGAAATAAATCATACACGGCATATTCTCCATAAAACATATGTAAACCAGTATTTAAAAAAACATTCTTTTCTTGAGGTGCGTGTGCAACGAAAACTTGTGCAGCACTGACGATCGGGCAATCGAGAAGGCGATTCTGGATGTTCGCAATTTTAGACATAGCAAATTTGTTCATGTCATTTAACGAACTACGTGGATATCCAGAGCGAAGAAAGAAAAGGAAGTTGTTCTTTCAGAGTGAGTAATCAAAAAAATATATATATTTAAAGTTAAAAAAATTCAGGCTCGTTCTTTCTGGAACGTCTAGAAGTGGATCATTGTGGTTGTCGTTGGCGGCATCATTGTCCTCGTTATCATCGCCGTGATCATCGTCTACGTCGTGCGGGCCACACGGGGTCCGCCCCCCGGCTACGCCCCGCCTCCTCGCTACTAGGCTCCGCCCCCTCAGTATTAGGCTCCGCCCACCTCCTGGTCGCAACTCTCTCCCTCACTCACATGCCCACTCGCTCTTCCCACTGCCCCTAATTGGATGCTCACAACGAATAAATGGAGATGAGATTATACTGACTTCTACATAACCGAAACAAAAAGAAACAATGATCACTCATATACCATCATAAGAAGTAAATGAATAATCCAAGAAAATGCTGGAACGCAAAGATGTTCGAAGTAGCGAAACAATTGAAAAACTGTGAAATACTGGTAATAAATACAAAACACTTGACGATTTATATGACAGATCTATGATGAAATGTCAGTAGAGCCAATTACGATATTCAAGCACACCCGATCACGCGCGATTAATTCTCAATTCCATTACACAAATGCTCCAATCTAAAAAATAGAATCCTTGCTACCGAATTCAGCTAATAATAACGCCCCCTATGATCGAACTCATAATGATGTTCTATTAGCCACTTCTCAATGCAGCCTAGAAACTTCAATACTTTGGTAGAGCCGCGAGAAAGTACGGATTGAAAGCATTCCCTTGTTTCCCCTGCTTTCCATGGATCAGGAGGGAATCCTTTCTCCGCGTTCTCCGCGCGAAGAAAAGATCCCTTCTATTTTTTTTTGTTTTTGTTGCAGAATTATTAGTAATACTAGTTATTTCTCTACTTTTCTCTTTCATGAAGCCAAATAAAAGGCATTTGTATTCGCGCAGAAAATGCGAAGAAAGGATCCCGTCTGATCCTCCGGAAAACATTGGAAACAAAGGTGATATCTTGCATTTACTCACATTTTTTTCTACCTTCCATCCAAATTTCATGAATTTGTGGTGAAATTTTTATTTCTTCAATTTCAACACGTGATAACAATATACTTTTAGAGAGCGAAGCAAGGATCCCCCTTGTAATCCTCTTTAGAGGATTACCAGCACTGATTACTGCTCATTTTCAATTTCCATAACATATTTGCCATGGTCGTTAATTTATCATCTGAATATCGACATCAAGCACAAAACATGTTTATATCCTTGTAAGCCGTGGGAGGGAAGGGAGTAGGAACGAGGGTTCACTGGCGAGACGCGATGAAGGGGAAGAAGGTCGCAAGGGTCGTGAGGTGGAAGAAGGACATTCCGGGAGAAGAATTCGCGGCACTCTCAGGTTTGCCAGCGCCTTTGTCTCTCTCAGATTTGTCAGTGTCTTTGCTCCTCTCAGATTCCTCGATGACCTGACTTCTCTCAAATTTGTCGGTGTCCTGGCCTGCCCCGGCGCCGTTGCAGAGGTCCGAATCGCAGCAATACATTTCAGGCTCGCGAGTGAGATGCACAGTCTTTGTCTCTGCATGCGCCGCGACGGCAATCTTCACCGACTACAAGGAAAAAATCTTTCTCAAAGTCTGAAGCGAGATGTAAGACAAAAAGAGAAAATGCTAACCACTTTAAACTGTTCGGTACATTCTGCCGAACAGCATTTAAAGCTCTCTGCCACTTCGTTTCCAGCCTCGAGGGAATAGGCAGTCATCTGAAAAAGATTCCATATCATGCATGATATTGCGCCAATCGCAAAGTCGATATCTTTTTAATCACAACTTTTCGAAGTTTTTATCTGTACATATTAATAATTGAAAGATGTACCTGCTTTTGAAATTATGCTTTAGATATAAATAAAAGAGCTAAATCTTCACCGTCACGCAATGTTTGTCGTCAGGTGCAGAACATCTTTGAACGCGGCAGACGTTTCAGAAGATCCGTTGAAGCACTTGAGCGTGTCAACAGTGCAGACGCCGAGAGCCAAGAGAAACAAGAAGAGACCCCGGCTTGGACAGACATCTGCAAAGAAAGTGGTGCTGGGTGATTCGAGGAACGATATCATAAAGCAACATAGTACGAGTGGTAAGTGTTTAAGGAAAGGTGGACATACATACATACATATGTTTGTAGAGGAATTTTCAACGAAGCAACCGGGTCAATGTAGGAAAGTGGGGAGAAATGAGACATAAACGATGAACCAATTTCTGCGAAACCAAGTGGAAGAGAAGAAACGAAGAATACGACAAATCTGCTGTGAAAGTCACTTTTATACTATTTCGTTTGCACTTTGTTTTTGCACTATTTCAAATATGAATAATGTGTTATTCATATTATTTATTATTCAAACGATCTATGATTTGATTGACTCTATTCAACACGTTTTGTTCTACTACTTTAAATTTGCCTTTCTTTAACTACGTTAGCATTCCTCTGTGAAAATCAAGTCCAAAAGTACTGCAAAAGCCATGCAAATTGGCGAGAATAATAATGAAAATCAAATTATGCGGAATCATCATGAGGAAGAATTTACTGATGTATAAAATTGAATATAACAATCAACAATTTCAGCATATTCTGTCTATTCGATGCCAAATGCACACATTTGCCATAGATTATCTAATTAAAAATCACCAAACAAAAAATACAGCAGTCATAGTAAAGTCTCGTTTTCTTGTTTGCTTAGATTCAACAGGTCCACTGCGAGATTCAAAGTGTATTACCAGGTTGCTGCTTTCCGGCCTATCGTGATATAGTAACTCTTACAATTAGCCTCTCTCCCTCTCTCTCAGAAGACTAAGCCACGCCCCATACATTCGCTACACTCGCACAGACCCTCAGGGCTTACATTAGTCGAGTGTTCCCTCCACCCGGCGGGCGGCCGCTTCCCGGCTCTCCCGCCTGGACACTTGCACTACCCTCCAGCTCCATTCTCTGCACACTCAGCACTCTCTGCATTCATTCTCTCTCTCTCTCTCTCTCTCTCTCTCTCTCTCTCTCTCCCATGTCCCCTCTCCCATCTCTCTCAACAACGACATCAATACTGCAACAAGTCTTCTAATATCTCTCTTTCTCCCTTCTCTCCTCTCCTTAACTTTCCCATTGTATATTATTATAAAGTAACCGATAAACTTCTCTTCTTTTTTCTTCGCGCTCTCCGTATTTAGCTGCAGGCATGATGTCTTTTAAAAGTAGGGGAATACAAGCATGTAACACTAGGAATGCTCAATTTTTCCTGGGAATTCTTAGTAAATTCTCTGTGTGATTGCTCTACTTTTATTCGATCTATGTCAAAATATGTACATACATATTTAGATGTTAAGATTAGTTTGGAGCCAACATGAAACTATTTTTTTTATTCTGACATTGCCATTGAGCTATATTTATGGGTCTCAATCTTCCTGGAGACTTGGATTTTACGCGGGATATCAAGGGATTTTGCTGAGTATCTTCGCTTCGTCCGAAGTCAAGATGAAAAACCCATATTAGTCGTACGCACACGCTCTCTTTCGCTCTTTCTTCCCCTCTCTCTCAACCTTTGTCTCTCGTTCTCTATGCATCACTCTCTCTCTCTCACTGTCTCTCCATATCTCGTTTTATCTCTCCTTATCTCTGTCTCTATCTCAGTTTTTCTCATTTCGTTTTTCTTCCGTCCTTCATGTTGTTTCAAAATCACCGAATTAATCTTTTTTGACTGTTCATGCCACAATCTTTTTCCTTTGGATTAGCACAAAGAATTCGGGTGTCCTTTTTTATATTTGAGTACGACTTTGTAATAGTAATAAAGGATATTGCAGCAATAATAAAAATTACAACATGAATTTTCTATGTGCATGATGAAATTGAAAGAATAACGTCCAAAGTCGGCTTCTGGTCTAACAAAAGTAGAGCTTCATGGAAAAAGAGAATGGTGGCTTTCCGCAATGCAAAAAAAATTAAAACTTTCCAGTTATTAACTGGCAACAAGATTCCTTTTTTTTTTTTTTTAGAAAAATAAAGATTCACGAACCGAATGTATTAAAATGATTTAAAATAATTTCAGAACACGGTTTTGCATCCGTGGGTTATTTTTCACAACAGTTGCAGATCGTAAACTCTCCAAAGATTTCGGATGGGTCAGACAAGATTTCTCTTACATTTCCAAGGGAGAAAGCATCGACAACAGAGTTGCCAACGCACATTCCCCTTCTGATTCGCCTTTACACCATCATTCCCACCGAGCGGGTGGCGAACCCGGGCGCGCTGGACTATAAGTATAACGTACTACCAATCCATCACTCAGATGTAGGAGCAATATCAGTTCACCTCGTCCATGAATGTATTTAGTTTTTTCTACTATTATTGTGTTTGAAGTCTTCAAACTTGGGTAACTGAACTTTATAGCCAAATAATACAAACAATAATAATCGACAGAAAATGTGCCTTCAAGTCAGTTCTTCCAGCAGTTAAATACTTGTACGCTTGGGCAATGAATTTCAGACAAAACATCATCTCTAGAGAGAATGAACGTTAAAGAGAAATAAAAAGAAAAAGGAGCGGAAACGAATATGACTTATGCCTGGAATTGGGAAGAACTTATCACAATAGAAACGGGCGAGAAAATGTCTATCTTTCCTAATATTTCAGTGCATTTGTCCTCTGAGCACTTCAACGACAATTTTAGATTTTCATTTCCCGAACTCTTAATTTTTGCAGATAATATATTTTAAAGTAAATTCATTAATAATAAAAAATAATTCTTATTTTATTTTTATTTTTTTCATGATAGAAAGTACATGTGAACTTTTGACGAAGATTTGCATACTCAGCTTTCTTCACATGCAATATCAAAGGACCTCTCCCTCCCTTTCCTATTCATTCTTACGCGCCCTCCCCTCCTACTTCATTTCGTCCTTTCGCCTCTGCTCGCGTGCGGTCGACTTCTCTTTCGCTCTCCTTTCCCTTCCTCTCTTCATGGATTCTGCTTTCGCCTCTCAGCCTCCGCCACTTCCGCCTCTTCAGAATGACCCCGTCATCTACAAGGTCTACCCTATGCGGTTCGTTTAGTAAAATAATTATTTCTAATACTCTAATACTACTAATTCATACCTTTTTTCTAAAAAAAAATTTAAGAATTATCCCAAATGCTTTGAACTTTCAACAAATTGAGTCAAATCAAATCATTTTTCAGCTGGTTCATCATCATTATCGTCAGCCTTCTCTCCATTTCCAATCAAACGGTAAATTTTGTTTGCTTCTCTCTCTCCATCTCTCACTTTCTCTCACTCTCTTACTTTTTTTTCTCTCTCTCTCTCTCTATCCTCTCTCTCTCCATCTCTCTCTCTGCCCATTCTGTCGCACACACTCTCTCATTCTCTCTTTTTCCAGCTCTGGGTGACGTACGTCTCTGTGTCCCAGTCGGTCGCTCGCTTCTACTGCAATCAGACAGAGGAAGGCGACGGCTGCCAAGTCAGCATGTGGACCAATCAGATCTTCCAGGTTTCATCCTTGACTCTTTATCCCCCCTGCTCCTCTCTCTCTCTGTCTCTCTCTCCCTCTCACCCTCCCTCTCTCTCTCTCCCTCTTTCTCCCTCCCCCTCTCTCTCTCACTCTTCCTCCCTTTCACTCTCTCTCCCTCTCCCTCTCTCTCAATCCCTCTCCCTCTCTCCTCTCCCGCTCCCTCCCTCAATCTCTTTCACTCTCTCCCTCCCTCTCTCATTCGCCCTCCCTCCTTCTCTCACCCTCCCTCTCCCTCTCACCTTTACTCTCTCTCTCCTCTCTCTCTCCTGCCTCCCTTTCTTTCACTCTCTCTCTCCCTCTCTCTCTCTCCAGCTCATCGGTGTTCTCCTCGGCGTCGCTGGAATGTACATCACGGACAAGCACGGCATCAAGGCGTCGGTCAGTGAATAAAGAGATTGACAATAACAGAAAAGAGTCTTGACTGATAAAGAAATAAATAATAAAAAAAATCTCTTCAATATACAAAATAACTTCTGCCCACTTCCAGATCCTGTCCGGGACCATTCTGAACGCTGCCGGCTTGTGGTGCGTGCGCTCTCCTCCCTCCCAGCCACGCCACTCGAGTATCGAGTCCTGCTGCTCCATACCGGTCCTTCGCTCTCTCTCTCTCTCTCTCTCTCTCTCTCTCTCGCTCTGTCTATCTCTCTCGCTCCGTCTGTCTGTCTCACTCTCATTCTCCCTCTGTCGCTCTCTTTCTTTCTCTTCGTCTCTCTCTTCTATCGGTCTTTCTCTCCGTCTCTCTCTCTCTCTCTCTCTCTCTCTCTCTCTCTCTGCAGGCTCGGTGATCTCTGCCTCTGCCGCTCCCTTCTTCATGGTGCTGTGCACCAAGGTGGCCGAGTTCTGGTTCGCCGAGCACCAGCGCGCCCTCGCCAACGTCCTCTCCTTCATCGGTCAGGCTCTTTATTTTTCTCAAATAAAATTTGCATATTATTTTTAAATAATGATCTTTTTTATCAGATTTTCTTCCTAAGTTCCTAAATTTTAATTTCGAATAAAAGCTTTTTTTCATGACAAAAATAGTTTTAAAAAAAGAACTAAAAAATAATTTAAAAAAAATTTCTTCCCTTGCAGCCAACCTCGTCGGCATCGCCGCCGGCTCCGTCATCCCCGCTCTCGTGCTCTCGGCTGAGAGCATCACCGTTGACTCCTGGGACATGTTCGAGCTGGTCAGTTGACAGGGGATACTGTAGGCATTCTCTAGTCTAACTGTATTCAATTTTTTTCTCCTCTCTCCTTATAGATTCTCTATCTCTTGATGTCGCATTGGCATACTGTAGTCTCGGTCAATGGTCTCTTATCTGCTATCTCCCTCTCTCCCTCTCTCTCTTCCTCTCTCATTTTCTCCTTCTCACCCTCTTCCCTTCCAGAACGCACCGATCTCCCTCTTCGCCGACTCAGTCTTGGTCGCCTCTCTCTTCATCCGCAGTGGCTCTCCTCCGACTCCGCCCTCCGCCTCTGCCGGCCACTCCAATGCGCCCGACTTCCTTCCGTCCATCGCTATTATGTTCAAGTTGACTTCCTCTTCACTCTCTCTCTCACCCTCTCTCTCTCTAACTCTCTCTCTATCTCTCTCTCTCTCTATCTCTCTGCCCATCTCTCAACCCCGTGATTTCCTCAGGACTCGCCAATTCCTCGTGGTCCTCCTACTCTTCTCGTTCGGCTTGGCTCTCCAGTGGAGTGTCTTCGTCGGTCTCGACCAGCTCACTACGCAGCTTGGCTATAGCGTACGGGATCTCTCTCTCTCTCTCTCTCTCTCTCTCTCTCTCTTTGTTTCTCTCTCATCCTCACCCTCTGTCCTTCTCTGGCTTTCTCTCACCTTAAGCCTCTCTCTCTCTCACCCTCACCCTCTCCCTCTCTCTCAGGCTTTCTCTCACCCTCTCGCTCGCTCTCTCTCTCTCTCTCTCTCTCTCTCTCTCTTTCCAGGAGTCCCTCACCGCCTACATGCTCGTCATCGGCTGCCTGGTCGGGTGCTTCTCTTCAATCGCCGCGGGTGCCTACGTCGACCGTACGAAGAAGTTCAAGGAGGTCGGTGCGGCTTTCAGATCTCCCTTTGGCCTCTTTTACACTCGTCTTTCTCTCATGATCGAATACTTTCTACATTCATTTTGAATTTTTGTCTCTCCACATTAAAAATTCTTCAATAATTACAGGTCATCATTGTCTGCTTCATCGGTCTCGCCATCACAGCCTTTGCGATGAATTGGGTGAGCTTTCTCGTTTTCTCTCGCTCTCACCTCTCTATCTCTGTGCTCCCTCTTTCACTCCTCACCTCTCTCTCTCTCTACCATTCTTCCATCTCTCTCACCTCCTCCCACTAGTAAACTCTTTTTTTTCATTTCTTCTGCCCTCTTTCTCACTACTTATCGTCTCTCCATCTTGCTCTCCATCTTGCTCTCCAACCTTCCTTTCTTGCTAACTACCTCTTTTCCTCTCTCTCCCTCTCTCTCTCTCTCTCTCTTTCTCTCTCCCTCTCTCCTTTCTCTCTCGCTCTTGTTCATTCTATCTTCTCTTTCTATCTTCCTCTCTCTTTCTTCCTCTCTCTCTCTCTCTCTCTCTCTCTCTCTCTCTCTCTCTTTCTCTCTCTCCCTTTCTCTCTCTCTCTCTCTCTCTCTCTCTCTCTCTCTTTTCCTCTCTCTCTCCAGTTCCTCCGCCACTCTCCCTCTTCCCCCTTGGTCGAGTCGGCTGTTCTCCTCCTGCTCTCCTCTCTCCTTGGCTGCTTCGCGATTCCGATCGCGCCCGTGTGCCTCGAGCTGGGAGTCGAAGCGACCTTCCCCGTCCTCGAGGCCACCTCCTCCGGCATCCTCAGCATGGGCGGGTACGGTAGACGGGGATACTGTAGATGGCACACTATTAAAGCAGCAAAACCTCATCCCGGCATTTAAATTTGGAATGAAAACTCAAAAAGAGTTTAATCACTCCATCTCTCTCTTACTGCTTTTTATGTTTTCTCTCTCGCTCAATCTCTCTCCCACTCTCCACTTTCTCTCTCTCTCTCTCGCTCTCTCTCTCCTTCCAGTCAATGTCTACTCTTCGTAGTCATCTACACGATGGACCTGTCTCGCAGTGCTCGCTCCCTCTTCTACACCCTCGACGGCAGTAGTGGCATGCCTCGACTCAGCGACAATCACTGGCGTGGGCGTTTTTCTTTGCCACTTTATCTGGCTTAATATTAGCTACCGACAACATTTCCATTACTGTGATTTATCATTACTATTACTGTGACTTGTGACAAATAAAAAAAAAACAATATTAATCAAGATTTGGTTGAATACCGTAATCCCTAGAAAATGACAATTTCAGTTGCTCTCGATCTCTGGAACGTCTACGCCGTTCTCGCGCTCGTGATCGCAGTGCGATGGCTGCGGCCAAAGTCAGTGGTTTTTTTAATGCATATTGAAAAATCGAAATCTTCAACAGCCTTGAAGAAAGTATACTAGTATATTGATCTTCCAAAGAGATACTAATTAACTGTGAAAATGGAAAACAGTGGTCGAGTCAAGAATCTCCTTTACTTTTTCAGGTACAAGCGTGTTGAGTTCGAGAAGAATGCGGCAGGCGTCGCGGCTAGCGTCGCGGCTGGAGCAGCGGCGTAGAAGGTCTAGAGGGACTCGTCTCCTTTCCAGCTTCACCCCCCCCCCCCCTCTAATCCCATCCGATTCCTCCCTCCATTTTCTAGAGTCTGCCCATTTTTTGACGCTTAACCAATTAATGTCATTTTATTAAGAGTAGGCCATAAATTAAATTTCTCGAATATTTACAATCTATTATTTCGAATTTAATTATGTCATATCTTGTTTTGTTGATCTGCAGTGCAATGCTTGTTTTTTTTTAGTCAAACTTAGTAATTGTTATCTGTGCAACAGTTTTATAACCGAATTTTTGTGATTGACAATAAAAGCTAAAATCAAGATGTATATTGTCTGATATGAAACATGTATTTATTTCATGTGAGAAACTGCGAAATGGGAATATGATTAGGAGTTTTTAATAAATATGATGAACGACTTTTAAAGGATGCGAAAAATTTTTTTTGCTATTATGATGACATACCCGGATTTGTAGTATATCCGGATTGTGCTTGCAAATGCATCAACAAAGAGTGAATGTTCTAAACTATAGATAAAGGAGTGATTTGTATCTGAAATGTCGCCAGGGGAACAACAAGGAGCTGCAACAGGTGAGATAAATAAAAAAAATATTAATTTGTATCATTTACAAAATTGTTTTCGTATAGCAAATATGTTTTGGGCTGTCAAGTCTGCAAAATATTTTAATAATAATAAAGAATCAGGCGGACGACCAGCGACAGATGAAGAAGAATAAGAAGGGCCACTCGGGAAAGTCGAAGAAGAGCGAAAGAAGAAAGAAGGAAAAGATTCGAGTTCCACTTCTAGCAGACGGTAGTGTCTCTCAGATTATTGTGCTAAATTCATACAGACGGCATTTGTAATCGCGCGGAGAGCGCGAAGAAATGATCCCTTGTGATCTCGTCGATTGCCTTTCCATCATTCTTTGTGTACTCTTTATCAGTGAGAGGTCGGCCGGACTGCGTTTCAAGTCGTTATAAGTCGTTTTAAGTCGTTTCAAGTCGTTTTAAGTCGTCAAGTCGTTTGAAGTCGTTTTAAGCCGTTTCAAGTCATTTTAAGTCGTTTTAAGTGGTTTCAAGTCGTTTTAAGTCGTTTCAAGTCATTTTAAGTCGTTTTAAGTGGTTTCATGTCGTTTTAAGTCGTTTCATGTCGTTTTAAGTCGTTTCAAGTCTTTCTTGCTACTGCTTCTCTGTGCACTTCTCTTCATTATCGCAGCTCTCGCCGCCTTTGCGAACTCGTTGTTGAAACGATCCTGAACGTCATCAAACGTAGGCGCGTCGCCTGCATCCGAATGCTGATTCGCATCGTCCGACTGAAAAAGCCGCTCGTTTTTTTTTTGTCTAGACTATACGATCTTGAATGTGTTGATGTCCACAAAGTTAGTTTACAACAACAACAATAAAGGAGCTTACAGGAAGACGCATAATATACGCCGTTTGCTCGCGTAGAGCCACGAAGCGATTGACTCCTTTGAGGTCGTGAGTATTGTAAGAGAGTACATAATAGGCAATCTGTACAAAGAAGTTTTTTTCTTCCATTCTATACAAGTGCATAGTTATCAAGAAATAGCGTAGGGTATCTATGAATCACCGGCTACATAAGTACTGTCAGAAATTTTTGCTAAATTTATGGAAAATATATGATTTTTTTTCTGGATACCAAAAAGTATAGTTTAAGACGCACGAAATATGGCATACGGCGCATGAAATTGCTCGATTTTCATTTTGTACCAGGTGTCAATATACATAGCGACAAACTTGTTTAGGGATAACCTCAAAACTGTAATAACACGTCTCAAAACGAGGAATACGGAACCGCTACAGTACAACTGAAAGAAGGCAGTGATAGTGTCCAGTGAATACGGTAACCTTGACAGCGGGCAGCTTTCTCTTCGCGCGGCCCTTGAGCAGCGCGTTGTCGGCAGCTGCGTCGATGGCTGTCCTCATCTCTGCCAGAAGGCTGTGCAACGCCCACCCATTCGCCATCAAATAGTCCTGAATGAATTTTATTATTATTACATTTTAAGGGAATTAAATTAATGTACATCATTTCTTGGTTTTAGCTTATATTGTTATGAAAAATCCACACCATGCCGTCGGAGGCATCCTTGCTGATTTTCTCGAGATGATGGTCGTCTACTTCCATTTCGCGAAGAGGAGTGTCAACAGGGGAAGAGAGGGGTGGCTGTAATTGGCATGCATGACAAGTCAAGAAGCCCCCTTTTGCAAAGTGAACACTACACTTGCTTCCTTTGCGTCTTTTCCCTCTTTTCATTATTGCTAATTACTCGACCTCGGCTCAGGTCTCATTAATTTAAACTCGTTAATTGTGCCCGCTTCTAGAGGCCGGAGAGTCTGAAACCACAGTGGGAATGGCCCAAGTGCATAATTATAATACATTGCTCGTCAGCTCTCCGATGAGTATCTCGGCACGCTTTGCGATCGCCCAGAAAAGTCGATTTCCTTTGTCATCGCGCTCTCCGAACAGTTTGGTCAGCTTCTCCACGCACTCCTAAGAAATAAAGGCAGCTAAGCAAATGAAAAAAATTAATATATGTATGTATCTTCAAAATTTATACGAATTTTTCTTCAATATATTGTTTTCAAGGCTCCAAAAGACGTCAAACATATTCTAATTAAAAAAAAATATAATTGATTATCAATTATTATTTTAATTATCCTATTTCATAACACGCCCTCCTTAAATAATGTCACCTTGGCAGCCGTCAACTTCTCCTTGGCACGACCCTTTGGACGCTGTTTGAGGACAACTTAGAGGGACTCTTTCAGCTCTGTCAGATTCGCGTCGAGTATGCCACGTAACGCGCGCACCGTCTCCTAATGTGAGATTTGGAATTATCGGGCTAAGTTTCACTGTTTCAAGCAAGAAAAAAAATAAATTCTTTTTATTTTTAAACAAATTAATGACCTGTTTTTTTGTGTGATATCCATTTGTATGTCGCTAGTCATAATTCGTGAAAGAAAAGAAAAAAAACCAACGATTCCGTCTGAAGCTTCCTTCTCGAGTTGTTTTAGCAGACGAACAGCCATCTGAGAAGAACGGAGGGAGAGGGAGAAAGAAAAGAAGGAGAATGAAGGCAAAGACAGCCGAATGCGGCCAGGGTGTGAAGGGTAAATGAGACGTATGCAAATGCAAAACTGCTCGCTGGCTTTTAACGTTGAAAATGAAAAAAATTCCAACACTTTGTCCTCTTTTAAAATTTAAATATCCTAATATTAAAATGTTTCATCTCATGCTTGCCATGACATTCAAACATTGTAGCCTCATCTCACTTCGTCTTACTCGCAGAGTGGCGAGTGGTATGCTCTCCTTCAACTCTTACTCGCCGACTTCCCAGCTGAGGATGTCCAACTCGAGCGACGTGAGCTTGGATCAACTCGCCCACTGGGTATGTTTTATTTTGATTTCTTTGATTATTTACTTATTTATAACTGTCTCTTTATTTGAATGAGATATTGATTGTTTTACTTATTGGTGAGTGTACTAAACTGCTGTTTTTCTGCAGTCCCTCTACATCTCTGCTGCCGGCAGCATCCCGAATCTTCTGCTCTCTCTCGGCGTCCTCTTGATCTTCCTTCGCCTGCGGCGCCTCGAGAAGGTTTAAAGCTTGTAAAAAAGGCAGAATAAACTAAGAAAGGCGCTTTTTTAAACAAAGTAATTTAAAATAATTTTTTTTATTTCGCCTTTCCGATCCAGATTTTTTTAATCGCCTAATCCAATCCATGCCCTTTTTCCCCTGCAGAACCTAAAAGTGGCTCGGCCGGCTCCTCCGTCGACTCCTTCTACGACTCCTTCGACTCCGGCGCATCCGCGGCGAGTGCCCAAGAAGACCAAGGAAGAAGTGATCGTCGTTCGGCGTCAATCCACGTCATCCGAATCCGTACGACATTTCGTTTTTTCTACGGATTTTCCCCAATGCTTTCTTCTGCAAACTCTTTTGGAGACTTTGATGGGGCTTCCGTTCAGTAATTATAACGTTTATGCGAGAAAACATTACTAGTCAAACACAACATAATATTTCCATATTTAATTTCAGACTGACGCAACGTCTACACAGACAGTCGAGACCAAGGATGGCCAAAAACAGGCCCGGGCCGGCCCGGGCCGGGCCCGCCACTCTGCGGGCCGGGCCCGCCACTCTGCGGGCCGGGCCCGGGCCGGCCCGGCAACGTCCGGGCCGGGCCTGGAATCGTAGGCCCGGCCCGGCCCGGGCCCGTCTTTCAAAAATATCTGGCGGGCCGGGCCCGGGCCGGCCCGCTGTCTCTCGGGCCGGGCCGGGCCGGGCCTTAAGTTCCCGGGCACGGCCCGGGCCGGGCCCGGACCAAATTTCAAATTTCAAATGAAAAATTAAGACTGAATTTCTGCCTGTAATATCATTATCACGTGCTATTGCATAAATTTGCTGGCGTTTTTATTCTTTATTTAGCACCTAAACCGAAACAAGAAACAAGGTGTCCAGAACCAGAAACATACATACGGAAACCATGAGGAAACAAGAGAGTGAGAGAGAGCGAGAACGATAGAGAAGCATAAGTGATCAGATGAATAAAACAAGAACAAAACATTAGGAAAAGATTAGCGGCATCTCATTCTTCCATGTCATCATCATGCTCGTCATCCTTGTCATCTCCAACAATTTTTACACGGTTCATGGAAACGGTAATGAGGGCTTGAATGCTGGCATCAGACAGGCGATGTCGATAGTCACTCATGAGATGATGCAAGCGGGAGAAGGAGCGCTCTGTCTGGGCGCTTGTTGCAGGAACGGTAAGAATGGAAAGGGCAAGAGGAGCTAACAAAGGCATGCTATCCGTTTTGTTCTGCCACTATTCGAATGGGTCAACATTACTGGAGCGGGTGAGATAGAATTCATCGAGTTCGTCACGCAGGGTCCCATCCTTGCTATCCGTCTCCCCCATCAGAAGAGCATCAGATGGAGATGCCTGTTCCGCTTGACTCTGCGAGGAGAGAGACGGAGAGGATGCCGCCGTAAGCAAGTAGTCAATTTCTTCGACGTCCTCCTTGCACTGTAAATTGCAATTCTATGGTAATTGAGAGAATTATTATGGTTAACCTGAACAAGAAACTGGTGGTTTCTATTGAAGTGCTGTCTCATGCGGCTGGCTCGCTTATCCAGAAGTGAAGCTTCGCGATGGAGAGGGGTGTAGAAGTCCTTCTTGATCTCTGCATACGCCGTTATCAGCGCAGCCGCAAATTCTTTTGAAGTTTCGCAACTGCTGGCGGAAGCCTTTTCGAGCTCCTGCTCGATGCCGAGGATGTACGGGACAACGAGACCAATGGTGCAGCTTTCATTAGACTGCAATATTACATTAAGGAATACATGCATTAAAGACAGAGCGAAAAACAGAGCTACCTGAAGACGCTTCATCGGTGTTTCGAAGACAGACATGAGTTTAATTAGGGCGCACAGTGCATCACGGTTCTTCTCAAGTGTCCGAATAGACTCCTGAAACATATGTAATATAAGTGAATTCAAGAACAACCATATAAGCTTACCGCAAAGTTAGAAGTGTCTGCAGTGTCGACAATGTCGATGAGCCGATCCAAGATTTCTTCGATGTCCTCCATTGTGTCTGCACATAAGCACGAGGCATGCGGAATTCAGCGAATTCCTAAATAATTTTCTTTCCTCTTCTTTGAAAATAATGATAAAACTGACCGCTTTTCGTGCTCGTATATAACTTGAGACTGTCGCGCATGCTTTCTGTAGTCGCACTCCTAGCTTTGCAATGTCAGCGTGATGTGCAACATCATTCGCGTAGGGGTAGAAGCCTCGCTTAACCCAAGTGTTCAAGCGATGCGCGGCACAAACGATACCTATTAATTGTTTACTTTATTTTTACAATTATAATTTTTTTGTGTCTGAAAGACGTACTCATGTGAAAGTTGCCTCGTCCGGCCTTCAGAACATTGGCTCCGGCGTCAGAAACGAAGATGAAACGTTTGGTCAGCTGAGATTGCAGCCCATGAGGGCGACATGCGTCAATCAACTGTGAGAAGATCTAAAAGGCAAAAGATACACCGAATCTTACATTCCTTAGTTTAATTGATGCTCACAAAGTTTGACGACTTAGTCTCGTCGCCAACTTCCATGAAACCGATTGTTCGGGAAGTGCATTTCCCGTCTTTTAGGAAGTGAACAACAACGGAAGCGAACGAGCGCCCGCCACGCTCGCCGTAATCACAGCTAATTGACATGAATCGCGAGTCAGAGCTAACCTTCGTCAACTGTAAAGTGAACCTGTAGAGCTAGCAAAAATTGTGGTAGCAGTTAACCTCAGCAGTCAGAGCTCGCATCTCTTGTAATGCAATAGAATGAGTTGTACGTGCAATAACTTTGCGAGATGGAACTTCTTTAGCCGATCCGCTTGTAGCTCTGGAAATTAATATTTTTTTAAAATAAGAAATGGGCAATTAGAGATTAAACTGACGTAAGAGTAACAATTGTGTTGTACAGATCTGCAAAATCACTCGAGGACAGAGCATTGAATGAGCAGCCAGTACCAATCGCGAATCGGGCAACGGCTTCTGCTAATTGTCGTCGCCCTTCAGGAGGAAGCGTAGGCCCGCAAAAATGTTTCTTGATTGAAGGAGTCGTCACGCGGTCGTCGTCAGAAGCATGCACTCGCTTATTATGTCTTCTGAATGCATAAATGCCAATGACGGTCGACGAAGTGAATAATAAATAAAAAATAATAAACCAACTGACGAAATATGACCACCAACATTACACTTGAAGAAAACTGGTGGGGAGCATCGAAGGCAGGCCAAAAAACTGGTCTTCTTCATTGGCTTTGCTCGATCGAAATGGTAGAAAACCGTCAACATCCCTCGAGTCTTCTCCTTGTAGATGAGAAGGCTCTCCTCATATCTGGAGACCTGCATGAGTTCCTCTTTCGTCATCTTCTCAGCCGGCTTATCTGGCGGAAGCCAGTTGTCGGGTCTCTCATCGAGAACGATTACGTTCTTCCGCTCGAATTCTTCCACTTCAGCCATCTGGAAGTAAAAATAGAGTGCTAAACGACCTGGGACTTCAATAGAGTGCTAAACGACCTGGGAAATAGAGTGCTAAACGACCTGGGAATTCAAATCCGGGCCCGGCCCGCCACTCTGCGGGCCGGGCCCGGGCCGGGCCCTATGCCATGCGGGCCGGGCTCGGGCCGGCCCGGCCCATTTAATTTAGGCCCGGGCCCGGGCCGGGCCAGCCAACCTAGCAACGGGCCGGGCCGGGCCTCGGGCCCGGCCCGGGCCAGGCCCGGGCCTGGCCATCCTTGGTCGAGACGGACGTAGACGTTTTTGAGCCTGCACTCGTCCCCCTCCCGCCAAAGAAATGACCATTGTGCTCGTCTCTTTCTCCGTCTGTCTCTCCCTCTCTCGCCCTCCCTTTCCCTTTCTGTCTCTCTTCCCTTTCTCTGTCTTCCCTTCCCTTTCTCTGTCTATGTTCCCATTCTCTGTCTCTCTCCCTTTGTCTCTCGCTCTGCCTTTCTATGCCCTGTACTAATTCGGATTTTCATCGAATCCACAATAAATACGAACTGATTCTAAGCATTCTCGTTCAATATGCAAGTATCAAGCTCCAATTGGTTTCTCTTTGTCATTATGTTTTTTCTCTCACTTGGGAAATTTAATTTCGAACAACGCGCTCTATGAGCTGAAATTTTGTTTTTTTTTTTGCATGAGCAATATAACGACGAATTATTTATCAATCAACCTTATCCAGCCGAGATACATATTGGAAATTGTACTCATGGCGATTGCTATCACAGCTTATGACGAGAATTGGAAAGCGAGAAGGAGCAAGGAACTGGAGAGTGATGGGAGAGATAGAGAAGAGAGAGAGAGAGAGAATAGAGAGAGAGAGAGGGAGAGGGAGAGAGAGATGGAGAGAGAGAGGGAGAGAGGGGGAGAGATGGGGAGAGAGAGAGAGAGAGAGCAGAGGGAGCGCTGCGGGGAGCTAGAGAAGCACCGCAATCATATAATTATGACTAGGGCAAATCGGTGCTGTCTCTTGCGACTAGAGTAAAGGCATGCGACTATTCCAATTATGCAACGTATTGTGAATGCCAATATATGCCAAGACAACTTGCAATAATGCTCTATATGAAATCCGTTCCATACAATCCCACCATATCTCTTGACACGATTGTTTTTAAATGCCGATAAAACGTTAAGACAAGGAATGCCACCAATGACAACATAATTGATGATTTCAGGTAAATAAATAATCATCTCTATAAATGCCCTATTTCCGTATAATATAGTTCTATAATAATTCTTTAAAAATTCCTGACAACTTCCGGAATAATCTGTCTCGAGCTTTGTATAATATTCTTATCTTCATAAGCTCATATGATCCTTCTAGGGGCTTACAACTATTTCTTAATTTAGATATATCTGCTGACAACCAATGGAATCATATTCTAGAGAAAGACCAGTCTATCATTGTTCGAATTACTTGCTTGTTCTTTGTACTTAGCGAATGGATCCATATTGTAAGATGGATGAGAACGGCCGGCTGAAGACTGTTGCCCGACCCCGGCTCCGCCCCCACGGAGTCCTCGAAAACCGCGTGCCAGTCTCTCGGAGAGCCCGCCATCCGACACCGACATCCGCATTGCCGACGCTGGCTGAAATTATCTCAGAATAAACTTTTCGTTTATGCCTTCTTCGTAGAAGCAGGGTATTTCATGTACCCTCCCGATTTTGGCACCCAACCCCCACCCACATTTTGACATAAAATCTTTGGGCCCCAAGCTCCCTACCATGCAGTCGATTGCGGAATTTTTTGCCTATTTGAAAAAAAAACCAAAAGGAATAAAAACTACTTTTATAATATTCATATCCAATCAATATCTAACCGGAGCGAGTCCACCTCCTGCCGTGTCTCCTCCGTCATTGTCTCCATGCTCTTCTTCGGTTGATGGTTGTTCCGTTGAGGTGATAGCCGGTGTGAATGGAGAAGGAGCTCGCGTTGCTTGCCGACGTGGACGGAGCACAGCGGAGAGTGTGTTCAGAAGGCGACTTCTGTAACAGAAATTTAACTTAAAAATTAAAATAAATAAATAAATAAAATATCATTCAACTTTTAAAATTTTTCTAAAACAAGACATATCTATCCTATTTTTAATCAGAAAAATTTTTTTATTACGAATCTGACGTACTTTTCACCTTTTTTTTTGTTCGTGTCTATCTTCGTTATGTTGCAATTTATTTCTTTGATAATCTATAACAAATAATCAAGTGTCTAAATTAGTATACATATGTTCTAAGAAGAGTAGCTTACGCATTGGCACTGCCTGTCCGGGAGGGGAGGACCAGTCGAGGGGCCGTAGAATCGGAAGGACGATCCCGGTCGCGGTCTCGATGGTCACTCGGATCTGTTCAGTGATGGACTCGATGTACTCGTCCGCCTCCTCGTCTGACTTCAGACTGAAACTTTTTTCACTTGCGTTACTCTATTTTAACAACATTAAAATTGATAAATGTCAAAATCTAATAAAAAACCATCAGAATCAAAGGTAATCAACAAACAGTATCATTAGTAATTTTGTTAGTAAAATGATTAAGAAGTGTCTTTAAAATAAATAAAATTTTAAAATTAGAATAAAGAATTAATTACCCGATGACGACGCTGTTGAAGAGGCGAACATTCGCTGCTCGGCAGCACCACGCACCTTGGTGGGTCGAGATTCGCAAAAGGGCACGACCACGCGGAGACGGACGACCAATCTGGAGAGAGAGAGAGAGATGGAGATGGAGAAGGAGAGAAAGAGAGAGAGAGACGAGATAGAGAGTAGAGAGAAAGAGAGAGAAAGACGAGAGAGAGAGAGAGAGCGAGAGTGAGAGAGAGACAAGAGAGAGGAAAAGGGCACATGTATGATATTAGTAATCCTGAATTAGTAATCCATGAATGTCTGAACCTCGAGAGAGTCGAACTGTTCAAGGGGAACAATGTGTACGTCAAGTAGCTTCTCTGAGTCGTCGTCGTAGATTGCGATGTAGATGTGAGATCTGGCAAGGAAGGAATCAGGCGGAAAAGCATGGAATTATAAATTTAACTAAAATTTAATATATATAGTAAAATTCCTCCTTTTACAAAAGAAACTAAATTATCAACTTATTGTGAGAGAGCTAGGCAACGTAGAAACAATAATGATGATTCTATGCTATTTGCTCTTCTTATCGTCAACAGGTTGCAACTATTCGCTCTTATTATAAGCCTACACGTTAAAACCACATGGCATGCCACAACAAATCAATTTCAAGGCTTATTTTTACCAATGAATCTTTTTTTAAGTCGAAAAAAAACAAGAAAAAAATGATGTACCTCGTGAGCAACATCACTGTGTCAACTTGGTCTCCACTGTTAGCGAAATCCACGAGGGCCCAACCGCCAACGAGAGCCTCAAGTCAACGAAATTGAAGCAATTTCAAAGATATCAACAACTTCTCACACTTCTGTCTAATGTACAAACGAAAAGGAACTAAAAAAGTTATAAAAACACTTCTTATTTAAGGATACAATTAATTCAAGAGAAAGTAATAATTTAAATTTAAAAGACTGCATTCTGATATAAAAAATGTAAACTGTAAAATCTCTTTTTATATATAAAACTTTATCTACTGTAAAAATAGAACTTCGCTTTCGGGAAGAAGAAAGTGAGATGTCTCCGAGACGAGTCTGCCAATACTTTCGTTCTCCTCTTCGTCATCTTCGCCCGCTTCGGCTCCGCTCGCTGCGATTTGAAGCGCCTCTTGTGCTGGAAATAATATTTTTTATTAATATTTTATTCTCTCAATTATATTTATTTTACATAATTCATTAGCGCATTATGCAAAAAAGAAGCATGGAACAATCATTAATTAGCAACTGTTAAAATAGCCAGATACTATTATTACTGGACTTGAAAATTGTGAGTAGAAAATAGAATAATAATAATAATATAAAACAAAAATAATAGTTTGAAAAAACCCACGCAAATCCGGCTGATTGAGTAGAACATTGATGGCTCTCTGTCTCGTAGAATCTCTAAAATATTATATTTTAAATTCACAATTTTACTTCAACTTTTAGCGTTTCTATTCATAGAGTATGATATTATAGGTGCACAAAGCATAGACTACTAACACTGAATAGAGTGCCGTTCATTCTGCAAATTTAAATAACTTAATTCATCCAATATGGGAGACGCAAAAGGATTGAGAGGGAGGAACTGAGTGAAAGAGAGAGAGAGAGAGAGAGAGAGAGAGAGACAGAGGTAGAGGGATAGGCAGAGTGAGAGACAGAATGAGAGAGATAGAGAGACAGAGAAGTAGAAACAGAAAGCGAGAGAGAGAGAGAGAGTGAGAGAAAGAGGGGGAGGAAAGACAGAGTGAGAGAGAAAGAGAGAGAGAGAGAGAGAGAGAGAGAGAGAGAGAAGTAGAGTCAGAAACCGAGAGAGAGAGAGAGAGAGAGAGAGAGAGAGAGATCGGAACAATCTAAACAAGCCCCACGTTACCTGACATGGCAGAGATAGTATCGTGTCGCACTGCTCATGCCATCCTTGACGATTCCACTCAGCTTCCTCTCTCCGCATCGAGTGATGTCTCCTTTCAGTGCTGCTGTTCCCGAATACTGTAAAAATGAACAGTAGATTCCATAATCTGCTCTAAAAGTTACATTATAGACCAATTAATTAATTAAAGATTCAGCATTGTTTCTTTTCAAACAGGAAAGTATTGTTATACTGTAGAAGGAATAGCAATCAGTTTAATCGTTTAATAATTTTAATTAATATATTTTTTACATAAAAATTTTTTTAACACATAAAATATATAAAAAAAATTTGCTCCAAAAATAAAATAAATAAATAAAACTTTTTTTTCGAGTATCCCTCTCACCTGTCTCGAGATGGCGTCTCCGTTGTCTGCCCACATGGTCTGGAGGGCGGAGACGAGTGGCTCGGGTGGCTCGGCGAGGGGGCCGAAAAGACCCAGACGCATTGCTTGGCCCATGCACACGGACTGAGAGATGGCTCCCTGAAAAGGGAGCATATAAATAAAGGATTCTTGACAAAGTACCAGTCAATCAATACAAGACGAAAAACTGTTCTTATGATTTATATGAACCAAAAGTCAGTGTTAGTGAAACACATCCAAGAAAATAAACCATAATTAACGTTTCATTATTAGAAAAAAAAATTTATGGAAAGAATCCAAACTTTTTCAAGACTCCAGAACTGATTATTTCCAAATGCAGTGAAAAAGGCTTACTTGAACGACATTTGTTCGGTCGAGGCAGTCAACGCAGTTTGTCCTCACAACGCCCACCTAAAAATAACGAATCTTTTTTTTGTTAAATATATAATGAATTTTGTAAAGGAATCTTATTAGAATGGGGAAAAATTGATATTTTAAAAAGAAAAAAAAACGGAATATTCAATCGAAATCCAACCTGTCTTCTTACGAGTTCTCCAGTACGATCCACCCAGCAGAAGCCAACTCCGGAGAGGAGCTCGTCAAGCGAGCCAACCAGTTCGTGCACCTAAACTAGTCTACGTGTATTTTAGAACTTTTTTTTTGCTTCCAAGAAAAAAATATACGGGAATACGAACGATTTTCTAACCTTGTCAAACTTGAGTCCCTTGCAATGGCGATGAAAGTCGAACGAGTACAGATGTAATTCGGGTAGGTCTGCCTTTAGCGCATGCTAAAAAGGCAAGCATTGGTAGTTCTGATAACATTATAACGGTAAGTATACAACTATGTAATTCTCCATGTATTTTTTAACACACTTATATCGTTTTTTAAAAAGTTATATGTAGAGTTGTCATGCTTATTCTACAACATAAAGAAGTTACCTTTTTTTTAAATAATTACCTCGACATAACTGGTGGCCAGACGGAGCTCTCTGCCCGCTTGGTCGACGAGAGAAACCGCAATGACTGGTCTACCGTAGTCCTCGATCAGTCCTTGCATGTGCTTCCTGAAGTACGGTAGACTCTCGTCGACAGCCCGTTCGATGGAGAGAGCCGGGCGGTAACGGAAGCCATGCTGGCTCCAGAAGAGCGGCACGGAACCGCGGACCTGGCAGAGAGAAACGAGTTACTTACTGGGTTACACAGTTTACGATTAGCATATTCATCGCTTATAGATCATTCAAAGTTCAAAATATTTTTGCATTGATTATTAAAACAAAATCAACCTAATAGCATTAGCAATTTTAACTAATCATTCTCAACATTAATACAAAAAGAATTAAGCAATTCAAACCGTTATGTGCGCTCAAAGATTGTTTTCAAAGACAATGTTCATTACTAAATGTTTTTTTATGATAAGAGAGTTAATTTAATGAAATAAAGGAAGATTAAATAATTTTAAAGAAAATAAATCAAATTAAAGATGGCCTACTTGAACGAAAGAGAGGTGGTGATCGCATATGTTCAGGAGGAGTTCTGTCTCAACAAAGTTGGCCACGTTTGCTTCCTCGTCAATTCCTCTTCTCAGGTAGCGAGCACCCGCACGGCGGACATCACGTCTAATTAATGAAATAATATTAATTAATTATATTTAATAAAATAATATAATCCATTAAGGAAAAATCGTTGAAATATACGAATATATTTGTAAAATATATTCAAAAAGCAGATAGTCGAAAATAATTTTTTTAACTTAATTGTTATAATTACCTGGATATCAGCGTGACTCGTAGAGTTGGACTCGGCGTACTCTTCGACTCCTCTGCTGTTGTGCCATTTGATTCACCGCTAATCGGCAAATCATCCATGATGGAGAGTTCGTACGAGCATGCAAAGCCTTGCATGATGGGGAGGCGCCTGCACAAAGAGAGGCTTATTCGTATGATTCATTTTATTTTTGCATGTCATGCTCGTGGTATGAAATGGTAAGTGAGGATAAAAATATGCTACAGTATGCTTATATCAATAAGCAAAATGACAAAAAATTTAAATCTCCGCTCATGTCATGAAAAATACAAATTTAAAGCATGAAATATAGAACTTATAAATTGAAGAATAAAAAAGAATAAGCGAACCAATCCTTGGCCATTTCTTGGTGAATATCGCCTTCGAACAGGTCGTCCAGCATGTGTCTGTTCCAGAAGAAACGATCGTCCGTCTCCGAGCGAGAAGAGAAATGTCTGGAAAATATTTAAAAAAAAAAAATTAAAGAAATAAACCAGTGCAGTGTCAGAAATTCACAAGTATTCAAATAAATACAGTCTGTCAGGGTTTAGAAAACATTAACAATAATGTTTTAAATGAAAATTTTTTAACAAAACAAAACGCACCTCTGAGTACTGTGCGTTATGTCTCGTTGAATACAGTAGTAAAAGTCGGGGACATCATTGAACAGGCGAAGAAGCTCTTCCAGCATGCTGTTTGCATTACCTAAAGGAATATTAAATGATAATAATTTAGAACCGAAACAAGTCAATTATGACAACACCATGAAATATATTTCCACATGACAATTTCATTATTTGCTCGATACTTGGCATCTTTTAAGCTGAATATACTATATAGAATAATACGGTGTCAAAGCGATTTGCTGGGAAGCATCCACCCCAACCCTTCTTCTTCGATCTATAATACATCTTTTTTCCTCCAATGGTTTCTTATTTTCCTCTCCACAGATTGTTTCAACCTTCTTCTCAACTTTCACTACTTGAATCTAACCACCTTCTCTATCAATATCCCTAACGTTGTCGCCTCATAATGGTGATTGAAGAAATGAAAACATAAACAGTCTAGTCAAACTAGCCAATCTTATCAGAGACGAATTTCATGATAGCCTTCTGGCCCATGCGCAGCTTGCTGGCCGCGACTGCTGCGGCGGAGATGCGCGATGAGCGAGAGCCGGGCGGCGATGACTCCGTGGCCAATGGAAAGGCACGGACGCGGTCAACGCGCATCACGGGGCAGTCCGTCTGGAATTATCAGATCTAATCAATAGTTCAACATTCCATTCTAACCAATAAGTCATTTCTATTCTCTAATCAATAACTGAACATTCCATTCTAAGCAATAAGTCAATATTCGATTCTCTAATCAATAACTGAACATTCCATTCTAACCAATAATTCGATATTCAATTCTCTGATCAATATTTCAACATCCCCTTCATCGCAACTTTTGCACTCCCTAAAATGAAACTTGAATTGAACACCATGGAATTAGCCCATACTTTGACAAATAGGGCTTGATGTCACCTCTCTACCGTATATAAGTTGTCTTGATTTGAACGAACGTACAGTAACCACACGTACGAATCCAAAACCGTAAGAAGCAATTATTTTCATCATAGCGAAACATGGACGAGGACTTCTTTATTTAAAGAATTATTATCATCTATCTTTGCAGTGAACCTTGAAAATTTTGAGGATTATTTATTTATTTAAATAAAAAAAAATTAATCGCAAAAATAAATAAATAAAAAATTAAAAAAAAACTCCCTCACATGATCACGACGAGTGAGCGTGGCGACCGGAGAGGCGGCGGCGATGACGAAGGCGCAGTGCTGGCCGTCGAGGGCGAGGCGGCCGAGCACGCCGAAGACAGCCTCGGCCGGCGACTTCTCCGTGATCTCCAGCATCTCGCGGCCGTCTTATATAGAAGGCTTATTGTTAGACCTATGAATTATCGATTGAAATATAGAGCTATTATCGACTGGTGCATTTGCACATGGTTTAAAAACAGGTTGCGTAAGAGGGCAAGAGGAAAGGAACGCAAGCTGGGGAGACAAAAAAATTAATTTGTACGTCAAAATTGAAGTGTACAGCTCGGGACGATAAAATCTGGGTGATGTATGGCTCTGGGAAAGCCCAAAATTAGGGTAGGTATGTAAAATAGGGTACCTATTAGATTCTAATTTCAATAACGGATTGAAGGTAAAGATAACATCGATTTGTCAATCTTCTAAAAAGATAAAATAAAATTCATGCTGACGAGGGAACCATCTAAGCATAAGGTGGCGGATTTTGATCGCACCTGTCCAGATCGATTACAACGGTCGAGAAAATGATTCTGGCATTTTTAATTTTTCCTAAATAGCCTCTGGTGATTTTATATTGATTTTTAAAAATTAGCATAAATTGAGCATGTCGGTTGCTGACCAATGTTTGCCATTGTCGGTATCTTGCTTGTGACTAAAAAACGTGGAATATGTGGCGCAGTACGTTGCGCGCCCGCCTACATTTTTGAGCGTCACAGGTTCGAACCCCATTCGGTTGAAATTTTTGCTCCAGTTTGTAAATTCAAGTTTGGTGAAGTACATAAGAAAAAATTTATTCCGGTGAAAGGTGTCCACTTCGCCCATGCTTGAGAATCCACAATGACCTAAACAGTTCGGAAAACAGAAAGAAGTCTTCTTCCAAGTGGCAACCCTATGCTTATTATGGTACTTTTGGAAATGAGGGCAGAATGAAAAAAGTAACCTTGATGTTCGCGTTCCTCGCACCAAATAACCCCGTGGTGATTTTGTGGAAAAAAGTTTTCTCGACTTAGACTATCGATCTAGACAGGTGCATTCAAAATCCGCCACCTTATGCTTAGACGGTTCCCTTGTGAATGTTTGAAAACCTTTCGCGGTGCAAGGGATAAGTCGTTGCGAGAGACGGCAGAGAAGGAGAGCTCGCTCGCCATCGACTACCAAGTAGCCGATGCGCGTTGTGTAGAGCAGCATCGTCATGATTCTGTGACTACTCTCCCTTTGGCACAGTGCCAAACGGGGTCCTGAAGAGGAACCTGGCACTGCCCCTGTAAGAGGAAAGGAAAAAGGAAGTTAGGAAAAGTGGTCTTTTGAAAGTGGAAAGGAAGGTTTACGAAGCGAAACAGGGCCAGGACAAGGAACGGAAATATAATAGAAGGAGTATATTACGAAATGGAATGGAACAGAGATGACACATCAATCAACACAGCAAAGCACCGACGCCCGGAAATGGGTCAGCATAAGAAAGAAGAGAAAAAAGCGTCGGAACTGAGAAGGTAAAATGAAAGAAAGAAACGAGCGTTTTTCTGTGCAAAAAAAGAAAGACGATTTAAGTTGTTGGACGAGAAAAAAAAACTATAAACAAATATGACAAGTTCATGAAATAGCTGACCAGCTAACGGATATTAATCGGAGACACGAAGCTAACGCATAAAAGCAAGCAAAGAACTATGCGAAAAGAGCAGCGAACAAAGCAATCTGCGAAAGTATAGGCAAATAAAATAAAAAAAGGACATCGGCGAGATTTTTTTAGTGAACTGATGTCCGTAAACTACTTAAACCGTAAATCAGAATTCATCTTCTGCGCCTTTTGACATTGACTTGCGTACATTTTGTTTGACACGAAAGTGGATGTCATGAATGTTTTAATCTCGGCTCTCGGCTGATTCGTGTTTCTTTCCTCGCTGTTCCATTTCTCATTCGACTTCTTTCTTTATGGAATCGATTGCGGAAGTTATCGCTGGTGAAGATCCTGTTTATCTGGAACTGCCAGTATTCGCCTCTGTCGGCTATAGCTTTTTTTCTCGACATCATATTGAGATTATTTCTATTTGTACGAATAATTATTTGCAAATATATTTGTGGCCTAGTTGTGGCTTTTTCCGTGGTTTCTTTTAAACCCTTATCTACCTACTTTATTTCACTCAATAGCTGAGCTTCTCCGAGTGCTCGTTAGCTAAACGCTTTAGCTATCGAATGTGTTGCTGCGTGGATTAATTCATGGATCTCGGACTAGTCTAGATTTGTTCGCACGTTTCTCTTGTTCGCACTTTCCATCCTTGCCCTCTCTCTCTCTCTCTCTCTCTTTCTCTTTCTCTCTCTCTCTCTCTCTTTCTCGCTTTCTCTCTCTCTCTCTCTCTCTCTCTCTCTCTCTCTCGCTTTCTCTCTTTCTTATCGTCTCTCGCCGAATATTCCACTGTTCTCATTCCATTTCGACACCGTTCGTGCATACTACTGTTGAGTTTGTGTGCTCTCGCCGTTTTGCCCTGAGGTCTTTCCCTTTTCTTTTTTCTCTTTCCCGACTTTTCCTTTTTCTCTTCCCGCCCACTGCTCTCTCTCTCTCTCACTCTCTCTCATCTCCCCCACTCGACTGTCGCTTTCCTGTCCCATTTATAGCTTCTTCCTCGTGTCTTGCCTACATTCATTTGGGTGACAACGTTGCTCTGCTCTCGGGCTAAATTGATTCTGCCACTATGCCGTTTCTCTGCTTCTTTCTTTCCTTTCCCCTTTCTCTCTCTCTCTCTCTCTCTCTCTCTCTCTCTCTCTTCTCTCCTTTCCACCCCTCATTCTCGCACTTCCTTCCCAACGTCGACCTCTCTTCATCCTGCCTTATCCAGGGCTTCAACACACTTTCCTTTGAAGACACCCCCGTGTACCCGAGAATTCCGAAGCCGTTAGGAGCCAAGCACCCAGGCTCGTTCAGAAGGGTTCTTTCAAGTAGAAGCAAGAGGTGGAGTGAGAGAAAGAGAGTAGCAGAGAAAGAGCGAAAGAGTATCAGAGAGAGAGAGAGAGAGAGAGAAGCAGAGCGAGAGAGAGATAGTTACATTCGAAGGGCCGTAAAATATGCCGTTCCCGGCGTACATTCATTTCTTTTTTTTTCGCCCGAAGCCACTATTCTTAAATTGTGCCTTTCTCGCGTGCGACGATCATTTCCACATCATCTTCCATAGCTTCCCATTGTCTTTTTCTCTTTTCCTCTTCAATGTTCACACCCATCTCACTTTCCCAAATTTATGAACTTTTTCTTTCTTTTTATTCCTCCCTTTCCTGCATACTCCTTTATTCCGAGAAGCTTACTCTTCTCTTTCTCATGGAAGCGCTATTTTTTTGTCCATGTCATCTTTCTCTCTCATTGTCTCGGTTTCTCTCTTTCTTTCCCTCTCTCTCTCTTTCTCTCTCTCTCTCTCTCGCTCTCTCTCTCTCACTGGTTCTGCAAAATGTGGCGGGAAGAACGCTTCTTCCGTTCTTCTCTTTCTCTCTTCCAAAATGCCCTTTACACAGCTCCCGCCCGCCTCATCCTTGATGACAGTACTCTGAAGAAGGAGATGTACACGATGAAAGAGAGAGAGAGAGAGAGAGAGAAGGAGGGAGAGAGATAAAGAGAGAGAGAGGAGAAAGATAGAAAGAGCTAGGAACACAAAACCAAAGGAAACGGGGTGTACATGTTTGCAAATTAGGATGAAGCTCATGTGTGTACACTCTCATTCTTGGACGTCAGAGAACGAGAGAAAGAGAGAGAGAGAGCGAGAGGTAGATAGGAGCGAGAGAGAGAGAGAGAGAGAGAGAGAGGGATGGGGAGAAAAGTGAGAGAAAGAGAGAGGTGGAGGTGGACAGAGCGTCTTACAATCGACAATTAGCAAGCAAGTGGCCAGACTGTTCAAGCTTGCACAAATGACACTGGAGCTGTGGATCGAACAGCCTCTTGCGCGCACCTTTCCACCTCGTGTTCACCACATTGATTCTCGATCATGTGTTACTCAAACATACCTGTCCTTTCTTTCTCTCTCTCTCTCTCTCTCGCTTCCTCTCTCCGTCTCCCTCTCTCTCTCTTCCTCTCTCTCTCTTCCTCTCTCTCTCTTCCTCTCTCTCTCCCTCTCTCTCCCTCTCCAGGTCTCTATCTCTCCCTCTCCCGGTCTCTCTCTCTCTCTATCTCTCATTCTTTACCTCTCCCTTTGGCCCCTTGTCGCTCTGTCAAACCTCCCATGAGGTCAGGGTGGTTTCGAGAACCTGCCCAGAGATTTGTTGCTGAAATAATTCAAAAATTCAAACGTTCCCTTCCTGAAGTTGTGAGTTTTTCATTCTTCAAATTCTTCTCCTTTTTGTTTTTCTTTCCTTCATGACTATTTTGAAGTTAATTTCCTTGCTCCCCTTCTTCTATCTATCATTTGTAATGCACTTCTATTTTTCTCGCTCTCTCCTATCGTGTTTTTATGTTTGCCGCGAGCATCATATATTCTGCCGATTTTTTCCTCTCGCTCTCCCTCTCTCTCTATCTTTCTCTCTCTGTTTCTCTTTCACTCTTTCTCTCTCCCTCTCTCTCTCCCTCCCTCTCTCTCTCTCTCTCTCTCTCTCTCTCTCTAGCTTTTTTCTTTTGGCCTCCTCGTTCACTTTTCGTTTCCTTGGCAATCCCTCATTGGCAGGGGCTGGAGGGCACGAGAGGAGTGTGCCAAAGGAAGTAAGCCGGGGAAGGAAGTGGGAGGGGACAGAGAAGGTGAAGGGAGATAGGGAAAAAGGGGTGAGAGAGAGAGAACAGAGAAAGGGAAAGAGAGAACAGAGAAAGGGAGAGAGAGAACAGAGAAAGGAAAAGAGAGAAAGGGAGAGAGAGAACAGAGAAAGGGAGAGAGAGGACAGAGAAAGGGAGAGAGAGAAAGCAAAGAAAGGGAGAGACAGAAAGAGAGAGAGAGAGAGAGATAAAGAGATAGAAAGAGGGTGAGAGAGATGAAGAGATAGAAAGAGGGTGAGAGAGAGGGGAAGAGATACAAAGAGGGAGGAGAGAGAGTTGCTGTGTGCTCATCCTCCTGGGAGTGCTTGTGACATACGTTAGCTTTGCTCTCAGTGACGACGCGGCTCAAGATAAGCCGGCTAATCAGAATCTTATCCTTTATCCTCCTCAGGGTGCCTAGGGAGAGAGATGAGTGAAGTAGGGAGGAGGTATATAGAAAAGAGAGAGAGAAAGTAGGGGGGGGAGACCGAGACGAGAGAGAAAGAGAGGGAGAGAGGGAGGTTGGATAGAGAGAGGCCAAAAAGATAGAGACAAAAATAGAGTGAGCCGTCTCCCTCTGCGTCTATGTATATCGCACGCAAACATATTTACGATTTGAAAATGATTATATTTTCTAGCGAATTTAGTTTACTATTATTGTAGGTCTCTCTTCTGGAAAAATCGGAACTATCGCTTACCATTAGCATTTTGTGGATTGTGGTTCGCTGTTCTTTCCTGATCTCAGCAAGCGTGGTTTATCATTTAAGAATTCTTACTTCTTTATTTTCTTCTCCATTTTCATTCATTCTTTCACTTGCCTTTTCTGACTCATAATTGATATTTTCTTTGCGTTCATTCATGTTTCTTCCAATGTTTTCTTGCCTCTTTCGATTTCCTACATGATTTTTGGTTAATTTTTTTACTTAGCTGAAATTTCCTTGTTAGATAGGAGACAAAGGAATAGTATGATGAATCATATTTTCCTGGTCGATGTTGGTGATTTTTGCCAGAGAGGAATTCGGCGGTTTCTGGACCAGCGATCAAAACAACTATGGAAACCTCCCGTTTCGACCAATATTCTTGACACTTGTACTCTTGTACTCTCAATTACCTTACTTCTCACTCTCTCACTTCTCTCCTCTCTCTTCTCTCTCTCTCTCCTTTTTCTCCCCTCTTTCTATTTCTCTCTCACTCTCTTTCTCTCTATTTCCCTCTCTCTCTCTCACTTCTCTCCTCTCTCTTCTCTCTCTCTCTCCTTTTTCTCCCCTCTTTCTATTTCTCTCTCACTCTCTTTCTCTCTATTTCCCTCTCTCTCTCTCTCTCTCTCTCTCTCTCTCTCTTTCTTTCTCTCTTTCTTTCTCTCTTTCTCTCTATCTCTCGTTATTTTCTTAATTGCACTAAGTGGAAATTTGTGATGGGGCCGCACATTCTTCCACTCTTTTTATCCAACCGAGAACGATTTCTTGGCTGATGTGAGTGAGCACCAACAATTTTGTCATTCCATGGGAATATGTTTTCGCCCACCTCTTAACCACCGTCTGTTCTATTAATCTCTCTTCCTCTCTCTCTCTCGCTCGCTCTTATTCCCATTCATAAATTTATTTCCCACTCTACTTTCCGATTTCATTCTTCACCACGTTTCCACCCTCCATATCAGTGACCTTTTGGCTGACTTCCCCAGTTCAATTCCTCAGTTCCATCCCTCAGTCCTCTTGTATTTGGATGTGATGACAAGAATGTTCTATTTGCCCACGTGCCTCGCGACTTTTGTTTTTTTTATATCTCTTTGCTTTCTCTCTCTCCCTCGCTATTTCTTTCTCTCTCTCACCTTCTCTCTCTCTCTCTCTCTCCCTCTCGTTTTCTCCCTGTTTCTCTCGCTTCTTCTCTATTGTTCTCTCTCCGTATCTCCCGCTTTCTCTGTCGCTCTCTCTCTCTCTCTCTCCATTTTAATTCCGAAACATGCTTATCAATTGCAGGGGTGTGCCTCTCTTGTGTTGTATTCGCGGCGGCGGAGGCATTCTCACCCTCACCTGACACCTGTCGAGGCTCTGACTCCGACAGAGAGAAAGAGAGAGAGAGAGAGAGAGAGAGAGCTGTTCGTCTCCTGTCTCTCTGCGCCCTCTCCATTTCCTGCACACTCTCCCTTCTCTCCCATTCTCTCTTCACTTCCTCCCACACACATCAAAGGAGTCAAAGTCGTATATTCGAAGCCTCTGACACTGCGTTAAAACGACGCAATGAAGTGATCAACGTAAATCATCGACAACTAGAAGGAATTCAGGTAAAAAAAAATAATGTAAATTTTTTTTATTATTATTTAAATTTTTGTTTTAACATTCTAAAATATAAATGCCCAGATCCATATCCTAAAGAAACATTAAAGTTTCATTTCTGATATTTTCGAGAGATTGAAAATGGAGGCAGTTGGAGTGCATGAATCACTGAAATTGCCCTAGACGATTCAGTGATAATATGAACAGCGGCACCCTGATCTCGAGCCTTCTCAGAGCCATGATCCACCAAAAATGTTTGTAGCATAATCCAGGTTTTCAACTTATCCCCAGTCCCTGATTTAGGGTCCCGGGTCTCCTCAGAATGGTTTATATTCCCTGATGCAAACATACAACCCTTTCAGCCGAAATGGGAGACTTTTCGACGTCGTCGCGCCTGGTGAGCCGAGGCGGCGGCCCTCTCATAGCCGGCCTCTACGACCTCGGCAAGACCATCGGCCAGGGCCACTTTGCAGTGGTCAAACTGGCGAGACATGTATTCACGCAGGAACAGGTTGGGAGGGGCGAGAATGTTTTATTTTATTTTAGAATATTATTATCTTATATTACACTCTTCTCTTTGTAAAATCTAACCTTCTTTCAATCTCTACATATTTCCTTTTTTTCATTATTATCTCCTCCTTTTAAATCTGTATTTCTTGTAATCTCTACTTATTTCTATCTTCTTTGTTGTCTATTGTTCGCGTCTATCGATGGACTATGATTATAAGTCGTTTGCGTTCGTTTTTTTTCTTCTATTTCCTATTCCTTTCTCTCGCTCTCCATATCTCTCTTTCTCTCTCTCTCTCTCTCTCTCTCTCTCTCTTTCTCTCTCTCTCCCTCGTTTCTTTTTTTACTTCCTCTTCTCCACACGAATGCCAAGCGTTTTGATGTCTGTAATGCGATCTCCTCTTCTATTTTTAGGTGGCCGTAAAGGTGATCGACAAGAACAATCTGGACGCCGTGTCTAAGCATCACTTGATGAACGAGGTTAGCTTCGGCGTCTCAATCGTTGTAATCATATTCATTCCATTCTAATGTTAATTGAGTCATATTTCACTTAATGCAGAATATTCACACTGTGTTTCATCATCAAAAAAGTAATTCTCAACTGTGAAAAATATACTTTCGATCAAATAGGCATAGTAGAATTAAATTTAAGATTTTTTTGCGCACTTGGAGCCTTCCGAAAATTTCACAGATTTTCTCACCCGGACCCTCCCGAAAAAAAATTTTCCCACCAGTAGGCATTTAAAAAAAATTGATTAAAAATTATTTTCGTTTGAAGGTCCGTTGCATGAAGCTCGTCCAGCACCCTCACATTGTGCGTCTCTACGAAGTGATCGACACGAATTCGAAACTCTTTCTCATACTTGAGCTGGGCGACTACGACATGCATGACTTCATTCTGAAACATGATAAGGTCCGCGTTCGGTCGCCTTCTTTTGCATCTCTGTGCTAACTTGGATTGAAACTGTATCTCCTCTCCCTCTCCTTCACATGTTAAAGATCCGTCTTGTAGTTTTTCTTTCTTTCTTTCTTTCTTTCTCATGCTCTTACACAGAGAAGTGAAGGATGAGAGAGAGGGGGAAAAAGAATAGCCCCCAGGATATGAGAGCAGAGAACGGCCGCTGACGTTCTAAGGCGATTGCAAGAAAAGAAATAGTGATATTTGATAAGGAGTGATGTGTCCATGGTAATTCCGGATATACAAGGGCAAACGGAGGTTATTACGCCATATGGAATCTGAGGGAGATTAGGGGTTTTCCGATTTTCCCTGATAAAGCTAGCTCTAATGATTTGCGCTTTTCCCCTTCTTCTCTCCTTCATGTATCATCGTGCTTCAGAATACTGTGGATAATGTGAGGAGAGCAAGAAGGCAGACGAATTATTCGTAGGCGAAAAAAAATTTAATCTAAAAATCCATAGAATTTCCCAACCACTTTTGAACATTCGCTATCGTTATTGCAGTATATTTAGAATTTAACAAAAATCTGGTGCTTAAATTGGAATTCTTGAAGTGGCAGCAAAATAATATTAGGAACTACCGTATAAGACATTTCTTCGACCTACATATTGTATGCGCGATTTCTTCAGGGATGCCCCGAGCCACTCGCGCAGCAATACTTCTGCCAGATTATTACTGCCATCAACTACTGCCATAAACTACATGTTGTACATCGCGATTTAAAGGTTATATTTATTGTTGAATTTCTGATTTTAACATATAAATTTTTAAAGGTTTTTTTTTAACTTTATTTCATTGTATTACTCTATTTTCTACTACGAATAAAAAAATTAAGAATAACTAACGGATAAAAAATTTCAGCCCGAGAATGTTGTTTTCTTCGAGAAGCTGGGCATGGTGAAGCTGACCGACTTTGGCTTCTCCAACTTTTTTGAGCCTGGCGAGCATTTGAGGGTACGGTATTTTTACCGTACCAGTTTTGTTCTTAAATTATATTTATTAATTGTTTTATTTATTAAATACAATAACTATAATTATGTATCCGGTTATTTGACTATGCATTTATGACAATGGTTATAAATATTCGGTATGGTATAGTATAATGGTACAGTCAGGCATTCCTTGAATTTCTGTGGAGCTGAATTCATTTCAGTATTCCTTTTGCGGCCGAATACATTTGAATTAATTTACAAAATATATTTCAGACGGCATGTGGAAGTCTCGCATACTCGGCACCAGAAATTCTTCTCGGAGATGCGTACGATGCTCCAGCTGTTGGTTAGTATATTGTTATAATGACGTCATATTTTTATTGTTTCAATATATAAGTTAAACTTTGAAAATGTTATTTAACGAACAAAATTTTAATAAAAAAAATATTCCGTTCTTTTAGGTTGAAATTAACGTTATATTGTTTAAATAATAATTTTTATATTCATTGCTAATTGTTCCAGATGTTTGGTCGCTTGGCGTCATCCTCTTCATGCTTGTCTGTGGTCGGCTTCCATTCCAGGTAAATACAAGTTTAATTCCGTTTTACTTTACTTTATTCACGGTCACAAATGTGGTACATATATATATATATATATATATATATATATATATATATATATTGCATTAGCATAATTAGAATACGGTGGGAAGAATGGAGACAGTAGATAAATCTATAGTCACATTGGTATAGAGAGTGTAATCTTATATAATATTTTTGATGAAGGAAAAAAATTGAAGAAATATTGTAGACCATTTTTATTTTGTATATTGCAGGAAGCAAATGATCCTGAAACGCTGACCAAGATCTTGGATTGCCGGTATTCGATGCCTGAGACACTGTCGAATCCGTGCAAAAAGTAAGTTGGTCCTAACCAGATTACTGTATTTTTGATCGTATCCTGTATAAAAAAAAATACATTTTTAATGTTAATAAAACTTGTTGTCAGGTCCTATTCCTTTCAGTCTTATAACGCGGATGCTCGTAAAAGACCCGCAGAAGAGAAGCAGCCTTGAAGAGATTGCAGCTTCTCCATGGGTCCAAGCGGGAGATCGAGGACATGCTGAGGTATACTGTAATATACTGTACCATTGAATATTGGTCTATTCATTCAACAGACAGAGTATTGTGTTTTAGGAAGAGACAGGTTTTATGAAGGCAGGCAATTTAATACCTTATTGATAGTTTTGCCTTATATGTACATGGCTTAATAGAAAAGGGAATAGAAGAAAAAGCAAATATTTAGGAGATGCAATGACGTCAGGCTCTGCACAAGTTGAATTGGGGAAAAAATTTAAAAAGGGGGGGAAGGCGTTTTACATGTGATTATTCACTTGAATAATTCTTTTTTCTTCTGTGAAGCAGAATGATGAATATATAAGCTTTAACAGATATGTATATTATATTTTTTCTTTGAACAATAATTATTGATAAAGAAATAAGCATGAATAATGAATTAATTAAGCATGAATAGTAATAACAGATTGATTCTGCTTGAGATGCTGCCTCTCGTCGTGCGACATCACCTGCCCGAGTCTGCGCACACGACTATAGTCGAGCAGATGGTCAACGGGCACATTGGCACCGAGGATGCGATCCTTGCGTACGATTTTAGATTAATTAACTAATTTGACTTATTATTTTATAATTTTTTTATCGATCAATTGGATAATCAATGTGTCAACACATAGAAAGAAATCAAGAAGAACACAAGATACGACAATTGAACTCCATTATAATATCTTCAGAATATGCATTACATGAGAAATAGAGTACTGTAGTGTACTGTATTTAAATCACCGAATAAAAGCCACAGCAAAAGAATTGGAGAAGAAAAAATGGCTGAAAATGGATTTTCTGTCAAAATGTTCCTGAGAAAGGTGGTGGGGAAGGCCTTTGGAGAAATCGATGTAGGTCTATTCAGTCGACAGTACCTTGTCTTTCCTCTTATTGTGGGTTTATCAGTGTCATTATATGACAGTATTCGGATCTAAAGTAAGTGGTCTAAATTGTTCATAAGGCTTAAAAAATGAAGCGGTCTATTCGAATTACTAAAGTTTAAATTTTTAGATTAAATATAAAATTAATTCAGTGCCCTCGAGAACGACGAGTACAACTATCTCTCGGCGACGTACTACCTTCTAGCCGAACGAGTCCTCTCCTCGTATCGTGAAGAACAAGCGAAATCACTAGCAGAGCGAGCGAGTAGGATCGAGGTGCCAGATGAAGCACCTCTCAATGATGGGTCAGTTTGTATTGGGGGGAATGTGAGCAGTAAGGACTCCCACTTCCACTTTTCCAGATCGGAAATAAGGGCTCCCCCAAAATTGACCTACTTTTCCTTTTACCAGCAAAAACTACTCATGGTCTTTATTTGCGAATTATTGTTAGTGGGAAAAGTAGAGGAAGTGAGGATTGCCTACGTGTAAGTATGCAAGAGAGATTTGAAACATGTCAGATTTAGTGGTGGGTAATAACGGGAATATTTTGGTTCTCTGATGTTTCTACAAAATTTCCTGTCACATCCAGAAAGATCTTCTGTTGACAGGTATGATATCAACTGTCTATCTGTTTGCCTTTTGATTTCCATGCACTAATTGTGCAACCACTCTTTTATTTGCTCCTCATTCTTTTCTCTCTGCTTCTCTGCTCTCTCTCTCTCTCTCTCTCTAATTTCCTCTCTTGTTCTCTAGTCGCTCTCTCCATCTTGCATGCTCTCTCCATCTCCAGAGATGGCGCAGCCGCGAGTGGATCCAGCACACGCGGCTCTTCTCGCTGCCGCAGTCGCTCCAACTCCTTCCGCGCGGCAGTCCGCCGCCCGTGCACCATTCTGAAGGAGGAGTCGGAAGAGGAGTTGAGCACCTATCTAAGGTCATCCAGTCGGCAGTCCAGCAGGTTCGGACAAGGGTCATAGTTGGACCCCCACCACCGCCTGGGGTACCACGAGGCACTAATATGGCCCAACCGGATGATTATGAAGACATCGTCTTGGGACACTAAAGGGGGGGGGGGGGGTAAGAGGGAAGCGAAGGGGCGCAGCGCTAAAAATTAATTGTCTTTTTATCGCATCGCTTCCCTCGTACCCCCCGACCCCCCGAGATCTTGCTATGTGATCGCACACGAACATCCATCATTCTGCCCCCCCCCCCTCTCATCCGTTGTTTCTCTCCGGGATGGTTGTCTCCGCTCTCTCTCTTGATGCTTCACAACACACAACACACACTGTCTATTGTACACTATCCGTGTCCACCAGGAATGGTTGTTCTTCGTTGTATACATCACACTTGGTTTTATAAATGTATATCGAATTTTTTTTTCTATTCTGTGATGTCCAACTTTATTTGCTTAGCTCCGTCCACTTATTCTTTAGCCCCGTCCAATTCATCGTTTAGCCCTGCCTCCCGATTCAGATTCTATCTCTCACGTGACGACTCGTCGTCTTCGGATGGCGCTGAAGCAGTCCTCGGCTCTCCATCCGCGCTAGGCCCCGTCCCCATCGGGAGGCCCATGGGAGTAGATCATCTTCTGGCGCATAACCGATCTACCGGCTCGTCCTCACTCTTCTTTGAAGAGCTCTCACCCATCGCTGAACACTGGCCGTCCACAACTTCCGGTGTGCCGAGTGTTACGGTAGAGTGCAACGAGGGGACGACGAATCCGAATGAGCAAACGTTCGAGATGTCCTCCAAGAGGATCGCGTGTAGATCACGAAGTGGCAGCGCCATTCATACGCCGAAAGTTCGGCTGGTTAGGAGGTGCGCCCCGTGTTGTTCTTTCTTTCCTCCTCGTATTTTTATAATGTTACTTGTGATGATACTTTCCAAGTACTTTAAAATCACTTTCCCAATCTTGGTTGTCACAAGAATTGCATGATTTGTCGCATGCAGTAAATGTCCACCTTATTTTTATGATCTGAATGCATGACTTGCATGGGCTCCTCTATTCATTTTCTACAGTTTATTCCATTGCACCCCAGCTCATCTGTTTTATTCAAAATGGTAGATCCTGGAACTGAAGGAATAGATAGGATACCTTATTCGCTATTCTTAGATTTTATTTTCTTTCTCCCTAGTAAAAAATTACGAAAATTTGAACTTCCGGCTATTTAGTGCCGATTATAGTTATGCTGTTGGACTTTGAGTTAGATAAAAAAAATAGATAAAAGTGTGCATTTCGTTTCAATTTATGATGTCATTTGAATGTTCTCTCTGCTCAGGAACTCTTCACCTTCTGTGTCAATGTTCGGTGGAGGCGGCCAGTCTTCGCGAGATCGCGTGAGTCCGCAGGCTCTCCAGGAACTTCTTGAGATGACTAGGTTCGAATATCTCGGCCTTCTTTTACAAAGTACAATAACCAGAATTCTACACCAGAAACACCTGTAGTGATTTTTAGACAACCATGTAAATACAGTTAAATGTCCGATTATATCCAAGGATAACTGTTGAAATAGTGCTGGGCGTCATCATGTGGACTTTGTAAAGCTAATAACATATATCTCTTACAATTAGACTAACCGGTCGACGTGCAGCGAGTCCAGATTCTGTTCGCTCTTCACGTAGTCCTTCGCCCCCGTGCAGTAGCAGTGGACGAGCTTCTCCTGGTTTCTTTTTCAACGTTATTTTTATTTATTCTAATTAATTTTAATATTTCCTTAGCTTCGTTATTCAGCCTCAATTTGGTCTTATTTCCATGTTATACGCATCATTATAACCTTAAAATTAAAGTGTCGTAGGCTCTTGGAGTTAAATCCGAAAAAGTCATAACCGCAAAAAATATGTCCAAGAAGAAGTTTATCCAAAAAAGGAATATCAGAAAATAAAAACCTCCTCCAGCATCTCTGCTGACCCGCTTGAAGCCGGCGGCTGCTCTCGCGGGCGGAATGCGCAAGCTGTCCTCGTCTCCGCATCTCCTTGGCATCTGCGAGGAAGGCGAAGAGGAGGGCGGAGGCAACAACTTCGGCGTGGGCGCCAATTCTCTCGGCTCATCCGACCTGGGCGCCGCGGGCTCGCACGACGGAATCGCGCGAACTAATCGGTATCATTTTAAATATTCTATTCTACTCTTTTTAATTAAAACTTTTTATATAATATGTTAAAAAGAAGAAAAAACTCTTTATTCTTATACAATGCGTGAATATTAGGTCTTAACATATCTCGGAACATTCTACTACGTTTTGAAACTTTTATTATATAATAATTTAAAATAAAAATTATTCCCATACATTGCGTTGAATATGTTTTAATACATCTTGCACTCGTCTGTTTTTGCTGTCCTTGTAATGAGTAATTAATACGAATTATTTTTGTCCGAACAGACTTTTGAATGTTATGAAATGGATTTAACCCTCTATTAATTATTCTCTAATCTCTGTCTAATCTTCAAGTATTTTCTAATCTGCCTGGTCTTCTAATGTTCTCTCTAATCCGTCCTTGAGCCGCGTCCTTTCATTGTTTCTTCCTAGTTCCGCCTCGACTGGTGGCGTCTTCCACAAGGGCGACGTTCCTGCGTCGGTTCTTGCCGCCGCTTCACAATCGGCATTTTCCGCTTCCGCGACCAAAGCGCAGGCTGCCGCCGCCTCTCCCTTCCAAACACTCTCTCCCCACTCGGCGCCAACCTTGGCCGCGTGCCAAAAGGCCGCGATAGCTCCGCCCCTTCTGACGTCATCGCCCCTGCATACTAGCGCGCCGCCCAGTACACGCCACGTTGCCGCGCCTTCCTTGTCATCACAGATGACAACCTACAGGTTAAGCCCCGCCCCCTTTGTCTTAAGCCCCGCCCCTTTTGTCTTTGTTCGGTTGCATAATGTTACTCTACTAAAGTGTTGACAAACAAATTTGGCAAATAACATTTTTTTTCATTTTGTCTTGTCTCTTGCATGAAAATGAAAAGACTAAAGTAATTGAAATTTGTTTACTAAGTCTAAGGCCTTATAAAAGGGTAAGGGAAAAAGGTTTTTTGTTCGGTTATAATGTAAGAAAGAGAACAAGAAGATTTTTTTAGTGCGGTTCGCATGATTCGACCCCGGCAAGCGGTTGTCTCGCCCGATGTCTGCCGCCGTTATGAGCAACGCTTTGTGACGAGGACGCGTCGCTCAACAAGGTTAGGGGAACTTTAGAATCTAAATTCACAGCGGTATTTAAAAACCCTCTCGATATTAATCTTTGTGAGAAGAGTATACCACCAAAAACCAGGAAGCTACATGCTCTTTTGCCCTAAAATATTCCGAAAACCGCGTGATGTCGAGTGTTTTTATGGACTTCTGGAAGATCCTAGCTTTTCCAGGCAACTTTTCGGCAGGGTCCTGGGAAAAGCTAGACCTATTTTTTAAACATTGAATAGCAGCAACAACAAAAGTGGCATGTAAAGCAGAAGAATTACCGGTGACGAGCTAAACGAATTGTGACTCTGAACTCTGCTTTCAGCTGCTCCTCCTCAGAAACGTCGGATGACGAGGAGCGTTGGCTGACGATGCTCTCTTCCACGAGACACTGCAAGAGAGGAGGAACAGGGAATGGCGACCGCAGAGATGATTATGATGATAACGGTATTAGCTGTTTCTAATATTAACTACCTAATTAGGAAGCGATTTGTGAGAGTTAGAGAAACCTCCTGGCTTCTCTGTTCCTTCACAATTCTCTCACAAATCGATCTTATACCTTTAAAAAAAAGGTTTTATCCGGTTAATCAAGGCTTAGTGAATGGTCGAGGGATCCAGGATGGGAGGGATTTCGAAGATACTTCGAAGATACCTTTTAGAATGCTTATTATTCTAATATTCCAAAGAATTTTAGTAGCACACAATTTTTTTTTAACATTTCTTTAGAAGACTGTAGGTTGGTTGTTCATTGGCAAGTAACCATTACCCATTCTCTCACAAATCGCGTCCTATGTCTTTTATTTATTTTAATAATTACAAGATATTGACTAGAAGAATGCGATTTTGTTATATTTATTTAGAAGACTAGGTTGTTTAGTGCCAAGTGTCATTACGTATCTTATCTTCAGACACATCTCTTTCTCTCTCCTCTCTCTCTTCGTTCTCTCTCTCTCACTCTCTCTCTTCGCTATCTCTCTCTCTCTTTCTGTCTCTCTTCACTCTCTCTCTCTCTCTCTCTCTCTCTCTCTCTCTCTGTCTATTCAGGAGGAGTAGCAGGACCATCGAATGGGGCCCTGCCTAGTGGAGGCCCTCATTCGTCTGGAGCAGGAGGAGGCGCTCCAGGAGGGTCTACGGCTGGGTCAAGTGGTACCGCAGGATCGGCTACAGGAGGCGGCAGCGGCAAGGCCAGCGATGAGGCCAAGTCGTGGTTGGTCAAAGCCTAGATTGTAGATGCAGTAAGTAGATACAGTAAGTTTTATATGCAGTTATTAGATACGGTAAAGGTTCCATTCAGAAGTTTTATGTACTGTTAGCAATAAATTTTATATACGAAAAGCATATACAGTACATACAGAAAGTAGATACAATACATTTTATATGCAGTAGTAAATAATGAAAGGATACAGTTACTACTGTAAATATACGATAAGCAAGACTTAATGGATTCATCTACTATGAGTCGTTAGGATTCCTCTTTTTCAGGCAAATGACACTCCTGGACTCTCCACTCACACCACTCCGACCCATTCCAGAAATGACGCATCTGAGTGCGGATAAGGGCGGGCGTATCAGAGCACGCTTCATGTCCAGGTTTGTAGAGTAGGGGGAATCAAGAAGGAGTTAAAGAAGGATAGAACGAGAGAGAGAGAGAGAGAGAGGGTGGAAGGGAGAGAGTGAAAGAGAGAGAGAGAGAGAAGGGGGGAGGGAAATAGAGCCCGAAATGATTAAAGATGAACAGAGAAAGAGTGAGAAACGAGTCTTGGGGGGGGGGGGGTACGGATGGAATAAGTTGTCTTTAATTGTAAAAAAAAAATGATATTAAATAAAAGAAGAGAATGCCCTCTGAACAGGTCGCAGACGGCGGAACGAGTGATCGCAGACTGGGCAAGCGGAGGAGGCTGCGACTTCTTCGACTGCCCGTGCGGCTCGGCCACCTTCATTGCGGCCACTCCACCGAGGACGCTGGCCAACATTGATGAGGTTAGAAAGAATATTACAGGGAAAAAGAAGTCAGTCAATATCAGGGTAAATAAGATATAGCCTATATCACGCCCGATCCCGATTTCGGGCCTCCCCGGAGCCATAATATAATTATAAGATTTAGAATCGTGGGCAGTCAATTAGAGAATACTCAAATAATGGCAATGGATATATTGAAGGACGAGCCACGGAAGGAGTACACTGAATGGATGAGACGAATCGTTAGAACCAAATCGGATGACGGAATCTGCCGCTCTGATGCGAGTCTTCTCATTACTCATGTAAGAATGGATGTTCTCAATTTGAAATATCTTTTCCTGACGTTTGGTTCTGACGAGAAGATTTTTAAAAAGTATATTTCCATTGAAGCAGAAATCTGTTGCTCCAACGGAAAAAGCTCCTTTCCATTAAAACAAATTAGCCTTCTACAGGATTCGTACATCGAAGAGGAAGAGGGAGTCGTCACTCTCAGCTGTTCGCCTCTCTTGGCATCCTCGACTTCATCTCTCTCGGCGGCTTCAGCTGTAAGTTGTTTTTTTCCTTTTTTTGAGAACATTTTAAATAAAAAAATTTCTTCCGTCTATAGTTGGTCTTTGAGTTGACTTTTTTTGCGTTTTTGTATATATTCGTAATTAAAAAATATATTGTCTCGTTCATTACCAATTTAATTTGACTACAAATTTTAGGAACATGAATACCGGAACGAGGAGAACGGTCGGTCGAGTCGTGATTCTTCTTTTCTTAGCGAGGACAGCGGCCTCTCAGTGGCACGCAGACGAAGGAAGACACGGAGAAGGCGGACAAAAAGCGGAAAATTCGCTGATGTCAGTTGGGTAACTCGAATTGGGGTTTTTTTAATATTTAAAATATTTTTTTAATAGTTTATTTTTAAATTTATATTTATAAACTTGCAGTAATATTATTCATATTCCTATTTTCAGTGCACTCGTCAAAGGTCTCCTGCTGTGGAACACAAGTCAAAGTGAGTCATCCTTTTACTGTTATAAATTTTTTTATTTCTTTTACAATTTAAATACGTAAATTTATTGACAGCTGAAACAGCATTGTACTTTTGCCTGATAATTTTATTTTTCAGCTCTTCTTCGTACGTCTCCGCATGGGTGGAGAACGTCTCTGCGATGTATGTCGTTAGCTGATCGACAACATCATTTCTGTTGTATTCTTCCTGGCGCGGATAGCTGGATCCATCCCAGCTCTCGTTCTTTTATGTTCAGACATGATTTACGATCGGTTCATTTCCTTCCCTTTCTTTGAATCTTGAAATATCGTACATCTAACCATAAGATTATTAGTGTATGAAAATTCTTCTTTCACAATTGATTGAATGAGAGATTATTATAGCTTTTGTTTTCCCTGACTTGCCATGATTTTCTTTTTTCTCTCTCGAAAAATGAAATTTTCATTCTAATACGTCTCCTTTCTAGTCATTTTCTATAACAGAGGCAATGCCGCTAGACGGAGTTCCATGATATTTCTTTCCATTCTGTTTTGTTTCTTCTTTTTTTTTATTAACCGTAGAATTGACTCAACAAATCGAATCAGTAAGAAGATATCAGGTGTAACAGTAACATACTTCATGATTGTATTGTCATTTCTTCTTTTCCCTTGAAATTCAGTGCATAGATATGATGACTCCTACCGGGCGTTTTTCTTTGATTTCCTTGCAATCCAACCGATTCTTGAATTTGCTAACAACGAAAAGACATGGATAAAGCAGTATAACAGCAGAATAACGGTGACCTTGTTCATGTCTACGAAATGTTTTCCGAGTTGTTCCATTGCAACTAGCATACATTGGATAAATGATACCTGCTAGAAGTATAATTGGGGGAATTTTTCTAGAGAAAAATTTTCCTCCATGGTAGATGGAGCAGTATGTTTTAACTACGGTGTCCTGTGGAAGTAGTAATAGAATGTGTTGGGTTCTTTTTTCACTTTCAATTTCTGTATTGAGTATTAGAAATATAATTTGATTGATGTGTTCAAAATATTGAGATGGGCGAAGTTATATTTTATTGATTTTTATTGAGTATTAGGAAAATGTTTTATTGGAAGTTTCAAAGTATTGAGATAGAGGCGAAGAGCAATGCGAATCGGCCATGCCGAACTGCAGCGGCGGCTGCTTGCTCAACTCAGACGGCGAGTTTATCTCCCCTCAACAGCCGCAGCGTCCACCTCTAGCGGGAGCACATGCCTGTCGTGGCCACTCGAGAAGGTTGGTCATTTTTATTTTCTTTTTTTTTGTTGTTGTTGATTGCAGCGAGTAATTAGTAAGGAGAGCTTAGAGGATTGAATAATTTGAAATTTAGCGATGTACGTTGTCATTCCAAATGACCGCTTTGCTCCATTTATTGAGCATTTAGGAAGATGTCGTCTTTAAAACGTGGCTTTTTTTAAGTATAGGAGTAAAAATTGTGACCCGGAATGAAGAATATTACCGTTTAACATATTTGACGATAGAAAAAATTAGTGGAAACGCTGAATTTTCCTTTCGCTAAATTACAGAACAAACTTTTTTTAGTTGACGTCTCCTTATATCTTTCAAGATCATTCGTTTAGTTTCATTCGCCTTTTAATGCATGGAATTCTGCGATTTCTAGAATACAAAAGTGAGCGATCGGATGCTGGCGATCGAGCAGCACTGGCGGCAGTCCATGGCAGAGCCGCCTCCTGCACCAGCTGATGTCCTCTCTTTCTCTCACTCTCTCTCTCTCTCTCTCTCTTTCTCTTTGTCTCTCTCTCTGTCTCTCTCCCTCTCTCTCTCGCTCTGCCTCTATCTCCATCAGAATGTGTCATTGTTGCAGGCTCCTTCAAAGTATGTCCTAGCGATGTTCCCGTATCCTTCTGGTCGGTTACATCTCGGCCATCTCCGTGTCTACACCATTTCAGATGTCGTTGCTCGCTACTATCGATTGAATGGATATCAGGTATCTTTTCTCTCTCCAAACTGGAGCTACTATTTAAAAACACGGTAATTTGCCTAGGAATTAAGCCCTTGATTATCTCCTGTTAATTTTAATAGTAATTAAAAGTACAATAAATAAATGACAAATATGAAGCTATATAATATAAATGATATTTCGAATGTCTTCTCCTCCTCAGGTTCTGCACCCAATCGGCTGGGATGCCTTCGGGCTTCCTGCAGAGAATGCCGCCCGAGAGCGAGGAGTCGACCCGGCCGAGTGGACTGCATCGTAAGGCAATTTCACTTTAGATCAGGGAAAAATCGACTGCTTGGCAAAACATGGTGGGATAGAGGGATTGGGTCCTGGAAAGAAAGGAGGGGAGTGTATAAACTGAATCTATGCATCAAATTCTGTCTGGACTATGGCTTCCGGAAGGCTAAAATACCTGTTTACATTTTAGCCCTGCTTACGATATCGTATCTGACAATTATTCTTTGCTACAGTATTTCACATTAGATGGTATAATATAAGGTGATAGATAATTATAAGAATTATAATTGTAGACTTTTTCATATCGCAGAGTTCCCTTACTGCATATGTTAACATGTGAATCTTGATGACTCCAGCTGAACATTTTTCAGCAACATTGATTCAATGCGAGCTCAGCTGCGAGAAACGGGTGTGCAGTTTAACTGGAACGTCGAGATTAACACATGCCAGCCAGAGGTTTGAATTTATTTTCTCTTCATCAAAAGTTAACTATATATATTTTTTTTTTGTGTAAGCTATTTCTGTGGAATTTTTTGTACAGTATCAACTTTTTGCTTATTTTATTATTCATTTACAGTATTACAAGTGGACTCAGTATATCTTCACGCGGCTTCATCGTGCAGGGCTTGTACGAAGAGGCGTTGAAATGGTTTGTTAATCATTTGAATGTTCAATTTGGCGGGTATTGATAGATGCGTTTTGCAACACAGGAAATATAAAATGAGATTTTCTGAAATTGTGGGATTTTGGGATTCCTTATCCTATTTAGGTGAACTGGGATCTGGTAGAATAATTATGGTGATTTAAAACCAATCATATTTAGGTGAACTGGGAATTTTTTTTTAGAATAATTATGGTTATTAGAAACTAATCCTATTAAGGCGAACCGGGATCTGATAAAATAATTATCGAAATTAAAAAAACAATCCTATTAAGGTGAACTGGGATCCGGTGGACAAGACGGTTGTAGCGGAAGAGCAGATCGTAGATGGCTTGAGCTGGAGATCGGGCGCTCCGGTGGAAAGGAGAGCGATGCCCACCTGGCTCATCGAGACTCCCAGATATGCCAAGGTATAGAGAGGAGAGGACATTTTAAAATATAGTCGCGCATTTTTTGAATTTGTATTATTCAAACAGTTTCAATTCATTCTGTAAGCTTTCGGAAGAAACGATGTACTACGTTCTAACGCTGCTTGGGCTTAAAAAAAATTTTCTTTTTATCTCTAGTATTTTTATAGTATTTTTTGTTTAATCTGTAGTTATTTAAATATTTATTCATATATTTAAAAAAAAGTAGAAGATATTTTGAGCGCCTCCTCGACGGCCTCTCTGCAATAGGCGACGATCGATGGCACGAAGTTGCTGAGATTCAGGCGCACTGGATTGGCGCATGCGACGTGCATCGATTTCTACTCCCTATCAGGGTACGGTAATCAAGATTAGAAGAGCCTAATTAGAATATGGATTTGAATATCGAAAATTATAAAACAATTATATAGATATATATATATATTTATTTATATTTGCCAGAAAGTAATTGTTTACTTACGGATTACTGCAACAAATGATGGACTAGAATAACGCATTGGAAATACATTATTTCTTCATGCTTATAATTTCACATTTCATTGCCGTTGTTTTTATTTTTTAGAATATGGGAAGGAAAGGGATTTTTGGGATATCAGATCTTCTTATTGTCAGAAACACATTTTGTTTTGTTTAGAGGAAAGACTCCAAGAGCCCCGAAAGAACGCGCCTTGATCTTCGACTGGAGAATCCGATGCAGATTGCTGCAGCACGATTCATTCTTGTCACGCAGTCGCATTCGATAGCGAAGCAAGGAGAGAAGAGGATTCATGAAGAGCCGTGTTAGTCTGGCTTGTAGGCTCTCTCTCTCTCTCTCTCTCTCTCTCTCTCTCTCTCTTCCTATTTCTCTCTCTCTCTCTCTCTTTCTCTCTCTTTCTCACTCTGTCTCTCTCTTTCTCTCTCTCTTTCTCGCTCTGTCTCTCTCTTTCTCTCTGTTTCTCAAGCCGTATATCTCTCCTCTGTTCTCTAGCCGTCTCTCTCCTCTCCTTTCTCTTACTTCTCTGTTTCTCTTGTCGACTCTCTGCTCTCTCTCTCCCACTCTCTGTCTGCTTCGCTAACCTTATACCTTTCATACTAGTTCATTTACAGATCTGGCCGATGTCGAAGTACTGAACGGAGTGACCGGCGAATGGATGCCAGTCGTCGTGTTACCTGCCAAAGCGGAAGAAGGTTAGTAGAGAGAGAGAGAGAGAGAAAAGAGAGAGAGTATGAGAGAGACAGAGAATGAGAGAGAGAGCATGAGAGAGAGAGAAAATGAGAGAAAGAGAATGAGAGAGAGAGAGAATGAGAGGGAAGCCAGAGAGAAGAGAACTCAACGATAATATTATTATCGAATGTTTACAAAATAATTTCGATAAAATACAAAACTGTTAAAATGATGTTTCCAGAATGCGCGGGCATGTTCCTGGATGCGCGTGTCGGAGAGGCAGAAGGAAGAGACAGCGAGGTGGCAGCAGCCGCAGGACTCCAACTCAAGAAGCAGAGGGCACTCATGCCTATGACCATCCAGGATGTTGAAGAAATTTCCAAGGTTACAAGAGTTTTGGCATACCTCTTTCTCTCTCTCTCTCTCTCTCTCTCTCTCTCTCTCTCTCTCTTCTCGTCCCTCTCTCCCCTCTCTTTCTATCTCGTACCTTCCAAATCTCTCTCTACTCTCGCTACTCTCTCTCTCTCTCTCTCTCTGCTATTTCTCTCGCAATCAGATCTCTCTCTCTCTCTCTGCCATTTCTCTCACAATCAGTCCTCTCTCTCTCTCTCTCTCTCCCTCTTCTCTTTCTCTCTCCACTCTCTCCCCTCTCTGTCTCCTCTCTCTCTGTAAGATATTTCCCATGTCAAATTCTCTCTTCTAGTTTGGTGGTTACGGTGGCTACGTGACTTCTCGCCGCCTTGTGGACTGGGCCGTGAGCCGGCAGCGCGCGTGGGGCACTCCGATTCCGATGATTCTGAACAAGGAGTTGGGCGACGAGGCAGCCAAGCCACTCTCTCTCGAACAACTCCCATTGAGACCAGAGCAGAGAGGACAGACGGTGGAAGGGTAGGAATAAGGACATTTTGATAATCTTTCATCATCCTAATTAGTGCTTAAATAGGTCTCACTTTTCCAGTGACTAGGCATGGAAAAATGGGAACCCTTAAGAAAGCACTATAAAAATCCAATTTTTTTGGGTTTTTTTTTAATCAGAAAAGGCTTCCCATTGTTTATTATTGGACCGTTCCGAAAATTCTCTGTAGCTAGATATTAGAACACTGATTCCAATTAATTAATTGGTTGTTTTTGAGTATTTGAAAAATAACTTATTTAAAAAAAGTCTTAGTGCAAAAAGTTTTATATGTTGAAATCAAGAATGTCTTTCTTTCTAGTGGCCGCCTGGAGACGGACACGCTGGACACGTTCTTCGATTCGTCATGGTACTTCCTGCGCTTCCTTGACCCGTCGAATCCGAGCCAGCTCGCCGAACCCGCCATAATCAACGCCCGCATGCCTGTCGATGTGTATGTCGGCGGGGTTGAACATGGTTAGATTGTCGGATTTATTTTGTGGGTATTTTTTATGGCTTTGACTAATGTTCTTTTTCGTGTAGTTATTCTGAAGCAATTCATATATTATTCTCTATTTCACATGGTTCAATCAGATTAAGTATTTGTATTTTTGGCTTCGACTAATTCTGATTATTGTTCTTTTTCGTTTAGCTGGTATTCACAAGAAAACATTATTCTCTATTTCACCTGCACATGTTGTCCTTTTTTTGAGCCTTGAATTGAGAAATTAAAAAAAAAATTCTTCAGCTGCCCTTCATCTCTACTACGCCCGCTTCATGTCGCTGTTCCTTGCGGATGACGGACTGGCGAGGTGGCCAGTGGAGAAGGGACCCGAGCCATTCAGAACGCTCATTCCGCAGGTTTGACGAGGTTTTTTTTTAATTTTATTTATTTATTTATATTTACTTTAATTATTATTTATAGTTTTTATTGACTATTATGGATATTCCTTTCTATTAAGTTTTTGTTGACTTTATGTATATATCTTTTATGAAATTTCTGTTAACTATTATAAAGATTCCCTGCACATTTTGCGAAGATAATCAACAGTCAATAAAAACGTGTGCACTTTGTCATTAGGCCTTTCCTTAGAATTGTTTGGAAAAGTGTATACCTGGTTCGAGAGGCGGGTAAATAAATTCGTGCTGTTTTAGAACAAGAGGAAGTAACCAAATCAGAGTGTATTGCTCATTCCAGGGCATTGTACGAGGCAAGACATACGTAGATCGACAGAGCGGAGCATACGTCCAGACGAAGCATGTCGATCTGACCGGTCAATATTCTAGTCTCTTTTATTATTAGTAATTCTTTTAGAAAAAAGTATTCTAAATTTGTATTGGTGTGAATTTTTTAGTTCAGAATTCTGAACTATCACATCTTGGTACATTTTAACATTAACCAACAAGTTTATTTGAGTTAATCACCTCAGGACCAATGCCTCGTATCGCAGCGAGCTGTGAAGATAGCAGATTTAACGCTGGAGACGAGGTGGCGGTTGTCTTTGAGAAAATGAGCAAGTTAGTCCTGGTTTTTTTAATTCCACAAATTTTTAATCTACTAAGGTTTTTATTCCAGAGTATTCTAGGGGTAATAAAGTGGTCGAAATTGAGTAACGAAAAAAAAGGTTAAATAATTAAAAGTTGCATAATTGTGCATTCAGACATATCTATCGTCTTTTTTTCAGTTGCAACCAAAGAAGGTAATGATATTTCGATGTTGATCAGATCAAAGCACAACGGGGTCGAGCCTCAAGAAGTGCTCGCCAAGGATGGCATTGACTTTGCACGCCTTCAACTGTTGGACGTCGCCGCACCCCGCGCTCCGATTAACTGGGGAGATGCAGGTTTGGGATTTTTTTATTTTGAGGTTTAGGGCATTTGAAACAAGCCCAAAATAATTAACACCGTGAAAAGAAAATATATAAGCCTCATATTAAAAAATACATCACTAATTTAATAAAATTGATAAATAGAGATAAGGGCATAAGAAAATAATAATACAATGATATCAAAAAATAAGATATTAAAATTAGAGTGAATGAAAGAAGAGAATAATATTATCATAAATGAAGTAAGAAAATAATATTACAGTTAATAAAATAAAATAATAAAATTACAGACTTGTCCGGAACATTAAAATTAGAGTAAATGAAAGAAGAGAATAATATTATCATAAATGAAGTAAGATTATAATATTACAGTTAATTAAATAAAATAAGATAAAATGACAGACTTGTCCGGACTTCGCCGTTGGATCGATCGAATCGCGTGGGCCGTGAATGCATACGTGGAGGGAAGACAAGGTCAAGCAGAAGGAGAGAGGAAGGAGGCAGTGAGCGAGAGTCAGGAAGAGGCCTTCCGAGAGAACTACAACTACTTTGTCAGAAATGTCAGCACTTTCGAATTTTGCTATTACTTTATTGATAGAACGACATTTTTAAACACGTATTTTTAAAACTATTTCAGATTTTTTTTTCGTTTTGTATAACAAAAAAAGAGTTCAGATATCACGTCCTAGAATTTTTACTATTGTTTTATTAATACAACGATATTTTTTACTACTGTAGAGTAAAAAAAAATCAATAAAAAATTGCAGGTATCAATGGTGCTCGAAGTGCTTCACCTCCACAACACGGCCATCGCACGCCTGCAGGGACTTTCGAATGCGCTCAGGGTAAGAAGCGTTTGCCATCACCGTCGATCCAAGCCGTACCCTAAGAGTGTTTATTCGATTTCGTTCTTGAAAATTGTGATTTGTGCGGTTTTTTTTACTTGTAGTGATACTAATAGAACTTGAAATATTTCCAGAAAACCGATCCGAAGCTCCTCGCGAATTCCGTGCAAGCGGAACGTTGTATCCGCGCCGTCGTGACCATGTTGCAGGTTGGCATTTGTATATGTATAATTGAGTCGCTTTCATTTGCCCTTTTTCAACCTTCACAATTGAGCTATTTATTTATGTGACGTGTTCTTTAAGATAATGACAAGGAGCGATAGTTGGAAACAGCGACATAGAGAGAGAGAGTAGAAGAGAAAGAGAGAGAATGAGACGAGTAGAGAGAGGAAGGAGAGCGAGAGAGAGAGGGAATAAGAGAGGAGAGAAAAAGCGTTTATTGCAGGCGTTCGCCCCGCACGTAGCAAGCGAGTTCTTCGCTGCCCTCTCCTCTGTCCCTCCCCTTCGTCCTCTTCCTCCGGGCACACTCCAGCAACAACCATGGCCGGCGGTGGATCCTGACGCTAACATTGATCTCATTCTTCTGGTTGGTCTTTCTCTCTCTCTGTCTCTGTCTCTCATCTCTCTCGCAATCTCTTTTCCACCGCCGCTCGCGATATATTCTCTTTCTGGAAAGGTATGATATTTTGCCTGACCAGAAATAAATTTTTTTCCATGAGTTATTCTAACAAAGTGTAGATGACAGAAGTAATATACATACATATTGCCATTCTTCACAGGTAAACGGCGTGAACTGTGGCCGTGTCGCTAGGCCACGCCCTCTTCTGGAAGGCAAAGAGGTGGCGGAGTTGCAGAGGATTGCCGAGGAGGAGACGCATGCTGACCTGCTCGAATGGCTCCTCATTCACAGGAAACTCAAAGTGGAGAAGGCCGAGCAGAACGAGAGGGAAGGTAGGCGGGCGGGAGATTTGAATTTGGATTTGCTTTTTGTTTATTATTTATTGATTTACGCTTTACTTATCACAAGTCTGATTTATACATGTATTTAAAAAAAAAGATATTTGAAAAAAGACGTTTTACATATCATAAGTCTGATTTATACATGTATATTTTAAAATAAAAGATATTTGACTACAGAGGGCTTCTTTCATTTAAAAATTAATTATACCCAAATTTTCCACACAAAAAATAATTTATTTTGCGCACAATTCTCAACCTTTTCAGAATATCTGCCTTGCGATTAAAAAAACATTAACAAGGATAATTATAATTAATAATATGGGAAATTAGGGATTAACTTTTTGTTTGCTTGCACAGGCTTCTTCGTGAGTCTCGCCCTGCAGACAGAGCCCGCGATTCCTGAGGAGGAGATCCGGCAGAAACTGGACCAGCTCGCCATTGCGAGGACCAAGCAGATCAAGGCAGCTAAGAAAGCGATTAAGAAAGAGAAGAATGGAGAGGGGAAAAGTTGATATTCAGACACTTTCAAGGTATAATAAATATCAGTTAGGACAGAGATAGCCTTAATCTCTTATTCTAGGACATTTCTTTTTTTTGTTGGCATGATGACATATTTTGTTGTTGTTTTGTTGTTCTATTGTTTAAGAATGCTCAAATGTTCATATTTATTAATAAAAATGATTAAATTTCAAGCGTGACACGATCAAGATTTCAAATTATCGTTGGGCTGAAAAAAGGATTCTAATAGATATTTCTAGGAATGGCGCTTTCTGGCTGAGGGGTTCTAAACAAATTTTAGAAAAAGGCAAGGAGCTCTCCAAACGTCTCTGATCTCTTCTTAGTCCCGGGACGATTTGTAATATTTCAACGTAATCAACAATGGAAGTCTTTCGGTGGGGGTGATTTGGGTTATTGATTTTTTTCGCTCTGTAGTGGATCAATGAAAACAAAAAGCTGTTACTGAAAAGCTGACAGAATCAAGAAACAACCCTGAAAGATTCATCAACTTTCATCCACTTTGAAGGAACATATGCTTGAAAAACCAAAAGTTCATAGACTTTTTGTCAGTACTGTATGTATGTACATACATATTTATTACAAATACATATCTAATATGAAAGTAATCTCAAGGATGAATGTATAATAGAAGAGTTCTTTTTGCGAAATTATATGTTAACAAAAGCTTTAAACTAAAATTAACGGTATGAATGAAATGAACTAACAATAAGGATTGAATTCTCCTTTTTCGGTAAAAAATGAGAAAAGTGAAGTCAAGTTGTTACGAATGGGGGTTTCTGATAACCCATCCGCTCCGGACCTTCAAACTCTTAACGTTTAGAAATCACTTATATGGGCACCATCATTGAAGCGACCTATACGCAGCGGGTTTTAGGGGGCTCGTAGCTCAGCCAACCAGTTCTCGCGGAGACAAATGGGCCAGTAGAGAGGCAATTCTTACGTACATACATACATACATACACATGTGTGGATGCGTGTTTATCTTCTCTCTTTTTTCTCTTTTTCTCTCTCTCTTTCGAACTCTCTCTGTCTGTAATAGCAAGACGTTGCTATTGGTACACATCTCTGCGATACGATGTAGAAGACGAGGGAGGGAGAGGGTTTTCACAGGTTTATCTTCTGGAATCTCAGCGACACACGCGACGAAAGACACTCAACCGCTCACAATGCGGGAGACAACTGGAACTCAACCGCTCTCTAGGCGGGAGGAATGCAACACTGATCAGGGAAAGCCCTGCTACACCAACAATAACAATGCCTACGTGGCATAATGAAAGACATAAATGCACTAACAAATAAGAACCACTAAACAACAAGGAGACACTAAACAATGGGATAACACTACATATGGGAATGAATGGGCAAAAGGGGTTCTAAATGGGCCTGCCCATTACATGTCGCTCTACCTCTATCTCGTTATCTCTCTTCTTCTTTCGTTATCTCTCACTCTCTTTATTTCTCTCAATCTCCGTTTTACGTTGGAATGTGTGCACGTAATATATGTGTAATCCTTACAACAGCTGTCCGATTATGACTCGTTTATCTGCAGTCAACTATTAGGATAACAATAAATGAAGTAGCACTGATATTGCTGCTTTGCTTGCTCTTCTTCTCACATCGCCTTACTTATTTGTCGTCGGTTCTTTCGCTCTTGTCATCATTGGAAGAGAATTCTTCTTCCTTTGTTGCAAATAAATTTTTTTTCATAATTAAAAATAAAGAATAATTTTACCCTTGTCGTATCTTATATTAAATTTTCTCGCCTTGTGCTGTGCAATTATTAACTGAATGTAGTGATCCAAAAAAGGAATAGTTCTAATTTTTTCTCCCTTTCTTGAAAATTCTAATTTGACTGCTTAAATGAAATACTTTCATACATTATTCGCTTTTTCCGCTTGTGCTTCAGATGTCAACAAGGTTCTATCAACGATCCTCCGACAGATTGAAGAGAGAAGAGAAAGATATGCGTATGTATGTACATACATGCATATGTACATATTAATGGAAAGTATCGCCACGCATAACAAAGTGCAGTGTGGTTTTTCTGCTAAATTCCTGAAAAGATTGTCGAAAATGTATCGATGGCTCGAACTCAAATAATCGTCTATAGAGCCTTACAATTAATTTGATATTTAAGACTTAACATCATCTTGCACTGATGTTCGCGACGACTGCGTTATCGAGAAGTGCATAGAGCAAGAGGAAACGGATTCACAGAATTCACTCGGCTCGCGTCACCCATTTCTTAATCCCTTTTGTATCTATATCTTTCTATTTTCTTTCTACGAAACGATTCGGTAGTTGGTTCGATCTGATTATAACGATAGGAAAGTTTGCAAAAAAGAGAGAGGATTATGAGGATTAGGAAGGTTATATTTGTGAGTCACGTCTGTATGCATGTGAATTTGAGCATTCATGATATCCTTTATGTTATATAGATGGAGATACATATATCAGATAGAAAGATAATCATACCTTCCACTTCTGCCTTGATCCCTTTGCCCTTGCGGAAGTACACCATCTCTCAGCCCTATATAAGGAGACCCAGATCGCTTGGTAAACAGTGTCTTCTCGCGTCTCTCAATGGTGCCTTAGCTGAGCAACAAAACTCTTTTTTTTAAAGCGCTCTTAATATTTTTATAGCTCTTTTACATCCTTTTCTTTTCTCAAACAATTGACGCTGGGAATATTATTTTCTTTTCTGAATGGGTGTGCGTAACAGCACGTCTTCATTCGAAAAGATGCTTCATCAAGCGGGATTTTCTATCACACTGACAATGAGCTCTTCCTTATTTTCATCAGTTGTATTTCGCTTATGGGCACATACAATCGACGGAAAACATATTGCACGATCATCGAAAAACTTCACCAATTACAATAGCCACAGACACTTAGTCTGCGCTAAGATTTCTATTATTGGCAGTGTTAAGAAATTGATGAGAAATATTCCGTGCAGCGAGTGGCCTTGAGCACTGTAACCGCTCAGGTTCAATGGCGACCTTATTGATCACTTCATTATCTAAAAATTCAACTTTTAACTCATCGCAAACATTCCTCACGGGAGCCATAAACGTTTGAGACTGGAAAAATAGAACTCCTTCCGTTATGAAAATTACACTGTTGAGAGAGAATGCGGAATATTTTATGTATATTTATTTATTTATTTATATATATTTTTTTAAATATTTTTGCCTATCTATCAGAGTCATTCGTAGAGACCATCGCAAGACTCAGACTTGGCTGGAAGACTACATTCATGGACATCTCGGAAGATCTGTTCACGGCCATCAATGTGATCGAGTGGACATGCATTGGTTTGGCATTCTTTATAAATGGAAGAACAGATAAACTTTAGAAACATACAGTACCGCTTACGGCTAGGGGTTTTAACATTAAATGCTGCGCCGGCTATACCGGAATTTGTCAAATGGGTGGAATATCGCGCTGCTGAAAGCATATTCAGGCGAATCACATATGAGATCATATAATTTTTCTTCTTCACAAATTTCGTTAAAAAATCTTGTAACCGTTAAAAATTTGTGAAATTTGTGTGGACGTACAGTGAAAAATTTTGTTCATTTTTCTGACAATGAGTATTTTGTATTTTTAGTAGAAAAGATTTTTTTTACAGAATTAGTGAAAAAATTCCAAGATCCCATATTGATATGTGATTTGCCTTAAAACGCTTTCAGCAGCGTGATATTCCACTTAGCCCATTTGGCCGCGTCCGCTATAGCCGGCGCAGCACTGACACCTCGCTGTTGATCTATAATGTATATATGTATGTATGATGCATACTTGCCTCCCTAATTAGTCAATAGAAACAATAATCCATTGATGAATTGTAACAATTGTTTGTTCAGTGATTGCTCTACTCGCCAATGGCGCCGTCATCTATCTCTCCATTACCAAGAGTTCCGCTCAAATTGGCAAGTACAAATATTACATTATGGCCTTCGCTCTCCACGACATTTTGTTCAGTGTGCTCTGCGCCATTTTCAGACCAGTCCGTTCAATGTTTAACAATTGCTCTTTTTGGAGGCAGAGAAAATAATAAAAAATGAAAAAATATATTTTTTAAATTCAGGTTTGTGGAATGATCGACGGCGGCTTCTTGTTGTTTATGCCGGGAATCGCTCGTAGCAGGTTTCTTTTGCTAAATTGTTTTAGGAAATGATGAGCTTATGTAAGAGTAAGCACGCAGGAAGCTGCAATAATGATCGTTTTAGTTGGAGCGTTGGAGTCTACGGAGGGTCGCATACGGTGACCATTCAGCTGCTCTTGTATTGCTTCTTTTACCGCTACGTCATGATGTGCAAGTCAGCTTGAGTTTTTCACATTGTAAGACTCCGGGAACTTTAACCAACGAGCTACGCCTTGGCCAACGATAGGGTTATGGCGCATCCCATAGAATGTGCGACATAGCCCAACCGTTGGGTTGGCCAAGGCGTAGCTCATTGGTTAGAGTCCCCCGAGTCTGGAGCTAGACGTCGCGGGTTCGAATTCGCTAGGGATCATGTACCCGCGCATTGTCCATAACAGTATAATAGTATGTCAAATCTATCAAGAAATAGAATACGGGTGTTTCTGAGACGCTACTAACAAGTAGTCCCAAAGTCTGAAATGAAACCAAAGATTGGAATGCCCTTCTGTTTGAATGCAGACCCAACCTGCGTCCGTACCTCGAGCGTCGAGCGACCATTCCTATTATGACTGCCTTGTACTTCCTCGGCTGGCTTGTATCCGGCACCCTCATCAACTATGGCCTGCGACCATCGCCCGAGGAGCATGAATACCTGACGCACAACATCTTCGAACGCTATTTTCCATGGCATACGGAAACAAGCTACATCTTCAACTCGGTTCACTAAAAAGGAACTTATCAAAGAAATGAAAAAAAGAAACTACGACATTGCTGCACTTATTGTTTGTCTTCCAAAAGCACTTTGGCCTACTCAGCTGAACGGCTAACCAACTGTCAATTCTCATTAAGCATCGTGGAATGAGTGAACCGGGGAGGAGAATCGTCTCGGTGTTGATAATGATACAGGCGGGAATTCCACTGATCGCAGTCATCATCTTCTCCTATTTCATCATCAAGGCTATCAAGGAGGTCGTTTTGCTTTCTACAGTAGTCTGAAGCTGAATTTTAAATATCTGCACATGTCCCCTGATCAATCCGAGAAAAGACTAAAAAGAACTGGGATTGAGTGGATCCTCTGAATAAACATCCATCCCCTGGCATGTGGACGATACTGTATTCAATAAATTATAAGCTCTCGCTCCCTTGTGTCAGGCAAAAATTCAAAAATGAGTTTTGACCTCCTTTAAGGATCAGACTTGAAAACGAAGGAGCATAAAGGTATTTTTTGGGATCCAGCTTGTCAAAACCGTTCTTCCTCAGGTACGTACTGACTCGAACGCTCAGAAGGTGGCTAACATTCAACTTCAGCTCTTTTTGGCGCTTGTTGTACAGGTTTGAAAGGCATACGTAGGAAAGATGGCTATTTTTAATACTTTATATCCACGTCAACTTTCGTTAATCCGCACAGAATAATATCACCATCTGCGATAGGATTAACATATTTATCTGAATGTCATATATGGATGGCTTTTGTTCGACAATCCTTCAACTAGAAGGCATTATATTCAACAGACAAAAAAAACACAAGTCTCTAAGAAAAATGGTTGTCGGGAATGCTACCAAAAAAATCAGCAATAGCTTTTCATTGCGATTATGAGTTTAAAGGAAGCAAGACCAAATGATTCTACAGCAGTACATCAAGGTCATTTTGAATGCGTGCCCTCAAATATTTGGCCCTATTTTTGCTGTGTTAGAGAGCGTGCGAAATGTGAGAGTGCGTAGCACTTAATGCAGACAAAATTTTGGTCGAGCCCTCTTTTGCGGGCTTCTAACTTGTGAACAAGTAAACAAAATTGTTCAAACTTTCTAGAACCAAGTTATAACAAAAGTGAATTGATCGACGTTAAAAAACAATTCAGTGAACTTTAATTGTTTAGTGAACGGCTCCTTTAACACAGTAAATTAAGCGGAACTTTGAAAAAATGTTATCAAATTATGGCATAACGAGTCCTAATTCTCATTTTGTTTTCCTTCTTTAGATCATGACGCCTATGGTGTGCATCTTCACCCCTGAATTGTCCACATTCTTCCTTCCGCTGATTGGCGTGCAAGTGAACATTCCTCCGGGCGTCATCTCAGTCTTCTTTCCAATCTTTCCTTGTGTTGACGGACTCGTTGTGCTCATCGTCGTCAAAGACTACAGGTAAAAGTTTTTATTATTATTTTATTATTTTTTTTTTATTTAAAAAAAGGATTTATTATTTTATAAAAAAGGCCTTATTTTTGTAACTTCTTCCATTTTTTCATACGCCTATCACTGTACACTGGACTTGAAGATATTTGAAATCATCCGAGAGCATTTCTCCTTTCGTTCCAGAAACGCCATTCTTGGCCTGTCGAAGAAGAACCTTGGCGGAGACACAGAAGTGACCATGTTCACAACAACCATCTATACTGCTGAATAGCCCGTCCGACTGCTACCAGAAGCTATGTAACTAAAAATCGTCATCGCAATTTTGGACATATACACAAGAAAAAAGGTGGAATATAAGATGGAAAAAAACAGAGAGTTAGATTGATAGATTCGTGGACTGGTTTTTAATGAAAATCCTCTCTTAAAAAACTTCATCGTTCGTATTTATTGAACAGTATTTGTAAACAAAATAGTTAAACAAATAATCGCCAAGTAGTTATCGTCCTTTTTTCTTGTCGTTTTTTTCGATTACCACAAAAAAACTGATTCTGTGCGCTATAAGGAAAAAGTGGCAGACGCTTTCGCAACTCGATTAAAATGTTAAAAGTAAGAAATTTTTTTTGCTTGTGCTCACCTCGTTTAATGATACCAGTATAATACGTTGCGAGGAACTCGAGGTTCTCGTAAATGGCCCAAAACACTGCAACGGTGTTGCTTTTCGAAGCACCTAAAGGAAATTCCGAAGATACATTTACTTTTTCTTTATATGAACATAAATCAAATGTAACCATGGATGAAAACGCCTTCTGAAAATGCGAGTCTGATTGAACAACAAGAATAGAAAAAGAATAGAAAATAGATGTGCCATAAATAAAGAATTACCTCTTTCCTGAAAACAAAACAACGATTCATTGAATTCAATTGGATATCTACATTACTTTGATAAATACGTGCACAAATTTCTTCTCAAAGCTGTCTGCGAAAATGCTTTCCTTCTTCAAAATTGTTGCTCAAAGAATGCAAATTTATTTGGTAGCAACAAAATTTCTTCCTTTTTTTTCTTTTTTTTCAATAGGTTTAAAATGTTACCTGTCCCGAAAAAAGTGTCTTTAAAACTACAAAATGTACTTTTCATAGATCGTAGAGCTATTACAGTAGCCCACCTAGCACAGCTGCGCGCTCACAGTCAGCCCTCTCGTCCAGTTGGGAGGATCTTGAATCGGCAGCAGTTGAAGGAAGCGCATTATGTACTCGTCCTGGTCGCGGATCCCGATGTGATAGAGAGACGTGAACATCAGAATATCCTGTTTAGAGCAAGGATGGCCCGAGGTCTGCCCGATCCTCTGCTGATTTTTACGGGCTTGTTCCGGGCACGGGCCTAGTATGAATTAGCACTATAAGGAGACAGAAAAGGCGGTCCTGCGTCGTGACCACCACGACGCATATGGACACCTAGGCCAGCTGGCAAAGGACAGTCGCATTTATTCGCTCGCTCTCTGCTTGCCTGGAATTTGTGAAAGAATAAACATACAATTACATTTAAACACAGAAGGTAAAGAATCGAAAGACCCCATTCGAAATTTATCATTTTCAAAAAAAAATATATCTCAAAAACACAGTAAAATTTCTTCGATTTAATTTTTCCGTAAAACTATAAAACACTGGAAAAAATGTTTAAAATGAAGTCCACCACCCCTCCTTGTTCTGGATCTTGGCCTTGACATTCTCGAAAGTGTCAGCCGCCTCGACCTCGTGAGTTATGGTCTTACCGCGGTAAGCGTCTTCACGAAGATCTGCATCCGTGGACGAAGACGGAGGATGAGATGGAGGGTTGACTCCTTGGCCTTCTGGATGTAGTTACCGGCCAGAATACGACCATCCTACAACCAATTGTTTTATATAATAAATATATATATATTTCCATAACTAAAATCCATAGCCTTATGGTTTTTTTTATTCTGGTAAAGAAAAAAAAAGCTAATGCGAAAGATGATACCATAAAAATTTAATTGTCTCTTTTTGCCGAAAAAATTGGCTAAAAAGATTTGCTCGCCTCATAAGGCAGAAATTTGACCTCATTATAAGGACTTCGAAAATAGTTAAGAAACGCTCCTAATTAAGCGCGAGGTACGACATCACACTAATTAGGCTAATTTTGAAATGCCAGAGTTCAACACACTCGCTGGCTCCTTCAGATCGAGTATAAAAGACAGGCCTTCTCCATTCCTCTTCAATAACAACGTGATGTCCCTCCCTCTCCCTGCCGCTCTCGATCTCATCTCGTTGTATGTGTCTCGCAGGACAGAGGAGAAAAACACCGCTGCATTGGTTAGTTTCTCTCTCTCTCTCCCTCTCTGTGTCGTCTCTCTTTCTCTCTCTCTCTCATTCTCTCGTTTACTCTGTCACTCTCTCACTCAACTCACTTGCTTCAATATCTCTCTTGATCTATTTATCTTGCTCTCCCTTTCTCTCTCTCTCTTTTCTCTCTCTCTCTCTCTCTCTCTCTCTCTTTCTCTCTCTAACACTCTTTCTCTCTCTGTACTTACTATTTGCATCTATCTTATATCATCAAGTATTAATTTTTTTGATTAAATTTTTGATGGTTCTAGATATTTGCTTTAAAATTTAAAATAAAATTAGGCACATTATGATGGGTAGTTTGTTCCTTTATCTTCTTATTTGGTGTTAATCATTGCTTACGATTGGTATTCTTACTATTATTGAAGGAGCTTATTGTTACATATTTCTTAATACAGGCAATTTTTCTTAGTTGGTTAGATGGCTAATTACAGACTGGACCTTTCGTGACGAATGGCGACGGGGCGACTGCTTCAGCCGAGAGACAGAAGGCGTGGCTGGAGCAGATGAACAGAAAGGAGGCGGAGCTTATGGCATTGCTCGTGGAGCAGAGGAACGCCTACTTGTCCCAGATTAGGCAGCTTGAGGTAGAGAAGAGAGAGAGAGAGAGAGAGAGAGAGAGAGAGAGAGAGAAGAACAAGAAAGAGAGAGAGAGACAGGGAGAGAGAGGTTGTATGAACTTTTTTAAATTCAAAATATGCATGCTAAATAAATATATCTCAAAAAGCTTTCCTTGCGGCGCCAGCGCCTTCTCGCCGTTCGCAACGCGAGGGCACGAGACGCCGCGCCCGGCGGATGAGGACAAGGGTGGCGAAGTGACCTTATTGTTAGGTCTTAATAGAGCAGCGTAAACATAGTTATCGATTGATGGTGAAATCTTATACAGATTATCTCTTAACCTCCTTCCGATTACCAGGTCGTCCCGTCCTGCCCGACCCCGCTCTCTCCTGTGCACGTCTCAATCCACGCCCCCTCTACATCGCCGTGGCCCCCTCTTCCAAGACGGCCAGTCCCTACTGAGGATGAGAAGCTGCACCAATGCCCTCGACCTGTAGGGCCCTTATGTCCCCTCGTTTTCTATTCAATTAGACAACTGTACCATGCCGTTTCATCCGAGTGTTAAATGTAAGCTTGCTTGCAGATTTATTTCTCTAATTTATATAATTGATTTTATGTTTCTCAATAAATTCTTTTATTTTGCAACTCTTGATCATGAGACTTGGCATAAAAGAACAAGTTTTGCTCATGACACAAAAGGCAAGTATGTAGGCATATCCTGATTTGGGAAAGGAAGGAGACTGAGATAAAGGAGGAGACTCGCGAGGTGGCTCTCGCACTCTATCCTAACGAGAATGCATTTCTCAATACGGTGAGCACTTACAACTTAAAGGAACTTGAAAGTCGTTAACTCCTAACACGAAATGCCGACTCATTCAAGTACCGTAGTCGTGAGCCGCGCGTTCTTGGCAATTTGCCAAGATCCTTGTTTCGAAACCTTTTTATTAAAACATGCGTTTGATTGAGCGATTTCAAATTGGCGGTTTGCGTCCGTTTGGTGAATCATGAATATGCCGGCATATATTTTACGGCCGAACGACGAAATTTCACGCTTTTCGGTCATTTTTACGGCCGAACGACGAAATTTCACGCTTTTCGGTCATGATATGCTCGTCAATCCTATTTGGCCGTAATTTGTTCAGGGGACTAATGTTAAATCTAAAGTTCTGTATAAATCACTAATATTTCCCTCATGATCAGGCGACTCTTTTCAGATGCAAATTACTCCTCTAACTTTTAGTTTAGTAAATTTAATTTTTGCTGATGCTTTCGCAAGCTCAATCCGGACATATTCACAGAATCATCCTTATAGCAAAAAAAATTGAGTTTTTGCCTCCTTTAAAGGAATCATGTGGGGCACAATTATTGTCACTAGCGTACGCGCACGTTATGTAGTGCTACTGCACAATTTCGCCTGTACCGAGAGACAAAACAGGTGGGTGCGACAAAACATAAAATGAGAACATAATAATGAGTCCTCCAACAATTAACTACTACTTGCGGCGTAAGGCGGTGCCTTATGTAAGTTAGTTAGGTAGTAGGCAAAGTCTTATTCACAACTTGCAATAGGGACTCCGGCGGTCGATGGCTGGCAACGATACACAGGAGACGGTTCTTTTTCAGTCAATAATTAATTAATTTTTCATTACTATTAAAAGTAGTCTGAGATTGAACTTTTTATGATGGTAGGTGCCTTTAGGTGTTTGCATAGCTACTTTTTGTGCAACTACTGTTTTACTGAAAGAAAAACGTGAAAAAAAGAATATAGGCACATTATACCAAATATGTAGGTCGTTACTTTATCATCTTATTATAGCTTTTTTCATTGTTACTAATTACAATTAGTATTCTAACTATTCATGAACGAGCTTACATATATTTTTTATAACTAAAGCTAATTTTTGTTGAAATAAAAGACTCGACATTCCTCGATTTCATTGATTCTACGCGACATACATATTCTACGCGGCGAGGAAGAGAAGGGCGGCGACATTGGTGAAGCGGAAGGCGGAGCGGCAGAAGTGGGAGAGAGAAAAGGCCAAGATGAAGAAGAAGCGGGAGGAGAGGAAGGCTGTGGATCGGACGAACGGGGACTTATACTTGTCTACGCTCAGGATGAATGAGGTAGGAAAGAGAGAGATAGAGCGAAAAAGAGAGAAGAGAGAGAGGGAGAACTATACTAGTAGCGTCTCTCAAAACACATGCTCTCTCGCACAGTATCTCTAATAAATCTCTCCGGCTTCTTCTCTGTCGTTTGGACGTGAGTGGACTTGGGTAATTGGGTAAGAACGCTTTTATTCAACCAGCCTGACGGCAACAAAAGATTAGAGAGAGAGAGAGAGAGAGAGAGAGAGAGAGAGAGAGATGAAGGGAGGAGCAACTGCTCAAGATGATCGACGCATGGCACACTGACATATGATGAGGTCTGGAAATGTGCTCACATGGAGCTTTCCGTGAGTGCATAATGAAATGCACTTGAGGACATCAGAAATACAAATGCAGAGGGTACATAGAAATGATGTAAAATGTGAGTGTTGTCGTCAAGTGACTTCGCGGCTTTGTGCAATTTCACAATTGCTACACTTCTGTCAATTTACTCTTCTTATTGTTTATTTGGTATTAAAAAAATATAGACCCCACCATTATTTAACTCTCCAATTCCATCTCTTGCTCTCTCTCTCTCTTTCTCTCTCTCTCTTCATCTCTCTCGTTCTCAGCCTCTGTCCCTCATTCTCTCTCACTGCCTCGCTTTTGCTCTCTTTCTCCCAACTCTTACATTCTCTCTTTCTCTCTCCTTCTTTCTATTTTCTCACTCTCTCTCTCTCTTTCTCCCTGAAGAAGAACAACTGATAACGTCCAGCAACCTTCCAAGTGATCTCGAGACCGATAGGAGGCAGCATGGCATGGACGGGCAGCAAACAACACGAAGAGAAGAATTTGTTGAGCTGCCAATGTGAGCTGATGGCTATTCGGGTAGAAAATGAGAGATAGAAGAGAGAGAGGGAAATAGAAGAAATAGATAAGGAAAGAGAATAGCGAAAGAGATAGAGAATTATCTAGAGAAAGAGAAACACAGAGAGGGAAATATCGAGAGAGATAGAGAGAGAGAGAAAGAGAGAGAAAGAAATATCGAGAGAGAGAAAGAAAGAGAAAGAAAGAGAAAGAGAGAGAAAGAGAGAGAAAGAGGGAAAGAGAGAGAGAAAGAAAGAGAAAGAAAGAGAAAGAAAGAGAAA